>CM030368.1:52647201-53176595 GCA_017893485.1 Hemerocallis citrina
TTATGAAAAATAATATAATTAAATAGTATTAGCAGTCATATGTATTTTAGAGAAAAAAAAGCGTTCAAAAAGCCAAAAATCGTCACATGATGCCTGAAATTGATGGAGCACATCAATCTGCACTGAACTGCTAAAAATAGATTTTGGTATAGTTATCTGCAAATTGGTTAAATATAGGTACAGTTTAGTAAAATTTACCCTTATGCTAGAAGTTACCTATAATTAAGGCTTGCAATTGACCCAAACTCGACCCGAATCCGACCAAACCCAACCGGTTTTTAGTAGGATACATGTCTGGGTTTTTCAAAATTTTCGGACTCGGGCTCAAATATTAAGCTGAATCAATTTTCGGATCGGGTTCGGGTTTGTATAGACCCAATCCGACCCTGACACGGTTTAACAATTATATTACTTTATATATTATATAATGGGCCTACCCCCTCTCTCATTTCTCCATTTTGAAATAAAGAAAGGAGAGTAAAAGTAGGAATTCACACCTACCTTAACACGGGCAGACCACATCTTTTCATTATTAAAAAAAAAATAACACTGCTTCCTCTCCTAAATCCCCCCAAGCCTGCTAACTCATCCTCGCCCAAATCACACCCAACTTCCATCTGTCGCAACCCGTCGTTAGCCTCGTCGTCGTCGTACGCCGTTCAACACTCATGCAGCCTCCCATCTAGTCTCACGTGCATGT
The DNA here is from genome assembly GCA_017893485.1 of Hemerocallis citrina. Taxonomy (NCBI): domain Eukaryota; kingdom Viridiplantae; phylum Streptophyta; class Magnoliopsida; order Asparagales; family Asphodelaceae; genus Hemerocallis; species Hemerocallis citrina. Next base: position 52,647,902 of record CM030368.1, read on the forward strand.
CAGTTGGAATTCATGGATTTTTGCTACAATAATTTTATCTGGGGTTTCTGAAAACACCCCTCTGTCACAGCCCAGTGCTACCCTCACCGTCGTCGTACGCGGTACGCCGCTAACCACCCACGCGACCTCCCACGCAAGTAAGTTAGTATTGATGGATTTTGGGTTCGATTTGTGCATCTATGGTTTATGAAAACTTTTCTTTTGAGAATGTTGTTCTTCTAAAATCAACAATATGTTTCCAGAAATCAACAAATAAGAAGAAGAATAAATAGAAGAAAGTCGACTGCTTTTTGCTGCAATTTGCTCGGATGTTCAAATCAAAGTAGTTTCCTTTGCTTTCCTTATTTCTTGTTCTCTAGGTCATTTTGATTGATTGTGTGGATTTGGGAGAGAAAGTTAATAATCCCCGCCAATGATGCCGTCTATTGCTGTTGTTTCTCTCTCTTTCCGAGGCCGACGACCACCGAGGTTTGTTGACCCTAAGTTTGGTGTGCATAAAACGTATTATGAAGACTAATATTTTCAGTTGAAATATACAGGATTTACGGGAAAAAGTAAATCAAAATAATAGGCTAAAAAAATTGGCAATCAAGCAAAAGATGAATGTATCAAAAAAATTGCAATTATCAAAGAAAAGAGCATGTGCCTTAATCCTCAGGAAGCCAGCAAAGATCAATTATTTATTTTTGTTATTGTGAGAAAATACTCTGTAGAGAGTCATTGATTGATTGATTTGTATATGGAAAGAATATAAAGTGGATTCGCCAAATAAAAGTTAAGTTTGCACGATGACGGTCGACTGTACAATATATCGGTCGACCGTCGCAACAGTTGACCGCTCATCATAATGGAAAAAATGAGTCAGTCGACCGATCATCGCTCGACTTTCGAGTTAAAAGATGAATGATCGACTGGTCAACTGTTGCTGCTAATTTTATTTTTAGCCATATCATCAACAAAGCGGTCGACCGACCACGTGCAGTTATGACTATTTCGAGAACATCTTTTTGTTTTCGGAAAGATACATTTCCTTACTCTATAAATAGAGACGAATTCACTGAGTATTCTTCACCCCTTGCTATTATTCTTCTTCTGAACTAATCATTCAATCAACAATCCGAGCGTGTGAGCTTTTATTGTTATCTTCAGTCAAGATCAAAATAGATCTTGAAAGTTTTTCTTTTCATCCACTTCGATGAGTTTTGTGGGACTTGTTTGTAAAAGTCTTGCGGGTGCAGTAGGACTCTCGACCTGAATTTTGAGAATCATTGTACAGGGGTTTAAAGTATAGTGGAATTCTTGTGGCGAAGAATTGCTAGCAGGTAGGTGGTGTGGACGTAGACCTGGAGGTCAAACCACGTTATATCGTCGTGTCTCTTGTGCTTACTGTGTTTTCTTTCTCTAAATCTATCTCTTTACTTTACGCATTTTGTTTAAGTTTTTAAATTTCCGCACAATCACCCTATTCACCCCCTTAGGGTGATTTACAGTGGTATCAGAGCGATATGCTGATTAGTAGCATAAAAGCTTGAGCAAAATGTCCAATGGCCGAAATCTCTCCTCCCGAAAACTTGTACACATCAGAGCCATTCATCTCCAATTGAACAAGTCTTACACATTCACCTTATTTTGATGGAAAATGCTATGATATTAGGAAAGTTCGTATGCCTCACTTTTTGAAGATGCTTGGAGAAGAGGTGTGGAATGTCTATGTTAATAAAATAAAGGTCTCTGTCAGTGATGGAAATAAAACCCTTACAACTGCTGAACTATCATTAAAAACTGTGAATCCAAAGCTATGACAACATTGTATGCAGGTTTGAACAACGAAGAGCTGATGCGATGTGGGAGAAATTGCAAAACGCGTATGAAATCTTGAACAACATGTTAAAATGCCATGAAGGAACTGCATCTGAGATAAAGGCAACAGTTATGTTATGTTTTTATAAGTTTGATGTTTTTCGTATGATTCCAAGAAACATAGATCAAATGCTTGCCCGCTTCGATATTATCGCACATGAACTTGAGAGCTTAGGTAAGGGATTAGATGATGACTGAAATGTCAGAAAACTCATAAGCTACCTCACACCTGAATGGGATATAAAAGCTGATGCAATGAGGGAGACACACAAAGAGAAAGGATTCGACTATTATACATTTCAGAGAAAATTGAAAACATATGAGAAGGAGATGGTAGAAACAAAGAGGTACCAGCAGAACATTGGGATTATACCCAAAACTGAAGAGAAGACAATTGCTTTGAAAGCAGAAACTTCACAACCATCAAAATCAGAATCAGACCATGAAGAATCATACGAAGATATCGTGTGGCAAACTAAACAATTCTGTAAGTATCTCAAACGCAAAAAGTATGGCAGGTCACAAGGAGGAAGAGACAAAGACAAAGATGATGTGTGCTACAAATGCAAGAAGCTAGAACATACCCGCCCAAACTGTCCTTTATCCAAAGATAGAAACAAAGCTTATTACTCCAATTTAGGAATCAAAAAGAAAGCACTAAAGGCAACATGGCTTGATTCAGACTCGAGTGATGAAGACAAGAACATAACAACTTCATATTTATGGCTCTTGGGGACGGTAAGGTGCAATCGCCACTCCAAGAAGAGGTAATCGAAGAACCCACTTATGATGATTTGGTTGATATGTGTAATGGCTTAAGAAATATGCAAATAAATTAAGTCGTGAGTTAAAACAATATAAGTAAATGTCTAATGAAGCAAATGACTCTTGTATTGAAAAAAAAAATTGAAAAAAAAAAAATCCTTAATTATTGAAAAATTTGAGTCATATAGGAAGGATCATGATGTGTTGATAGAAGAAAATGAATGTATGAAACAACAGATTCAAAAATATCTGGCAGTACAGAATGAAAACCTAAAGGAAATTCATGAGAAATCTGCTCATAATCTTAAACTCACCGACGATCTAAGTGAATGCAAAAAAAAAATTGATAAGGTAGTGGAAGGTTGTAAGGAAGCACTCGAACATAATAGAATACCTGATGCTACTCTAGACACTCTTCGTTGGAACACCAAAAACGATGAGAAAACAAAAAAAAATGACTTTGTAATAAAATAATTGAGCTTTAAAAAATGGTTGAAAAATAGAAGGGCTCAATTATCTTATAACAAAGAATTCAAAGTCATATCATGATAATTGAGGACTTTGTTACAATGAGCCAATATAATGTCATCATTTTAAGCAATCTTGTCATACACATATGCATAGCTACCAAAATAGTTACAAACCAACACATAACTATGCACATGTGCATGATTCAAGGCATAATCACATTACTTATCATTATTACTGTAGATTATGACATATTTCTTACAATTGTGCTTTAAAAAGGAATATTAACTTCGTTTGGATAAAGAAGAATATAAGTTGAGGAACAGTACCTACTTGGATACCTACTAATCGTAATGTAGGTACATCAATGCATTTTACCTAAAGATCGGTGGTACCTTAATAGTAGACGCCTAAAGCTCATGACGGATGTAAACAACGGAAGAACATATTTTCTAAACTTTAACCAAATTTTAGTTTAATTTTTTAGACTTTTGGTAAGCAAATTAAAACACAATTCATTTCTCTTAGTTATAAGATATAAGTTACACAGTTACTTTTAATAAATATGCATGCTAGAAAATAATTACTTATGTTTACTTCTTACCGACAAACGAAATAATGATTATGTCATATACTCAAATGAACTAGTACGTGAACAATATGAGAAGTCTTTGTTTTGATTATATATATATATATATATAAAAGGAGATATTGTTCTTGATTATGTTTCGATGGATTTTCAACTTGATTAAATTTCTTGTTGTGATGTTCGGTCGCCTGAACAATCGACTGTCATCATCTTGGGTTGTACGGTCTACTGCACAGTTGACCATCCGTATTACTATTTTTTTAATCGAACTTTTTCAAAGCATTTTTTACATGTCGACTGTGCAGTCGACCGACCCTTGCGTTGTTCTTCTGTCTACAGGGTTTTCTTATTTTCTTTTGTGGTACCTGCTTTCTCACTTTCTATCTGAATCTTTGCTCTTTTGATATGTTCTAAAAAGTGGGAGAAAATCTTAGAGCTTAAAATTTAAATTTAATCATTTTCATACATTTCTTTTGCTATAAGATTTATTTTTTTATTTTCATTTCTCAAATGTGCATCTCCCGCAAAATTGAATGTTTCTTCTCAAAATTATGAATTTATGTTTTCAAACAAGTTTTAGGATGCATATAGGATGCACCATGAACACATATTTATTAAATTCATGTGTGCATGAATTTAGGGGGGGGGGGGGATTTGAAAATATTTATTTTAAATTTTCAGGTATATTTTGTTCACGCTAAAAGGGCCGGGGAGATTGTTGACCCTAAATTTGGTGTGCACAAAACATATTCTGAAGACTAATATTTTCAGTTGAGATATACATGATTTACAGGAAAAAGTAAATCAAAATAAAAGGTTAAAAAGATTGGCAATCAAGCAAAAGAGGAATGTATCAAAGAAGATTGCAATTATCGAAGAAAAGAGTATGTGCCTTAATCTTCAAGAAAGTAAGCAAAGATCAATTATTTATTTTTGTTATTGTGAAAAAATACTATGTAGAGAGTCTTTGATTGATTAATTAGTATATGGAAAGAATATAAAGTGGATTCGCTAAATAAAAGTTAAGTATGCACGATGGCGGTCGACCGTACAATATGTCGGTCGACCGTCGCAATAGTCGACCGCTCATCATAGTGGAAAAAATGAGTCAGTCGACCAGTCATCGCTCGACTTTCGAGTTAAAGATGAACGGTCAACTGCTCAACAAAGCAGTCGACCGACCACGTGCAGTTTTGACTATTTTGGAAATATCTTTTCGTTTTTGGAAAGATACATTTCCGTGCTATATAAATAGAGACAAATTCACTGAGTATTCTTCACCCCTTGCTATTATTATTCTTCTGAATTAATCATTCAATCAACGATCCGAGTGTGTGAGCTTTTATTGTTATTTTCAGTCAAGATCAAAATAAATCTTGAGAGTTTTTCTATTCTTCCACTTCGGTGAGTTTTGTGGGACTTGTTTGTAGAAGTCATGTAGGTGTAATAGTACTATCGACAAGAATTTCGAGAATCACTGTACTACGGGGTTTAAAGTATAGTGGAACTGTCACGCCCCGCTTCCCGTTATACGAAAACACTGACTCTATCATCAGCGTCCATTAACTCCAGCGAATTGCCTCGTGGCTCACCATATTCCTGACACAGCCAACAATGTATCTTTAGCACGAAATTCGAACTCCTGGCAATTTTGGATTTTAAACACTTCCTGGGAACCAGAGACTCTGCATGCATACCTTGGAGCAACAGCAACACTTCCTCTCGTGGTGATGATCCAAGCCACTGACATGTCGTTGTACACCACGTGACACCAATCGACGAACCGAGCAGGAATAAAAGAATGGGTAGCTCCAAAATCAAGAATCATATGGGTATGAAAAGAATGAATTTATACCTAATAAAGAATCAACAAATGAAGATGAATGGAAGGAACGAAAGAAAATAAGAGAACTGAATATGAAGGGATCAGAATGGATCGAATAAGACTAGTATCCAGATTGCATGATGGTTATTACATGTTTATGTGATTAATGCAGTGTGCATATTGTTGAGCTTAACATAGTTCGAACCTGGCTATCGATTAGCCAAACATGGCTAGAGCCTAACTTGGTTAGGGCCTAATCTGGGCTCTGATACCACTAAAAACCTTGTCACGCCCCACTTCCTGTTATACGGAAACACGAGCACGCAACTGAGGCTCAGCAAATAATATAAGTATACCAACTCATTTCATCAATAAGCTGTACAATACTGGTAAGCTCAACAATACAATAATAATAATCACATGAACAATAATAGCATGAATAACTAATTCCGAGATACAAGAACTTACAGAATAGCCCGAGAATATGCAATACAATAACAGTTTGCCAAGATCCTTCAGTATCCCATCATCTGTACCTGCACAAACATTAACTCAAAAGAAAGAGGAAGGGTACCTGTTAGAGCAAGCTACATGCCGCAAGTAGTGAAAAGCAGTTTAATAGTAAAAGGACGATGTAACAAAAACAAGAAATTGGAACAGTATCAGGATCAATAAACAACAGATGATAACATTGATCAAGAGAGTAAGGGTCAGTAAACAATAGTCGATAATGGAATGATCGGTAAACAGTAAACAATAACGCAATGATCAATAAACAATATTCAATACTCAATAATGCGGGCATCGATGCTCAGTGTTATTCTTATGTCTATCAGTATTTTATTAATCTATTTAATGCACGCAATCCTGCCTCCTATACCACAGGTTTGGGTGCATACAATCAAGTGAAGGTTTCGACTTTAGTGGTAAATCCTACAAGGTCGTGTACTCGGCAATAGTAATCGGTAACAGTACAATACACGATAGTTGGGATACTTTAGTCAGTAATCCGCAATCAATCGATAAAACAATAATCAATATCAAAATCAGTATGGAAAACACAGGCCCCTCCCCTGAGTACAGTCTCCTATAATATCCACTACTAAGTCGTTCCCTTTTTACCCCGACTTGTCATTATTTTATTACAATGAATCATGCATATGCAATCGGTGAAATGGTGTCAAAAAATGATATGAATAAGGTATCAATGACTATGCAATGAATGGTATATAGTGCAATTCATTAGATGCAAAGTTTAAACATATTTATCTTTAAAATATGAAAATACAATTCTTGTCAGCAATACGTTGATGTACAAAAGCTAACTTTTCTGCTCCTACGGGAAAGTGAATCAGGTTCCGTCAGAAGTTTTAGAAACTAGATTCCATGACGGTTCTGACGCATATTCACACGGTATATTTTGACAATAGTAAATGGCTACTGGTTGATTCTTTATGAGTCTATTGTTCAGACAGCAAACCAGTATCAAGTTATTATATGTATAATCCAACTAAAAACTTAATTAAAATTCTTACAAAAATTATAATTTAGTTCCTGACAGTGTTCATTAACATTCCTGCAATTTTTAGATCTTCAATCTTACGTTAAACTACTGTTTTAATTAGTTGAACATGTCAATGTAACTATAAAACAACGAATCTAGAATTTCGACAGTACAATGGTAGAATCTAAATATTTTACAATCAATAAGTCGGATTGAGAATCCGTCAGATGTTACAGATTCTAGACACAGTGTGCTGCAATTTCTATTTAATAAGTTATAGATGTTAACATCAGTAACTAGGTTAAATTCTCACTCCAAGTTGGAGGAAACAGCAGGCCAGAAATATACATGTTGATGTTAATGGTTTTCCTTTGCAAGTGTATAGTTCTGTGGATAAAAATGAACACAAAACCACATCTAGAAATCACTATGGTTCCTATTATTAACATGATGAGCATTAGCACTTCAACGATATTAAACTACGAATATTAACATATAATCATATGCAAATACAATTTGTTCAATCACGATCTTTTATAATTTCGTGCTTCAAATTTGTGTTTGTGTAACATATGCATATGTAAACGGGTTCTCATGAATCTCTATGACATTTGGGTTGATGGAAGTCGAATGAAACGATGAACGATGTATAGATTTGTTGCCGCTAAATTTGGTGTGGGGGCAAACAGATAGAACTTGTGGATTCTTGGGGAAACTGAATAGAAAGACCCGCGTACCTGTTCCCTGGGGCGTCGTCTGTCGCTCCCGCCGTGCACCTGCAAAAAGTGCGAGACACCGGGGTTGTTCCCGGTGATGCACCCTCCGACGCTCAAGTCAGTAATCTAGGAAGACTATGAATGAGCACAAAAACTGGTGAAGAGTTGATTACCCCTTAATGGAGATGGATGGGGGGTATTTATAGGCGTCTTAGGGAACAGATTAGGAATGTAATCCCCGTGATCTGATAAGGAATCTTCTCCTTGTAAACAGATTAGGAATGTAATCCTTAATTCCTAGTGGAGGGATAGGGATGAATCAGGGCCGTTGATTAGGACCTAATCAGGGGCCTTAATTCTATCCCTCTGATCGGGCTCTATTGCTGGTTGAGACCCGCGCCCAATTGAAGCGGGTTCGTTTGTGGGTTATTGGGTCTTTATCGGAGAGACCTAGTACCCATTTCAGACCCTATTTGTGGGTGGAATTTCCGTTTTACCCCTGGACTTCAAGATTCGTGCCCGATTTGGACGGTTCCGATTAATCCCCATTTTTAGCCATATCACGAGCCCCCCACTCCTAAAGGCTGAGCTTGATCGGCCTTTGAGGAGTAGTTTTAGCTGTTTTAATGGCTGGCGGAGTTGTATCGGAGCCCAAATGGAAGGTTTTGAATCTTGAAGGAGGTAGTTTGGTGATTTTTCAAGCGGATTGAACTCTGAGTCGCTCCTGAGCTCTTATGGTCATGTGGTGTTCTTGCAGGGATACCCTATTAACCTCGCGAAGTGTCAATTCGTCGTTTGGGGTTCTTAGAAGATTGCTCTCAACAATAATTGCTTGTTCGGGGACGAGAAGGTGCTCCCTATCTTCACAATTGCTTTGCAGGAGTTCTTCCTTGATTTCCCAAATTTTTAATTATTTTTCCGAGATTTCTTGGCAAATGGTTCGACCTTTTTCATTCGTTGAGGGGGACATGTGCTCGTATCATGCTTCCGACCCCTTCTACAGCTCGCTGACTAGGGGACCGAGGTCTGTAGGCGGTTCGGCTCATCTTTCCGAAGAGGGAGGAGAGTTCGGCATGGTTATGAGTGCCGAGAGGGAGTTCGGCATGATCCGAGGTCCCATCTTTCCCCGTAATAGGGTCGGTGCCAAGAATGCTCGGCAGCTGGTGCCGAACTCAATTTTTCCCTATAACAGGGTCGGTGTCACGAACGCTCGGCAGTTGGTGCCGAACTCAATTTTTCCCTATAACAGGGTCGGTGTCACGAACGCTCGGCAGCTGGTGCCGAACTCAATCTTCCCCTATAACAGGGTCGGTGTCACGAACGCTCGGCAGTGGGTGCCGAACGTGACTTTTTCCCCATAACAGGGTCGGTGTCACGAATGCTCGGCAGCTGGTGCCGAACTCAATTTTTCCCTATAACAGGGTCGGTGTCACGAATGCTCGGCAGTGAGTGCCGAACGTGACTTTTTCCCCATAACAGGGTCGGTGTCACGAACGCTCGGCAGTTGGTGCCGAACTCAATCTTCCCCTATAACAGGGTCGGTGTCACGAACGCTCGGCAGTGGGTGCCGAACGTGACTTTTTCCCCATAACAGGGTCGGTGTCACGAATGCTCGGCAGTGAGTGCCGAACGTGACTTTTTTCCCATAACAGGGTCGGTGTCACGAATGCTCGGCAGTGAGTGCCGAACGTGACTTTTTCCCCATAACAGGGTCGGTGTCACGAATGCTCAGCAGTGAGTGCCGAACGTGACTTTTTTTCTATAACAGGGTCGGTGTCACGAATGCTCGGCAGTGAGTGCCGAACGTGACTTTTTCCCTATAACAGGGTCGGTGTCACGAATGCTCGGCAGTGAGTGCCGAACGTGACTTTTTCCCCATAACAGGGTCGGTGTCACGAATGCTCGGCAGTGAGTGCCGAACGTGACTTTTTCCCTATAAATGGGTCGGTGTCACGAATGCTCGGCAGTGAGTGCCGAACGTGACTTTTTCCCTATAACAGGGTCGGTGTCACGAATGCTCGGCAGTGAGTGCCGAACGTGACTTTTTCCCTATAACAGGGTCGGTGTCACGAATGCTCGGCAGTGAGTGCCGAACGTGACTTTTTCCCTATAACAGGGTCGGTGTCACGAATGCTCGGCAGTGAGTGCCGAACGTGACTTTTTCCCCATAACAGGGTCGGTGTCACGAATGCTCGGCAGTGAGTGCCGAACGTGACTTTTTCCCTATAAATGGGTCGGTGTCACGAATGCTCGGCAGTGAGTGCCGAACGTGACTTTTTCCCTATAACAGGGTCGGTGTCACGAATGCTCGGCAGTGAGTGCCGAACGTGACTTTTTCCCTATAACAGGGTCGGTGTCACGAATGCTCGGCAGTGAGTGCCGAACGTGACTTTTTCCCTATAACAGGGTCGGTGTCACGAATGCTCGGCAGTGAGTGCCGAACGTGACTTTTTCCCCATAACAGGGTCGGTGTCACGAATGCTCGGCAGTGAGTGCCGAACGTGACTTTTTCCCTATAACAGGGTCGGTGTCACGAATGCTCGGCAGTGAGTGCCGAACGTGACTTTTTCCCCATAACAGGGTCGGTGTCACGAATGCTCGGCAGTGAGTGCCGAACGTGACTTTTTCCCTATAAATGGGTCGGTGTCACGAATGCTCGGCAGTGAGTGCCGAACGTGACTTTTTCCCTATAACAGGGTCGGTGTCACGAATGCTCGGCAGTGAGTGCCGAACGTGACTTTTTTCCTATAACAGGGTCGGTGTCACGAATGCTCGGCAGTGAGTGCCGAACGTGACTTTTTCCCTATAACAGGGTCGGTGTCACGAATGCTCGGCAGTGAGTGCCGAACGTGACTTTTTCCCCATAACAGGGTCGGTGTCACGAATGCTCGGCAGTGAGTGTCGAACGTGACTTTTTCCCTATAAATGGGTCGGTGTCACGAATGCTCGGCAGTGAGTGCCGAACGTGACTTTTTCCCTATAACAGGGTCGGTGTCACGAATGCTCGGCAGTGAGTGCCGAACGTGACTTTTTCCCCATAACAGGGTCGGTGTCACGAATGCTCGGCAGTGAGTGCCGAACGTGACTTTTTCCCTATAACAGGGTCGGTGTCACGAATGCTCGGCAGTGGGTGCCGAACTCCCAGACTTGTCGTTTTTTGGGGGTTTGTCTTTTCTGTGCGCCATTTGAACCCCTGACACCTCTGACAATTCTGACAACCCTGACAGATGGGACGTTCATTAATTGCAGTGACCCCTGGGTTTCCATCAGATGGAGTGCGCATTAAATTCGACTCATGATTCGTTGTAGTTATCGAGGTGACGATTGGGATCGCTCCGCCGCTTGGTTTAGATGGGCCGGTCGTACGGGCCCATTAGCCTCGTGGTGTGTGTCCCTTTTCTATAAATCCTCCCCCCCTTCTCATTTCTCATTTCTTCTCTCATTTGCTCAGGCGTTCTCTTGTGTCTCAGGCGAGTTTTTCGGTGACCGGTGTTTGACTCAGGCGAGGTTTTTCGGCGGCTCTTTCTTTTCAAGGTAATTTATAAATTATGTCTGTAGCTTCTGTCTCAGATGAAGTCTCTTGGTCCGAGCCCTCCCTTGAAGGCGTCGAGGCCTCGAGTCCGAATCCACCCAAGGGGAAGGTGTTCGGCAAGGATTCCATTGTCGTGGATCCGAAGAGGATGGGGGAGTTCGGACAGCTACCAGGTCCGCTGACGGGGCTGCACAGGGTCAGGGAGCTCCCGAAGGACCAGGCCGAGCGGATCGTCCATGGGAGGGAGAGGTCCTTCGAGGAGAACGAAGCGAGGGAGACGACGGAGGCGGACGACGCGGCATCGATCCTGCGCGAGGAGGAACTGGCTGCGATCCGGGACTCTTTTTTCATCCCGGAGGAGTACGAAATCATGCTGCCGGGCCCCGGGGTTAGGGCTAATTCGCCGCTGCCAGTGACCATGTGTTGCTGGCTGGTCGATGCCTTTATCGCCGGTGCTCGACTGCCTCTCCACGCGTTCGCCGTTACCGTGGTGAGCTGGTACGGGGTCTGCCCCATTCAGCTCATGCCGAACGCGTGGCGAGTGATTAATGGCTTCGTTCTCCACTGTCAGGCCGCAGGGATCGAGCCGCAGTTGAACGTGCTTCGGACGATATACCGGCTCCACCAAGGGAACAAGTCGGAGTACCGGTATTATCTGACTCCGAGGCACGGCGGCAGGCTCGTCGTCTGCCCCGACTCTATCAAGCACTGGCGAGAGAAGTGGGTCGTCATGCGGAGTCGAGAAGCATGGCCGATCCCCACAAATTGGGCAGAAGGGGTGCCCAAGAGGGCGACGGCGCTGCCGAGGCTTACGGTAGAGGAAGAAGCGGCGGTCCGGACCCTCCTCGACCGGCCGAAGTACGATTGGAAGGATTTGACGGAGGACGTTCTCTACAAGGGAGGGCTCTGCCGCGTAGATCCTAGTACGCGGCTTCTCGCCAAGTTCTTTTTTCCGTACTTGCTGCCTTGTTTTTCTTTTGTGCTAATCATTTTTTGCTTTTGATGCAGAATCCATGGACTACGAGGCGGTGTTGGCGCTCAGGGCGGGGCTCGCCAGTAAGGCGCCGAGGAAGCGCAAGAGGGTTGCGTCGAAGCTGCCCTCGACCTCGAAGGTGCCGAGGATTGCGGCCCCCGACCAGGTGGTGGAGGTTGCTGACGACCCGGTCGTCACCGTGGCGGGGCCTTCGGCTCCTGCACCTGTGGGGGATTTCCCCATTGCCGCCGCGCTCGCCATGCCGACCCCGCCGCTGACCGTAGCAGGCGAGGAGCTCCTGACGGAGGAGCACAAGCGGATCCACATTCCGGACTGGCAGGTCCGGAGGCACGATGGGTTCCTCGGGAACTCGTTGGCGAGCATGCAGGCCGTCAAGCATCTCGCCACCCCGAAGGACCGCGCCGCCATGGACGCGGGGAGGGAAGGCGACGACGTGATCGAGATCGCTCGTTCGGCGGTATCGGTAAGTTCCGAGTTTGCTTTGTTCGTTTCATCCTTTTGAATCACAAAATTTTTCTAACTCTCTGAGTTCTTCTTCTTTCCTTTGTAGATCGTCGTCCATTTCGGTCACCTCACCGAGAGGCTGACCGCCCTCGAGAAGGAGTTGAAGCAGGAGTCCGACCAGGCTCAAAACGAGAAGGCTCGGATGTCGAACCAGCTCGACAAACTCCGGGTCGAGCATGAAGGTCGGTCTGCGAGGATCCAGCACCTCGAGGCCGAAGTGAAGAGGCTTGAGGACAAGCTGCGTCGGGAGAAGGAGAGGTCGGCCAACCGGTTGGTCGAGGCCGAGGCCAAGCAGGCGGCGGCCGTGAAGGAGGCGGAGGACGCCACCTTGAAGAAGGCCCAGGGGTACCTCGCGCAGAACATGGCGAAGGCCTTCGCCACTGCCCTCGACCGGGTGCGAGAGGCATACCCCGGGGTGGACGTCTCGGGATGGCGACTCTTCCCCGGGCACGTCGAGGGCTTCGACCCCGAGTCCGAAGGGGAAGAGGAGGAGGAGGAGGAGGGCAACGCTGATGCCGACGCCGGGGTTACTGGCGAGGTCCCGAGCACCACGACCACTCCGTTGGCGGCGGCGTCTCCTTCGGCGAAGTCAACTCCTACTCCGCCTCGTCGCCCGGGGAAAGAGGTCGGGCACTGAATCCGCCTTTCGTTTTGTTGTTTTTGATTTTGTTTTCTTTTTTTTGTCTTTCCTTTCGAACTTTGTAATGCCTAATAGCGGACTGGCCACCGCTTTTTGTGACGTTTAATGAAAGGAAAATTTCTTGCAAGTGTCGATGTTCGGAAGTTTTTGTGTTACGCATTTTCTTTTGCCGAACTGTCTCCTTTTGTTTCTAGAGATGAAAATTTTTCCAAGTGTGGCGCTTCGGCCATGTTCGGTGTTTGTGCTGATTATTCTGATCTCTTTGCAGCTTATGGTGATTGCCCAAGACGTCGAGCTTGCTCGCCCGGACGAGGAAGTTCCAGCCGAGGCCGGCCTAGGGGCGACAAGGCTGTGTCTGGCTAGGTGTAGAGAGAAACTTTACGAGGTCGAGCTCGGATTGCGCCGAGCTGAAAGCGAGAGGAGGCATCTCCAGCTCGTCCTTGGACGGCGAGACATCGAGATTCGTCGTTTGGAAAGCAGAATCGCCGAGCTTATACCCGAAGGTGAACATTTGCCAACTGATTTCAGTAATGAGATTCGAGTTCAGTGCATTCGTCATAACTTGTCCAAAATAACAGCGGAGAAGGACGAGTTGCTTTCTGAGATACAGCATCTGCAGTCCGTAGAGGCGAAGCTCCGGAGTGAGGGCGAGGGGCTGACGGCCGAGGTGGCCAAGTTGACGACTGAACGAGTCGAGTTGACTGCCGAAGTCGAAGCGCTCAAGAGGGCGACGGTGGATAAAAGCATCGAGGTCACCCACCTTCGGCGCCTCGTCGCTAGTCGATCGGGAGTGCCGGACTCCGCGATACCCCCACGTTTCGAAGTCGACGTCAAAGACGACTCGTTGCGGGACAGGATCTCGAAGTTGGAGGCGGAAGTGGCCCGTCTGAAGCTACATTCAGGGCCGATCAACGTTCGAAGCACATCATGCACTCGCGCTGAGAGTGAGCGGGGCATTACCTTCTATGAGATGGCAACCCGTCAGCGGATCGGCCAACCAAGCCCGGGGGACGCGCAGAGCTCGGTGGCAATCTCCTCGAGCGGGGCGTCCGTCGGCGTGGCTACCAGGAGCGGTGCCGAGGATACGTCCCAGTTTGCCGGCTTGGGGTCGCGCTCCGGGGACAAGCGTCGTCACTCTCGAGTGTCCTTGAAGTGGAACGCTCCAGCTCCGAAGAAGCGCTGAAGTGGTCGATTCTGCTAGTTCTTTGCTTTTTTTGTTTTTCGCTAAGTGTAATAAGTCGGCATTGTAACTTTTCTCTGATGAGTTGTGCATCTACTGTGTTTGCCTTTGTACCACATTTGTTTCATTAATAAAAGCGTTATTGTCGAACTTGTGTGCCTTGTTCTCGCGATCGTTGTCTGCCGTACCGTAACTTCTAAAGCTTCGGACTCGAATGGTGAGCTACCTCCGGCTCGCTGAGGAGCGAATTCGCGAAGTGGAATTGAGCCAAGTGTCCGACTTCGGGGTCCTTGGTTTACTAGGTTAGGGACGTCGGAGCGTTTAAGAGCGGCGAACTACCCCTGGCTCGCTTAGGATCGAGCTTGCGGAGTAGAGTCGAGCCAAGTGTCGGACTCCGGAACCATTGTCAGTTTAAGGGGTGTGGGAGCAATTTCGAATGGCGAACTACCCCTAGCTCGCTTAGGAGCGAGCTTGCGGAGTAGGGTCGAACCAAGTGCTGGACTCCGAACCATTCAACGGCTGTGGGAGCATTTTCGAATGGCGAGCTACTTCTGGCTCGCTTAGGAGCGAGCTCGCGAAGTAGAATCGAGCCAAGTGTTGGACTCCGGAACCATTGTCAGTTTAAAGGGTGTGGGAGCAATTTCGAATGGCGAACTACCCCTAGCTCGCTTAGGAGCGAGCTTGCGGAGTAGGGTCGAACCAAGTGCTGGACTCCGAACCATTCAACGGCTGTGGGAGCATTTTCGAATGGCGAGCTACTTCTAGTTCGCTTAAGAGCGAGCTTGCGAAGTAGAATCGAGCCAAGTGTTGGACTCCGGAACCATTGTCAGTTAGGGGGTGTGGGAGCAATTTCGAATGGCGAACTACCCCTAGCTCGCTTAGGAGCGAGCTTGCGGAGTAGGGTCGAACCAAGTGCTGGACTCCGTACCATTCAACGGCTGTGGGAGCATTTTCGAATGGCGAGCTACTTCTGGCTCGCTTAGGAGCGAGCTCGCGAAGTAGAATCGAGCCAAGTGTTGGACTCCGGAACCATTGTCAGTTAGGGGGTGTGGGAGCAATTTCGAATGGCGAACTACCCCTAGCTCGCTTAGGAGCGAGCTTGCGGAGTAGGGTCGAACCAAGTGCTGGACTCCGTACCATTCAACGGCTGTGGGAGCATTTTCGAATGGCGAGCTACTTCTGGCTCGCTTAGGAGCGAGCTCGCGAAGTAGAATCGAGCCAAGTGTTGGACTTCGGAACCATTGTGATATTAAAGAGTTACAAGCAGAGGGATGTAATAGTAGTGAAAACATGAAGAAACTTTATTTATTAATATCTAATGATCGGCTGCTTCTAAAGTTGCTAGCCGTTATTACAATGATAAAAACAAAAGGACAAACCACTACTAGTAAAAGGAAGGGAACGGTTCGACATCTCGAGTTACTTGGAGAGACGTGGTTGCCTTCTCTTGGTATTTCAAAAGATGGTCGGCGTTCCACGTCCTGGGAATTTCTCTGCCTTCGAGATCTTCTAGCTTGTACGTACCAGGGCGGATTACTTTCGAGATCTTGTACGGTCCCTCCCAGTTCGGGGCCAGCTTGCTTTTCTGCCCGGGGAACGAGATGGCCAACTTCCGAAGGACTAAATCCCCTTCTTTGAGGTCTGTCGGGCGGACTCTTTTGTTGTATGCTAGCTCGATCCTTCTTCGGTAAGCTTGCTGGCGTATGGCAGCTCTCTCTCGGATTTCGTCTATCAGATCTAGGCTTGTTCTGAGTTCTCTAGCATTCTGCTCTTCTTCATAAGCGATCAGGCGAGGAGAGGGTATCCCGACTTCTAGGGGGATGATGGCTTCGGCCCCATAGGTGAGATTAAATGGGCTCTCGCCTGTTGGGGTCCGCTTGGTGGTGCGGTGATTCCAGAGTACGTTCGGCAGCTGATCGACCCATAGTCCCTTGGAACACTTGTCTAACCTCTTCTTGATTCCCGCAAGAATCTGTCGGTTGGCATTCTCAGCCTGGCCATTCGACTGGGGATGGGAGACGGAGGAGAATCGGTGTTGTATGGAGAGGTCTTCACACAAGGCTCGAAAGGCGGCTCCAGTAAACTGTGTCCCGTTATCTGTGACTATGACTCGGGGAACGCCGAACCGGCAAATCACATTTTTCCAGAAGAATTGAACGACCCTCTGTTCGGTGATCGTAGCCAGGGGCTCGGCTTCTATCCACTTAGAGAAATAGTCGACTGCCACGACTAGGAACTTTAGCTGCCCGGGGGCTGGAGGAAATGGTCCTAGTAAATCCATCCCCACATAGCGAAGGGAACGGGACTTGATAGGGAAGTTAGCGGTGCCTGTGGAAGGCGTCGGATGTCTGCATACTTTTGGCAGGAGCTGCATTGCCGAACGTGTCGTTCGGCGTCCCGTAGGAGAGTGGGCCAGTAATATCCATAGTTCAACACCTTGCGCGCTAGAGCCCTGGATCCAGAATGAGCCCCGCCGATCCCCTCATGGAGTTCTTGCAGAGTATAGTCGGCTTGCTCGGGGGAGAGGCACCTTAGATACGGTCGACCATCCGCTTGGGTGAAGGAGCGTTTATATAAGATGCCTTCGATTAAGGTAAAATGCTCGGCTCGGGCCCTGATTCTTCGTGCTTCCCTCGGATCTTCAGGGAGGAGTCCGTTCCTCAAGAATTCGACAATGGGTTTCATCCAGTTGTCTTCGAGGAGGACGGGCAATGCTTCAACGGAATCTGGCGCTTCGTCCTCTATGCTCGGCTTCAGGAGGACTTCTATCAAAACGGTCTGTTCCAGACCTTGAAGGGAGGAGGAGGCTAACTTGGATAAGGCGTCGGCCTGGGCATTTTCTTCTCGAGGGATCCTTTGGATGAGAGCCTCGTCGAACAGCGCCATGAGGCTCTTTACTTTGGACAAGTATTTAGCCATTCTATCGTCGCGGGCTTCATACTCGCCGAGGACCTGGTTAACAATCAACTGGGAGTCGCTGAAAATCTGTAGCCGTTGTGCCCCAGCATTTCGGGCCATTCGAAGCCCGGCTATTAGTGCTTCATATTCGGCCTCGTTGTTCGAGGCTTTGAAATTTATCCGGAGGGAGTATTGGAGGATGAAGTCATCTGGTCCCGCCAGGATGACTCCTGCCCCGCTTCCCTCATTACAAGAGGACCCGTCAACGTAGACCGACCAGACGGGGGGTCCCTTTGCTGCTTGGCCGGACTCGGGGATTGTAGTCTCAACTATGAATTCGGCCAGCGCCTGTGCCTTGATTGCAGTCCGAGGCTGATAAGTTATATCGTGCTGGCTCAGCTCGATCGACCACTTCATGAGGCGACCGGAAGTCTCGGGTTTGTGAAGAATCTGTTTCAGCGGCTGGTCGGTAAGGACGACCACCGAATGGGACTGAAAGTAGGGTCTAAGTTTTCTCGCGGCCATTACCAGGGCATACGCCATTTTCTCAATCTTCGGGTACCGGAGTTCGGCGTCCCGGAGCACCTTGCTGACGTAGTAAATGGGCTTCTGAGCCCTTTCTTCTTCTCTGACTAAGACCGCACTGAGCGTCTGTTCGGAAGCTGCAAGGTAGAGGTAGAGCGGTTCGCCGGGTACTGGTTTGCTAAGGAGAGGGGGATTGACGAGGTAAGCTTTAAGCTGGTCAAAGGAGTCTTGTTGCTGCTGCCCCCACTCGAATCCTTTAGCCCCCCTGAGGGCTTTGAAGAACGGGAGGCACTTCTCCCCGGACTTCGACAGGAAGCGCCCTATGGCGGCTAGGCGACCAGTCAACCTCTGAACTTCTTTAACATTTCTAGGGGGGGCCGTGTCCAGTATGGCCTTGATCTTCTCCGGATTCGCCTCTATTCCTCGTTGGCTAACCATGAAGCCGAGGAACTTGCCTGATGAGACGCCGAACGCACACTTGTTCGGGTTGAGTCTCATATTGTGCCTTCTTAAAACATCAAATGCTTCTTGGAGGTCGGTCACGTGATCGATACCTCGGATGCTTTTCACCAGCATGTCATCGACATACACTTCCATGTTTCTGCCGATCTGAGCCTGAAAAACTTTGTTGACGAGGCGCTGGTATGTTGCCCCTGCGTTCTTTAGGCTGAATGGCATGACCCTGTAGCAATAAAGGCCTTGGTCGGTCACAAAAGATGTCTTCGGGATATCCGGCGGGAACATCCTTATCTGATTGTAACCCGAGAAAGCGTCCATGAAGCTTAGAAGCTCATGTCCCGAGGTTGCGTCAATCAGAGTGTCGATGCTCGGTAGAGGGAAGGGATCTTTGGGACAGGCTTTGTTGAGGTCGGTGAAATCAATGCAAATTCTCCAAGTTCCGTTGGACTTCTTCACCATTACTACGTTTGATAACCATTCAGGATAGTTTACTTCCTGTATGAATCGGGCCTTCAGCAATTTATCTACCTCCTCTTTGATAGCGAGCTGTCGCTCGGGGGCGAACTTGCGCCTCTTCTGCTGAACCGGTTTGGACCCCGGATCAACACTCAGGCGGTGGACTAAGAGTTCTTCGGAGATACCGGGCATGTCAGCTGCGGACCATGCGAAGAGGTCTTGATTGGCTCGGATGCATTTCACAATATCTGAGTATAGGGCGGACGGGAGGGTCTTGCTTACGAAGAACTTGCGGGTCGGCTCTTGTTCAGAGAAGAGCACCTCCTCCAGTTCGTCTGCTGGCTCGGAGGCCGGTCTTGTGGAATCTTGGGGAATCTCCAGGGTCTCTAAAGAGAGGACGGGCCCAAGGGTCGAGGTCATGTAGCATTTCCGGGCCTGCTCCTGATTTTCCCTTACTTCCCCGACCCCGGATCGGGTGGGAAACTTCATCTTCAGATGATATGCCGAGGGGACTGCTTCCAGAGCCGCGAGGCTGGGCCTGCCCAAAATGACGTTGTAGGCAGCGGGAACATCCACTACCATGAAGTCCATCGGCTCTGTCCTGGTGGTAGGGGTTTGGCCGGCAGTTACATCGAGGGTGATCACCCCTTCTATAGTTACCGGAACCCCCGTGAACCCATGGAGAGTGTAACCGGCGGGCTTGAGTCTGTCTCTGGAGAGCTTTAGGCCTTTGAAAGCGGAGAGGAATAGGATGTTGACGGAGCTGCCGTTGTCAACTAAGATCCTCTCCACTTTGAAATTTGCCATGTGGAGGCTGATGACGAGAGCGTCACAATGTGGGATACGAACTCCCTCGAGATCTTCGTCGGAGAAGGTAACTGGCACTCCGAGGCCTTTGGGAGGAGGCGTGGTTCGGACTGAATTGACCTCTCTGATAAACGCTTTCCGGGAGGAGTTCGAGGAGCCTCCCATCGGACCCCCATGGATGAGGTGGAGGACTCGCTCTTCCTCTAAGTCTGGCGTCTCTTCTCTTTCCGGACGCTTGTTAGCCCCCCGAGGCGGGGGAGGGAGCTCGGCTCGGTCCTTTTTTACAAACTTCGTTAGTTGTCCCCTCTGGATAAGGGCTTCGATCTCGTTCCTTAGAGCACGGCAGTCGTTGGTGTCATGCCCATGGTCCCGGTGATAGCGGCACCATTTCTCTTTATCTCTTCTCTTGGCGGGAGTATTCATTTTGGGAGCCGGAGGCAAGACCCCGTCTTTTTCGACCTCCATGAAGATGGCTGAGAGGTTAGCGTTGAGGGGAGTGAACTTCTCAAATCTAGGGGGAGGTCGGCGCTGACCGGCATTATCCTTCTGGAGCTTCTTGGCTCCTTCCTCCATCCCCTTCCTTTTAAGCCCGGAGGCGGGCATTTCCCAGTTGGATTGTTGCTCGGCCTCTTCGGCCCGAATGTACTTTTCGGTGCGAAGGAGAAGGTCGGAAAAGTCATGTGGGGGTTTCTTGGCGAGGGAGGAGCGGAGGTTGGAATTGAGAATGTTGGATTGGAATGCTGCGGTAGCAACCGATTGGTCGAGGGAGGCAATGGTTCTAGCTTCAGCTGCGAACCTCTTCACGTAGTCCCTCAGTTTTTCCCCCTTTTGCTGACGGAGGTGCAATAGTGAGATGCTGGTTTTCTCGGTCCTTCGGCTGCTGACAAAGTGGGTGATGAAGAGGGTTTCGAACTGTTCGAAGGAGAATATCGACGCCGGGGCAAGACGAGAGTACCATTCTCGAGCCGGGCCTTTGAGTGTCGCGGGGAATGTTTTGCAAAGGAGGGCATCGGAAGCTTGGTGGAGGAGCATTAAAGTCTTAAAGCTTTCGATGTGATCAACTGGATCGGTCTCCCCGGTGTAATTCTCGAATTGGGGAGGTTTGAAGCCGAACGGCACAGGGGCATCCACTATGGTTCGGGAGAATGGGGGCCGGCTGGGACGTAGGGTCCTCCCCCTGAGTTCCTCTTCTCGGTTTATCTGACCCAGGAGCTTTTCCACCTCGTTAAGACGGCGGTCCATGATGTCATCCCTCCGGCGGTAATCCGCCGGGCCACGGGACTCGTCTTCGTATGAGGGGGAGCGAGGGCTGCGGCGACGGTAACTTCGGGAACGACGAGGACTCGGGGTGCGCCGGGAGTTGGTTGGTGCAGGACGAGGAGAGGGGGACCGTTGGCGAGGGCTTCGGACCGGAGGAGGGGATGGGGCCCTCGGCTCATTGGGATTTTGACGGAGGTTGAGGGCCTGTTGTACCATTGCTTGGAACTGCTGGAACTCGGCACGGGTAATGGGTGCCTCATTGTTCCTAGGCTGCTGCCGACCTGCGGGAGAACGCCTTCTTCGGTAATAATCGGGGGAGTCCTTTCTCCTTCTTCGGATGGGGGACCTCCTGTGCTCTCGGTGACGGGGGGATCGCTCTTGCTGGCGGGAGGCTTCCCCCCGAGCCCACTTTTCATCCAGATGACGACGGAGGTCGTCATCTTCCGGGCGTTTGGGAGGGGCATTGTGGCGACCAGAGGCTCGGGGATGATGGGAGGCCATGGAGGCACTGGAGGCGTCGTGGATGGAGAGGTTCTCTTGGTGAAGAGGCTGTTTCTGGGGGTTAGGACCCTTTGGATCAGGAGGTGGAGGGTTCCGTTGGAGCGGCTCTTCCATGGTAGGAGGGAGTTGCCCTTGTTGCTGAGCGGGATCAGGAAGGACTTCTTGCTGGTCAGGGTTGGGCACTCGATTAGACCCTCTTGACCTGACCTTGCGAGGCGGCATGGCTGGAGAAGACCTGTTCTCGGGGAAGAGGAGAGGTTTCTATTCGTTAGATTCCCACAGACGGCGCCAATCTGTTGCCGCTAAATTTGGTGTGGGGGCAAACAGATAGAACTTGTGGATTCTTGGGGAAACTGAATAGAAAGACCCGCATACCTGTTCCCTGGGGCGTCGTCTGTCGCTCCCGCCGTGCACCTGCAAAAAGTGCGAGACACCGGGGTTGTTCCCGGCGACGCACCCTCCGACGCTCAAGTCAGTAATCTAGGAAGACTATGAATGAGCACAAAAACTGGTGAAGAGTTGATTACCCCTTAATGGAGATGGATGGGGGGTATTTATAGGCGTCTTAGGGAACATATTAGGAATGTAATCCCCGTGATCTGATAAGGAATCTTCTCCTTGTAAACAGATTAGGAATGTAATCCTTAATTCCCAGTGGAGGGATAGGGATGAATCAGGGCCGTTGATTAGGACCTAATCAGGGGCCTTAATTCTATCCCTCTGATCGGGCTCTATTGCTGGTTGAGACCCGTGCCCAATTGAAGCGGGTTCGTTTGTGGGTTATTGGGTCTTTATCGGAGAGACCTAGTACCCATTTCAGACCCTATTTGTGGGTGGAATTTCCGTTTTACCCCTGGACTTCAAGATTCGTGCCCGATTTGGATGGTTCCGATTAATCCCCATTTTTAGCCATATCAAGATTCGAATTCAAACAATATATGATGGTAACGAGTAGATTAATAACATGGATACAAAGATGACTACTTGCGGAGATCAAGAATATGCTTGCACAAGAATAAAAAGATTGTAAAAGCTATGAATGTCTTATTACGGTGATGATTTCGAATACAGGCGAACGATAGAAGGAAGATGAGCAACGATGACCAAAAGCACCAATAATACTAAGAAAGAGCGATGACGGCAACACGACGATAGTGAGACTTCAACGAAGGTGACAGTACCACAGAAATGAGGTAACACTACTACATCCATGAACGCAATGAAAGGGAAACCACAAGAGGCAGCGAGCAAGATCGATACGGCGTCGAGGCTTCAGGATGCAGCAAGACAGGCGGCACTGTTGCGAGGCTTGATAGCAACAAGAACATTGGCACACAGTGAGGCCAACAGCAACCACCGCAAGAGACAATGACAATGGTGAGGGCGTCAGTGTTGCAGCAATGGCGACGAAGGAAGGTCGGGAGGCATGCAGGTGTGGAGATGGTGGTCAAAGGTGCAAGGGGAGAGGCAGGTGTTGGCCGACGATGAGGGGCTGTGCGGCTATGTGGCTGCGACTGCAGAAGCGGCGTGGTGATTATAGCGATCGGGGATGTAGCAAGGGGAGCAATAATGGAGAGAGGGTCGGGAGCGCTTAGGTGGCGATGGGGTTGCGGGAGCGCTCACGCGGAGAGAGGGCAACGGTTTGAGGGCTTTGGCGATGGCAACATGAGGTGCGGCAATGGTGGGCGTGGAGTTCGGTGATGATGGCGACGATGATGGGTGGTCGCGAGGCAGTGGGGGAGTGGAGGAGGCGCTCGAGGTTGCAGTCGGCTGGTGGTGGAAGCGAGGAGGGTTGCAGTCGGCGATGAGGTGATGGTGTTCGGTGGTCAACAATGGCTAAGGTGTTGTCGATGGGGCTTGGAGGTGTTGGGTTCGGCGGAGTGAAAGGATGAGGAGGGAGGAAGGCAGTCGGGTCGTAAACAGTGAAGAGAAGAAAGGGGGAGTGGGGGGGGGGGGGGGTTAATATTAAATAATAGTTATAATATAATAATAGAGAATTTATAGATAATTGATTAAGAATTAGTGGGGTAGGTTATGATTTTGTTTTAATAGATTATAATGGATACAGTTATGGAGGTGAAGGAGTTTTGGTTGTTGGAGTTTGGGTTGGGTTGAGTTTGTATTAGGATGTGCGCTTCTGTGGGTTTATGGATATGGGCTACACAAGAAAATAGATAAGGGGTTAAATATTTGGGTTGAGCTTCACAACAGGAAAAAGATTGTAGAGTGACCAGAATATAAGAAAATAATTGCAATTAAAATATATTAGGCTATAAAATAAAATAAATAATTCTAGAAGGAACTAGGAATTTAATATGAGCTTACAAACTATATGGTGAAATAGGCTTCATAAATACTAACCATCGAATGTATGTAATAAGGTTTAAAAGAACAAGGAGAAATACAGAAATTAAAATACAATAGTACAAAAAAAAATACAAATACGTATAATCGGAAATGGGGGTTACAGGAATGCTTGTGGCAGAGAATTGCTACAAGTAGGTGGTGTGGACGTAGACATAGGGGTCGAACCACGTTATATCGTTGTATCTCTTGTTCTTGCTGCGTTTGCTTTCTCTAACACTATCTATTTACTTTACATATTTTATGTAAGTTTTATAATTCCCACACAATCACCATATTCATTCCCCTTAGGGTGATTTGCAAGATCTCACCATGTTGGTAACCAACCTTAAGTCTTCTTTTCAAATTACCTTCATTTGTACAAACCCTTATATTTTTTGGATAATCTCTGAATTTAATATAAGAAGCATTCATTTCTTCATCGTATTGTGTATGTGATCACTCAAGCTTTCATTCAGAATGAAAGCATCAGTGATCACATACTGAAGCTTTCATTCCATATGTTTTGTTCCAATTAAGGCAAACTCAAATACATTATGGTATCAATGAAAAGAATAGAGGGGTTGTAATTACAACTGGGTGATTTTTTTTTACTTTATACCCAAATGGGTTTTTGACGCAAACATAAACAACTGGTCAGCCAAAGAACACTGCCTTGAAGTCGCCAAACTAAACAATGACACAAGGAAGTAAATTACTTGAATTATTATCGATCTATGTATATGACCTTACAAAATACATATGGAATTTAACATAGATTTTAACTGGATTCATTTTTTTGGGATGGGTTAGGGTTTTGCAATTAGAATTTTCCCATCACCTTCATGATTGTTTTGGTTTGATTGAGGTTTGTTGGATTGATTTTTGGAGGAGTTAGGATTTGGCAGTTAGGGTTTGGGCCCTGAAAATGGCAAATGATGCTACTTTTTCTATCAATTTGGATATGAATAATTGTAGAGTTTCATTGTTACTATTATTGTACTTACTATTGGTTTACAGGGTTAACAAAATATTCTTCTTGCATTCAGAATTTTTTGGTTGCAAGTTTGAGCTGTGAATTTCCACATAAACAATGCAAGAAATAAATTAGTGGGGTAGGTTATGATTCCGTAACCATGCAAGAAATAAATAACCACATAAACAATGAATAAACTCCAAAATAATCATGAAATAAATTCACAAAATAATATCCAACATCTGGGAGAAAATTAAACTTCGGGTCATACAAGCCCGGAATACAAAGTACGATAAAAGTAGCAATGTGGAATAAAAAAAACAAAAAAAAATGACATGATGAAATAATAGCAATCTAATGGTTTGGCTCCATTCTTCTAGAAAGTTTGCTTAACAAGTCCTTTAGTCAAATTTCCCCTTGTACCTGCAAACTCATCAACCAGAGGTGAAAAAAAATTGTCCGTTAGAGCAAGTTACGGACAGCAAGTAGTAGAAGCAAAGAAGCAAAGAAACACGGTTTATCAAGAAATAATGAACTAGAACAAAATCAAAGATCAATGACAATCACAAGAGTTGATAATAAAATCAAGGGTCTAGAGTTTATGATGCAATAAACAGTGACTATAATCAGTGATTCAAGGTCAATAACAATAATCATGATAAAGAATACAAGTGTCAATCCTAGGTTTATTAGTCTTTTATTATCCTATCTAATGCACATAATACATTGTCTCATACCACATGTTTGGTGCATGCAAACAGTGATTGTTTAGACTATGATGGTGAACTCGACACAATAAACAATAATTAACAATTAGTATTCCACATTCAATAATCCACCATCAGTAACAATAATCAATCAAGAACAAGGGGCCCTTCCGAGTACAGTCTCTGATTATTCACTACCAAGTCAACCCTTATTTACCGCGGCTTGTTAATATTTTATTACACAAATATGGATATGCCATGGGTAAAGAAGTTTCGAAGCGATGTCAAAGAGATAACAAGGCTATGCAATACATGGTATAACAAATTCTATTCCCTAGATACAAAATCAAACAGGAATATACAAAAAAACACAAAACACACATTCTGGACAGCAAGACGTTGCTGTACAAAAAATCAACTTTCCTGTTGCTACATGAAAGCAAATTAGGTTCCGTCAGGGGTTTTGGAAACTAGACTCCCTGCCGGTTCCAATGCATATTCGCACGATATATAATAAATAAAAAACTAAGCGAATAATCTCATTCTTTACTGATTACATGTACAGACTTGATTCTGGAAATTAAAAAGCTATCAGTGTTAAAAATATGATAACATTCAGTTTAAAAATCAGAATTTATACCAGTAAAAAGTTCTAGAAAATAGATTCATTAAGCTACAAATGTTGTTGATAAAGTTCTATTTAATTATAAAATCAATTGGGTCAAAAACTCACAACAACATGGGATAAACAGCATGCCAGCAAGTTGATTAATTATTAATTAGCAAAAAACGATATACACATGCATATAACTTCATAGCAATAATTAACAAGAAACTATACTCGATCTTTAGGGTGGAATTCTACTATTAATGAGACAACCATTAATATTATTAACACAGCATGAACATCATATACAGTAAAAAACATTCAATCATCATTCTTCTATATAATATGCTTCTAATCTATGTATTCGTGTCGTGTATGCACATGACGATGTATGCAATTCTTGGGTTTGAATCAAGGGAAATGACACGAAAAGAAAACTACTATTTGGTTTCGCAGATGAATCGGTAGTAGTCTATTTGAAGAGTATCAAACAAATAAAATATGATAATTGAAAGAGGAACTACTTGCGGATATCAAAAAAAATTCTTGAACAAGAGTAATAAACTAGTTCAAGGGGAACTTGCCTTTTTGACGAAGGTTCCAAATATGGAAGAAGAACATGAATAAGAGAGGATCCGGGCGGCAACAACACGTACAAAGATAGCAAGACAACAACATACAACAGCGAACGCAGCAAAAGCAACAGCAACACCGCGAGCACAAGCGACAAAGTTCGTGGTGAAGATGAGGCACTGTGATGGTGGTGAGATGGTTCTGGCATCAGGTGCTATCGAGGAGGCACATCAACAAGCAACAACAGCAATGGCGAACAGCAATGACAGAGACTCGGGGTGGCGGTCGTGATCTGTAGTGGAGGCTCTGTGATCAAAGGTGATGCGGTTGGTGACAGCAACGAGGGGGAGTAGCGGTAGGGGATGGTGATTGCGAATGGTGGTTGAGGATGGAGGAGAAGTGATGGGTAGCAGCGACAATGGTCAGTAGTAAGGCAGCGGCTGCGGGGCAGTTGGCGGAGTCGACGACGAGGGCATGGGTGACGAGGCAAGGTGGAGTTTTGGGGATGAGGCTGCAGGCGGCAATAATGGAGAGGAGTGTCGACAGCGGATAGAGGGCTTCACGGGGACAGGGTCAAAGTTGGGTTGCTGAAGGAAGAGGCTTCGACGGTGGTTGCTGGCAATGAGGGGGCGAGGCAAGGCGACGAGGAACATCGAGGAGGTGGCTGTAGGGTCTCCGGCCGAGGTGTGCTGGCGATGTGAAGGTAGGGCGAGGACGACGGTTGACGAGGGCTTGACGGATGCAGTAGAGGTCGATGGATGGCTCTATCGATGGGCATGAGCGACAGTCGATAGGGTGCTGAGCGATGACTGGTGATGACTGCGGTGAGTGGCAGAAGGGGCGATGCAATGAGGCGGCAACAATGGAGCTCGGAGGTTGTCGAGGTGGAGGGTGCAGGTGGCGGGGATGGAGGTCAAACGGGGTTGGATTTCGAAAACGAACAGGGGAAGAAAGGGAGAGAGCGCCAGGGAAGATGATTAGATTAGATGATAATTAATTAGGGTTAAGGTAATAATTAGTATTTATAGGAAAATTAGAATGTGGGCTAACGGGTTTTAGGGTTTCGGGTTATAGGGTTATATGGCTTATGAAATTGGGTTAAAACCAATAAAAGATCAAATCAAATGAAGTTTTGGGCTTTACAAAAATAATCAATAATAAATATTAGTTAAATAATCTGTCATGTCCCGCTTCCCAAAAGAAATATAGAATACGGATATGCAACACAAGTCTAGCGAATGACTTTCACCATTCTTAAGCTGTAAGGATCTTTACAACATGTACAAGTGATGTGTCTAATTTTTATACAAATATTTGTACTTATTTACCCATTAAAAGTGCTTGTTTTCGTCTATCTTGTGTTTAATTTATCTTATTTCCATAAGATTTCAAGTAATTAATTATTTTTGAAGAAATAAGATTTTTGATGCAAAAAGTGAAGATTTTTGGTAAAAAAATCAACAAACAAAACAAACATATTGATTTCTTAATTTTTATTGTTTTGTGGATTTTTAAATTATACATTTTTGCCATGTGAAATGAAAGATATAAATTTTAATTTGTCAATTGAGATGAAAATGCAATAAACAATTGTAAAAGAGGTTTAAATGAGCTAATATGATTTTTAGTTAGTTTAATTAATTTTAAACTAGTTTATTTTATTTTATTTTTAAACCCTAATTTCTGTTCTTATTTTGTGTATGCAGCACGTGTTTTCAAGAAAAGGAAAGAGAAGAAAAAGGAGAAAGAAATAAAGAGCAAATTAAAGAAGGAATGAAATAAAGAAAGAATAGGGCTTTTTCTGCAAAAAGTAAACCCTAATTCTTCTGCCGTATGCCTATAAAAACACGACCAAGGGAGAGAAAGAGCAGCACGCACACCAAGAGACGGCTACAATAAATAAAGAAATAAATAAATAAATAAAAGGGAAAAAAGGCAGAACAGAGAAAGACATTACATTCTCTATGTTTGCGTGTGTTCAGGGCGAAACGCGACAGGAGAGAGACAGCAGCAGAGGGGTGACGTGGACATCGGTGCGTTCCTCGAGGCTAGATAGCGACAGCTCCTGCGTGCACGTGACGTGGACTTCGGCATGGGACTCAAGGCCAGACAGTAGCTCTCCACGTGCATGTGACGTGGACTTGACGCATTTTCTGTGGCGCTTTGAGTCCAGAGACAGAACGAAACTCGAGGGAAAGAACGAAACAGAGAGGCTGAAGATTGTGCAACGCTCGGTTTGTAATTTTTATTTACAAATCAATCTTTTTGTATCTTCTCTTTTCTCTTCTAAATTTCATTATGCAATCCATGAACAAATTTGTTAAGTGCAATTTCATTATGAACTAAATTTATTTTTCTAGGGCTTCGATGTAGCCTAGTTTTGAGAACACAAATTTTAATTCCATATTATTTTTCTATTTTTTCATAGTTGTGTGTTTGATTTTGGGTTTAATTCTTACAATTGTCTGGCCAACTATTGTATGATTTATTGGATCATGGAGAGACCGAGAAGTAATTTGTGATTTAGAACTATAAAATTGAACACCATTGATTGAGCGAAATTAGAGATGATTTACTGCGATTGATGTGACCCTTAAAAAATCCACAGAACTTAATTAGTCTTCGATCAATTAAATTTGCATAGAGATATGACAAACTGTTAGTTGGAGATATTTTGGGTGTTGTTAGAGATGATTTTTTCATAGTTGGAGATTTTGGTCTACAACTTGGAAAAATAATCTTTTTATTCATATGGAGTTATAAATTGTGTGGGATGAACTAGGTAAAGTCAAAAGCCCTAGAATCGATTTTGCAATTAATAAACAATATAAATTCATATTCCGTCTCTCTTAATTAATTTAGTTAGATTTTTAATTTAATTTAGTTGTCTTCTTTATTTATTTTGATCTTCCAAATAGTGATTCATCTAGTAATATCGGTACTCAATAAAATAATTAGTCCCTGTGGGTTCGACACTCTTTTCACTTAACTATACTTCTTGTTGCGATTTTGTACACTTGCAAATATTCACATCAACAAGAATAAACAAGGGATATACAAGAGAAATAATCAACCACACATGAATAAATGAATTAACATAACCAACAAGATTATTGAAAACAAGAATACTTAATCTTCAAATAACCAACTCTGGAACAAAACACAAATCTGGGACAAAATGCCCAATACAAGATAATCCATGTAGCAATTATAATTATTCAAAAACAACAAGAAACAAATTGTAGCTAGATATCCAGCCAATTAGAAAGTTAGGTCACCTACTCCCTCGGGCAGCTGGTCACCAAAGTCTGCAAGTTTAATAAATTGTAGAAAGAGGAGAAAGAAACAAAATGTCCGTCAATGCAAGTTACGGGCCGCTTGTACTGCAGGCAACAAGTACAGGAAACAGATAGACAAGTATAGAGTAACAATGGAAGCAAGTACAAAAGTAAGCATGGAAGGAATGTGACAACAAATAGAGCAACTAACTCTAATCAAGACTAGGATTAAGTGACATGGCAAGATAGTAAAGTGCAAGTGACATGTAACAAGAATCAAGTAGCATGCAAGCAAGTATCAAGTAACAAGTGTCAAGTGGCATGTACAAGTAACAAGTATGAGAAAGTGATCATGTTATTTTCAAGTCTTGTATCTAATCCTATTTAGGTAGCAGTTCATCCGTCCCAAATTTTTACCACATGGTTGCTACATTCAAATAAGTTGTGTTTAGATTTCATAGTGGATCATAGAGGGTAGTGTACTCAAGTACAAGTATCAAGTATCAAGTAATCACGTCTCAAGTATCAAGTGTTAAGTGTCAAGTGTCAAGTAATCATGTGTCAAGTTTCAAGTATCAAGTATCATATAGGATCTATGGATCCCCTTCCGAGTACATATTTCTGTATTCTCCACTATTAGATCTTTCCCTTTAACCCCAGCTTGGTTTCTTGTTATTATTATTTAAAGCAAGTATGGAAGTGCACAAATAAGGCAAGAAACATGGTAAGATAACAAGGAACAAGTTCAAGTTGGATAAGGACACGAACGGATGACAAAACGACTCATCAAAGGCTAGGACAACGAAACTTCTACAGCAAGACACTACCGTACCAAATCTGAGATTTCCGTTGCCACAGACATGAAAATAGGGCTGTTCATACTTCGGTTAAAACCGATTACCGAACCGAACCGAACCGAACCGAAATTTATCAATTTGGTTCGGTTTTTTGGTGTTTCGGTTCGGTTTTGATCCAAACGGTAGTTTTATTAGAGAGTTCGGGTCGGTTTTTGGTTGGGTTCTAAAAAAACCGAACCATAAAAAACCGAACTTTTTTTTCCTTCTCAGATTAATACCCCTTCCCCTTCCCTTCGGCCCTTCCACTTCCTCCTTCACGAATCACTTCAGCCGAAAATGAAATCGAAAACCAATGCGGCGATGCCCTAAATCCTAATCCTTGACTTATCATCTTCTTCTCCACTTCAGTGTACAACTATCTATTAATGATGACTTCTCCAGAGTTCTCCTTCTCCACTTCTCATCTTCTTCTTCTCCACTCCAGATCCATTCCTCTCCACTCCAGATCTATCATCTTCTTCTCCACTCCAGATCCATTCCTCTCCTCTCTCTCAATTCCGATCTTCTCATCTTCTCATCTTCTTCTTCTTCTCATCTTCTTCTTCTCCACTCCAGATCTTCTCATCTTCTTCTTCTCCACTCCAGATCTATCATCTTCTTCTCCACTCCAGATCTATCATCTACAAGGAGAATGGGTGGCGATGGAGTAAGTTTATTTTAATGTGAAAGTTACCTCCTACAGTACTCCGATGGGTTCTAATTATTGTTCTTTGGTAGGTTGTGAAGGAAGAGAGCAAGGAAGCCGACTCAACCACTGGTAGTCTGGCAGAGCCAGTCACAGGGTCTTGAAAGGAATTCATGACAAGGTATGATTCATTCTTTCGTTGCTTGTGGCTTTCAGTTGTGCTTTTGTGATCTTTTAAACAATCTGGAAGGTAATGTTCTCCTGTTTTGCAGACCAATACCATGATATCACCTCCTCAGTTTGATACCTGTAGGAGTATGGCAATGTATGAAACCAGCCACCAAATAAACATGTGGGATGATCCCTTTAAAGCTGAAAGTAGTCAAAATACAGATTCATCCACGGTTTCGGAGACAGATGCAATCATGCAAAACTCGATAATCGAGTGAGTTTATCCTGATTACCATTACTGCCCTTTTCGTAATAGCATTCCTGTATTAATTTTAGTTATTTTCTTCCCATGTTTGATAACATGGATATTTTCTAATGCTTTTGCAGTTGGAGGATACTCTTCAAGAGATGTTAGGGACATTAACCCAAAAGCAATATGAGCAAGAAGCGACCAAACCCACAGACAAGGTAAGCAGACAGCAATACATGAGAGATCTAATCCTTTTCTCTCAATGCTTGGTATTATTTGAGTTTCTTAGATGAAACCTGAGACCTTTTCATTACCGAGACTATTATATAAATGTAAAAGCCAATGCTCTTTGAGAAGTTTTTAAACTTGTAATCCTTAACTAGTATGTCCCCTAGGGAAGTTAGTATATATCGCGAGTCAATAGTTTGGCTTCAAATATTGAATTGCCTTGCTACCACACCAAAACTATGGGTTGTCCAGAGGGTTGAGGAATTTATATTTATACTTGTAATGTGCCCCTTGACGTTCAACATCATTTCTTATATATATATATATATATTTTCCCTAATAATCCTCTTCAAATATATGCCTGTTGCAATTGAACCTGGGTAGTTGTAGTACTATTATATGAGTTTATGGCCTGCGTTGCACACCGCGAAGGTAGAATTCCTGGCATGGAATGAATATAAAATTAGGTTTGTTTTTAAGACCAAACTTTTATTATAACTTGCTTGTAATATAATGTCAATAGTTAACCTTTTGATATTCTTTTAATGCTATATCTTCTCCAGTTATGTAGTATCTCTAATAAATTTTAAGAATTAGGCCTTGGCCATTTTATTAATCCAGTAGGCTAGTATCTGACTGATTACATAAAATGAACGAGAATCTCTAATAATTACTATAGGAATCGTGTAATTCACTGAATCACAATCAGCACTGAATCCCATATGCATTCTTCAAGTTATTTCTTCTGCATCTTCTCCATGGTTGGATAAGTTACTGAAGCTGATAAAAAAATGTTCATAGTTAAGTAGCTCTAATGGAAAAACCAAATTATGTCATATTTCCTTTTACAAGATAAGTTGGTGGAGACTTTCATCCTTTATGAACTGCTCTGCTTATATTTGATTCTATATGCATGGAATTCATATCTACTTTTTGATAAAACGTGTATGCAATGCGCTGTTTGGATTGCTAAGTAAGAAGGGTATCTTGAAGTTTGTTGGTCAGTAAACATTCAGACACTAATGGTTGTAAAGACTGAAGTTAGTAACTGAGATCTAGTAATTGAGATCTAGTATTTGAGCGATCTAGTATTATATTTTGCAGATGACCACAGTTTTGCTAAGCAATGACCACAGTTTTGCATTTCAATATTATGTATGATTCATTGTCATTTTTCATGCAGCGGTTGTTTGTAGCTCAAACCGATAATCTGGAGAGAGTATCATGCCTAATAAGCCCTCCACAAGTAAGGTACAGATCAACTGTTTTTTTGTACTAGTTACTAAGTATGTCTCTGCAGAAATAATTTTGTTTTCCTTCTTTTTGTAGTTTCTTGGTGAATGGTATGGGAGTTCTAGGAAGGACTAATGTTTCCAAGGTTGTGTTATCTGTATCTTGGCTATTTGCTTTTTTGCTTCCCTGATTTTTCTTTTCTATGTATTTTGGGTGGTGAAGCTGATTGGAATCTGTGTGTTTCAATATGTGACTGATGGCTGATTTGTATTTATTTTTTAATTATAGGTGATTATATTATAGCAGTAGCCTATGTGGGCATGGTTTCTTCTACTAACGAGGAGCTCAAAGATTATGTAGAGCTGAATAATGAAGCATTGACTCTAGGTAGGCTGATCTTAGTTACTATTTGCACTTCGGTTTCATAATTAATTTTCCGCACCTTTAAGTTTTGATATCTGTACAATTGTTATTGTTCTGATTATTTATTTCTGTGCTAGGCTTTCTTAGAGGATATGTTAACCAAACCAATCAGGTCTACAGAAAGCTTCTATGTTTGTTTATTGAACAGTCTCAAGCAAATGTTATTGAACAAGTACTGTGCTTATACTACCACATTACATCTTGACAATTTATTTTGAAAAAAAACATATTGACAATTGCTGATTGTTTTGATTGGTGCTGCAGGCTCAAGTTTTTTGTTCATTTGCTTCTTCATTTGTTCTGGTGTGCTTGAAAGTTGAGATGACTAGATGAAGCCTGCAAACAACAACAGTGTTACAGAAAGTCAGAAACTTGTAATTTCAAATTGTAAAATATAAGCTTATATAGTTGATTGGTTGTAAATTGTAATCATTTGTAACTTGTAAATTAAGTTTTTTTGCTAGTTATTACTGTAATTTTGTAGTGTATAAATTATGAGTACAATGCTAATTGGTTGTTGTTTGCTTAATAAATATTGAATAATGAATCTTTCACTCAGAATCTAATATAAACATTCAAAACTGAAATCATTTTTTTAAGTTCGGTTAGTACAGTTATTAACCGAACCGAACCGATATATTTCGGTTCGGTTAAAACCGAAATGTATATATTCGGTTCGGAGTTCGGTTTCAATTATACCAAACCGAAAAGTTCGGTTCGGTTCGGTTTTGTTCGGTTCGGTTCGGTTTTGAACCGATGAACACCCCTACATGAAAATCTGGATCCATCAAAAAATCTAGAAACTAGACTCTCATCCAAATCCAGCACATATATACAAGTCATATAATAACCACAGAAACATGGCTCAAAACAAAATTATATGCAGAAATCATGTTCAGTCAGAAATCACAAAGTTATATTCATAAGCATGAAAATGGCATAAAACATTACTAATTAAATCTAAGAAAAATCTGGGATATTCCCTAATATGTCTAGTATCATCAAATAAAGTTTCATAATATTCAAATTCAGATAGCATAGCCAAACAAATTCGGAAAACAGCAAGATACAGCAAGTTTATGAATCTGGAACCTTAGACACAGCAGTACTAAAACAACGATAGATTACATGGTATAACTTGAAATCCAAATCCATCGAAAGGTTTGTAAAATAGATACAATAGACTATATTTTATCTTCACAAAGTTTTAATTAACAGTAACTAGAATCAGGTTGAAAATATGGTTCATTACTGAACAACATACAATTTGGGAAATATAGTAGTTTGTTCATAAGCATAGAATAGTTTATAAAAGTCATTAATTAAATCCACAAAAATTTAGGGTTAATCCCGGTCATGTCTAGTTATACCCAGAAAAATATTAGATCCAAATCTTACCTTTACCATCAGTTTGAAAATGAATAACTACACAAAAATCACATAAAACAAAATTTAAAATTCTCAACACATATGTAGCAAAACAACAATAATTCATACCTCACAAATCGAAACTGAGATCTGTCGAAAATTCTGGAAAATAGACAACGAGATCTACGATTTATATTCACAAATTAATTTTGTTTACTGACCTTAATAGAGTCTAAAATACTGAAACGAAACAAGGCAACAACAAAACAGAAATCTTTTTCATGCATTAAATCAAATAGTTCATATGCAACAAATCTATATTATAAAAAATACAAAACATGGTATAATAAATGTCCAAAACAAAATGGTATAGGGGTTTAACAAGTCTACCACAAGATACTACAACTAACACATCAAGCATGTAACAAGTGTACAACATATCATGAATTACGAATAACATACATATATGCATCAAGAATCAAATTAGATCTAAATTAATTTCATGTCGTGTGTGTGACAAATATGTTGATTACGGATGGATCAACAAATAGAGTCGAGATCTAACAAGGGTTTTTCATGATAACGAATCTAGAAACAAAAACGACACTACAGACGGTATTTGGTACTTGTATATACAACAAAATAATACAAGTTACTTGCCTTATACAGTCGATGAATCTGACGAGAGAATGAGTGTAGTGCCCCGAATTTCCAATATGATATCTCAGAAATACGTGGCACAATTCCCAGCATCAACCTCAATTGTAATAGTAAACATAGCCAAAACACAAGAGAATTTTGTAACTTTTATTACATTAATTCATTACAAAACACAGCAGAAAAACAAACACCTTGAATTACAAATTATTCCTTTTGCAACACATTCTTTTACAATTTACATAAGCCATAATGCCAATTCTAGCACAAGCATCCAAATCCCAAGCTATAGGCACCTATCTGTAAAACATGATGCTAGAGATAACCATAACCCCCAAAACTACAGGGGTCAGCCATAACGGTGTAAGTGACATCAAAAGAAAAACAACATAAATAGAGCATAAAGAATAAAGTCATAAACAACATGTATCAACAACAAGAATAAATGAAATAAGAAATAACAATAAATAAAACATGAAAACTTCAAGTGAAACTAAACTAAGTGTCGAGTGTAGGAAAAACATGAAACAACATGCATAAAACCAAGTCAAGAAAACACAGATGCTATATGATGACTCTCTAATGCATACTTGCCGGATTCTATGCATCCCACAATAAATAGGTCCGGTGCAAGCCCTTATCGTTCTCCACTTTATAGGGTTAGATTCTTCATTATGCAACTAATCCTACTACGGTGATGAAAACAAGATTCAGAATACTCCGCGAATTGGCATTATAGCCCTCGACGCGCAAGCATCATGTAAGAATAGCTTAAAAACCCGGAGAATCACCTTCCTGCCGTGTACCCCACGAATAGGCTTGCGAGGCCCTCAACGTGCAGATACACCAGGTACATTTCGTGAATAGGCCCGCCGACCCTCAACACGTGAATGCACCCTGCATGCTCCGTGAATAGGCTTGCAGACCCTCGACACGCGAACATACAAATGTCCTCTCGAGACAGAACAACACACAAGTCCTGGAACACATCCGTTTGACCAAAACCAAGAGCATATATTTACGTTTCCCAAGTTCCATCACATCTCCACTAGTGCCAGTACTTAAGTTGGTTATTATTAAAACACAAAAAAATTCTCCCTCTCTAGAGTTAGTGTATCCTGCCAGACTTAATTCTACAAAACAACCCCAATGACCCGAACTGGTCAAAATCCACAAAATCTCATCTGCCGGTTCACAGGACTCCCACTCAACTCCTAGAGATTCACAAAAACGAATAAAAGTAGCCTAATGTTAAAAACCATCTCAGTACCAAAATAATTGAAATCCAATCAAAACTCCATCAAAATTCATAAAACCTTCAAAAACAGTATGTATACAAATGTGAATGTGTATATGTGTCGATATATATAAGTATATAAATCAGTAAAATCATGTTAAGGAGTAGTGTAAGGTTGTATTTCATTTCAGCATCATATAGAACTCAAAACCAATCGATAACATCAAAATATCAAAAAAACCCCACAACAGACCTGAAAACAAAATGCTTAAAATCCACTTCAAACTTTGGTTCTTTGATCCCAAACCTTTCTTGCAATCCATAAAACTCATACACAATTGCTTACACTAGTTTACTCATAATTATATACCATCATAAAATGCAAAAATCAAGTTCTCCTTCATCACATCTCAAAACAGAGTGCGTATATGCATACTCACAGTAAAGGTGAAGTTTTATTTGTTTTCATGCAATATTATCACACAACTTCATATATGTATTCAAATCAGCAACAATGTGAATGAAAATAACATACCCATGATTTCTATTAGGTTCTTTAACAATCTCAAGTAATCAAATTAGGTTTTTAGTCATCAATAGCGTAGTTTCATGAAAAGATTCACTTTTTAATTCATTTATTCATCAAAACTCATTACATCTTCATACCATCATCTAACATGCTTTCTAATGGATAAATCATCACATACAACATGCTTAGAAAAATAAGAAAACAAATACAAGTCACTCACCTTATTGAAGAATCAACCGAAGAAAGATAAGGAGAAAAAGAAAACCCTTTCTTTCGCAAGAAAACCAAGATCCTCGCTTTAAAACTCCAAGAAAATAATAATAAGAAACCTCTTTGTGTTGTGCAGCAAAGAGACGGCTGCACACCACTTAAATAGGCCGGAAAATAGGGTTTTAGGTTTTTGTAAATAAATTTGCAAAATACCTCTTTTGAATATATCTTTACATATATAAATCCTTATACTTGAAAATTAAATAAAACCATATTAATTAAGATTTAA
The DNA here is from genome assembly GCA_017893485.1 of Hemerocallis citrina. Classification (NCBI taxonomy): domain Eukaryota; kingdom Viridiplantae; phylum Streptophyta; class Magnoliopsida; order Asparagales; family Asphodelaceae; genus Hemerocallis; species Hemerocallis citrina. Next base: position 52,685,946 of record CM030368.1, read on the forward strand.
AAACAAAAATAAACTCTTTATTATCAGCCGGCACTGTTTTGAAAACCTAGAAAAACGAAATTGCACTTTTGCCCATCTAAGTGGCAATTTTGCAAAAAGACCCTTCTTTATCAAAACTTGTAAAATAAATCAAATTTATTAAAAAAATGTAAAATCTTTACCTCTGAGTTGACTAGGCATCATGCCAAGTCCAAAAATCTAAAAATCTGGAGTTTTCACTCCAAGTGGTAATTTTGCACAAAAGTCCCTCCTTTTGTAATATTTGCAAATAGGTCCAATAATTATCAGAAAAATCCAGAAAATTCACATATAATATCTAATAATAAATAATGGGTTTTCCCCAAAATAATTTTTGACTTTGAACTTCCGAAGAAAATATTTGCGCGTGTTTTGCACGTGTAAAAAGATAAATTTTCATAAAAATATTTATTAAATCACCAAAAATCATTTTAATTCATTTATTAATCTTTAAAACATTATTTAAAAATCTAGGGTATTACAATGAGAATAACGGAAATAGATTCCCGGCAACGAACATAATAACACAAACGGATCTCGAACAAGATGAATAAGATGATCACGAACAATCACGAACACAATCAAACGGCTAGATGCTCTTAAAGATCAATCGCATGCACACACAAAGCAAGGTACAGGGGGGTGTTGTGCTCTGCAATGAGGGACGACGATGGCAGGGCGACACGACAGCGGGACTGGCAGCGTGAGCGACGACGGGAGGGGACAGGCCGAGATGGGTTGTCACTGGCTCTGGCTGGCGCTGCTGCTATCGACTTCAGGAGGAGAAGGGAGGGAGAGATCGGGGCTCTGACGTCGGGATGAGAGCACAGTAGTGTCGGGATGAGGGCACAGCAGCGACGGGAGGTCGCGGGGCAGCGCGGCAGTCGGAGGGCGGCACGACGAGGGGGTCACATGTAACACCCCGAATTCCAAAAATACAACTGAATTCGAAGTTTCATAGGATCTTTACACTTCTTTCGTACAATTTTACAAGAAAATAAAAATATTTCTTACATCAGAATTACATTATACCTTTACATCATTACAGCGGAAGTAATTTTACAATAAATTACATGAAACAACATTTAAATCAATCTTGAGCAGCATGTATACTTCAATTTGTCAAGCATCTTTACCCTGCATGTAAAACTGTGGGCGCGTCAGTTCATTCAACTGACAAAATATTATATACGACCATCCTCTCTATGCCGCAAATAGTATAACGATTCTCAATACTTAGCAAACTACAAACTTGTTCACTAACAAAGCTAAAGGGACTATCCTATTGATGTCGTGTTGTGAATGTGCACTTAGTCCTTAATGCAATTATTTATATTATATGACACTAATGCGCACTTGTTCAGAGTTTATGCAGCCCATACTACATAGGTCCGAGGGCAAGCCCTTAACCGTTCTTCATCTTGTAGGGTTCAATCCCTCGCCGTGACTTAATCTACTACTGTAACTACGGTAAGTATCCTAGATGTTTTCTGACCTACGAACTCATGTCTAGGCACCCTAGAGGGAATCCCAGCGCACTGACACATGACTCATCATGTAGGCATCCTGTGGTAATTCAGCTCCTACCATAGACATGACACCATCCACAGTCGTTAAACACCCCACGAGCGTCGCCACCGGGACGGTACTCTGGAGCAGTATCCACGCCCTATCATGACGCATCATGGGACATCCTGTGAATACTCTCACGCTGCCAATCCAATGACCCTCATACTCAATATTTTTTTCTTACTTTCATCACATCTTCACTATGTATCTAATTCTTAGTTTAATTGAATCATGAATAAAATCAATCACTTAGGGTTAGCACTCCCATTATACCGGTCTTATACATTTATTTCACATGACCCAAACCTTGGTCTTTTCATCTCAAATATCATTTTCACATTTTTTTTATTGCCGGTATAAGGCTTAGCTACACCCTAGTTCTCAATTTCAACTCATAATTACAACATCGAGCTTTTCATACTCATAAGGTCTTTTCATGATTACTCACAATTCATGTTTCATAAGCATAGTATTCATGTATCCATATTTTTCATAACTCATCACATTCAATAATTCAATTTCACGTGCAATTTGCATAAGAATAAGTTTTAACTAGTAGTAATCAATAATTCATTTATTCCACGAATCTATTATTCTCATTTCCATTCATACTACAAGCACAATTTATAAGTCCAATTAATTTCACAAATCACAACTTTCAAAATTTCCTCATTACTAATTTTCATTTTTATAACTCTAAAAATCTCATTTATTTTTCCTTTATTTAAAAAGACAATTTAATTTTAAAAAGAAGTCCTTCCTTGCAAAAAGTCTCAATTTCTCAATTACACTTTATCAAAAGTTATACAAATTTTTCTCATAAAGTCCAAATAATTTTCAGCAATTTATTCCATATTTTCCCCAATTTTTAATCTATTTTTAAAACTCAAATTAATATTGAAATCCAAAAAAAAAACAATTTTTAAAAAAATCCAAACCCCAACCCCCAACCGGATTCGAACCTACAACCAGCGGCCCAAAGGACAACACACAAGACCACTGCGCCAGGTCACCCATGCGATATGACTAGGGGTTATAATCCCTATGTATCGACTCTCGGCATTCGGATTTTAACAAAAAAATAAAACGAAAAGCCTCAGTATCGAGCCCGAGACCCCTGACTCAGCCCCTGCTACTGTAGCGACCGAAAGCTCTACCGACCAATTGGTCTAAGTGGCCATATCGATTTGAAGGAAAATTAATTGGGTTTTGATTTAGCTCTCTGTTCATATCTATAATTCATAAATTCTCACAACAAATTTGTCTTTTTTTCTTCTTTTTTGAAAGCAACTTTTTTCAGAATTAAAATGCACATAAATCTACGACAACCAGTATTTATATAAGCATTTTTAGCTCTTTAAAACATGTATTTTAATCCAAATTTGTGTTCCATGTCCATAATTTCGACATTTGAGAAACATAGCACAACTCTTCATAATTAAAGTTAGGTTTCCACAAAAATCACTACGTTATTGTTCTCTTTCTTATTGACAATCTACCATATTTTTAGAACACAAAAATCATCTTTTCTAAAGAATAAAAATTCTATTTTTATCAACTAATTACACAAGATGCATTCAATCAATTATTTGCAAATACAATCTCTTTCATTTACTCTAACATTCATGTGGCACATACAAAAATAGAGAATTCTAACACATAAATTAACAATTATCCATTAGCAATCATTCCATCATTTTATCTCTAATATTACCACTCTACTTTAATTAAACAAGCATGGTTCCAATTTCTCACTAGTTAATCCATATAATTTCATTAAAACATACCTAGCATGAATTCTAATTTAGAAACAATGAGAAACACCCACCTCTTTGGAGAAAAACCAAATAAAAGCTCCTAGAGTCTCCTAGAATGCGAGAGAGTGGCCTTCTCCTCCTAAATTGTGTTGTAAAAGCTCTCCTTCTTGCTCCTTGTGAAAAACCGAATGCTTCCTTGTGCTTGATGATGGGGCCGACCTCTTGCTTGGGACACACAACTCACACTCACTCTTTATACTCCCTTATGTATTTCTCTCCTATATAATTTCTTTCTTTCAATAATTGTTTGTGTAGAATACATGAAGGTAAGGGGGTATTTATACTAGTTCTAAGATGGATTGGAGGGCTAGGATTTCACTAGATGGTTAAAGATAGATGGGATAGGATGGGAAGTTGTAGCAACCACCCATAATCAAAATAACCACCCATGCACACACACCCACTCTCCCATTCCTCCTTAAGCATACCCGGCCTCCCTAGGTGTGCCATGCACACTACGTGCATTCACGTGCCCTTTAGTACCCCCTATTTGAAATTTGTACAATTTTAATTAATCAATTGTTCACAAATTGTGTCTACATGACAAGTGTGACAATTTAAAGGATTAATTAAATTTGTGGGCTTCACAAATAGTGGGCTTAGACTTGTGGGCCAAAATAATAAAATAATAAATTATTAAAGTAGGCTCAAAATAAGAAAACAATGTTTTAGGCTTTACAAAATAAGCTTTTTTTTTTATAGAAAAATAAGGAAAAAGAAAGAAATAATAGTTCATACTACAAAATGAAATTTTTATAAAAAGAAAATAAATATACATATGAAAATTTGCACGTGCACAACACGTGAAAATCAACATTTTTATTAAAATGAAAGTTTAGGGTATTATATCACTGGCAGTCAGGATGGATAGGTCAGGGGGCACACATGAAGAGGGGTGAAAGAGAGAGATAGATGGTGATTAGGGTTAGGGTTTAAGAGATAGCAATTAAAGATAGGAGTAACAAATTTTGTTGGGGATTATAATGAGAGATTTTGGCAAGTAGGGATTTGGAGAATCAAGAGAAGATGGGGGAAAATATGATCTGCTTGTTAGGCAGATACAGACTTGAAGAAAATCTGGAAAAGACTGGGTCAAAAAAGAGGGTATTGGGTTGCGGTTTAGGATCCAGTAGAACGGGTAGAAGGGGTCAATTAGGGTAAACTAGGTAGAAAACCAGATTCAATAAGATAGAACCAAATAAATAAGAAATTAGGCCAGAAATGTAATAAATTAGAAACAATAAATCATCCAGAGACAGAATAATTGGCAGACAAAAGAATCAAAAAAGAATCAAACAAATAGGTGAATATATAAATACTGGAAAGAAGAACAAATACACGGTTCAGGAAAAAGAAGAAGTACAAATAGATAGAATACACTAGGAGAAAGAATACAATACAGAAATACAGAAAATGGAATACAGGAGTTACATAATCAATTACTACTAAAATATAATTTATGGGTTCTAAAAATAATTGAGTGAGCTGATGGATGCAATTGAGTTTAAGAGAACAAGGTTTATTTGAGTTTCAAGATAATGATCAGATAATATATATAAAAAATGGGTTAAAATAAAATAGAGTTTATGGTCTCACACTTTATGAATAGGTAATTAATAAAATTGGACTTCGTTTAGGCTATAATAAAGTAATTGACCGAATAAGAAAAATAAAATTTTAGAATGCAGTAAAATTTGTGTTAAAATACATTATCAAAAAAAAAGAATTAAGATTACAGAATGGAATATAATTTGGGTTAAAATATATAATCATATGAAAATAGCTTCAAATACAAATGATAATTAGGGAGGATTTAAATAAGAATTGAATATCAGATTGTATACAATTGGTTTAAAAAATAGCAGAATTTATAGAAAATTCAATTACAAGAATACAAGAAAAATTTTGTATAGACGAAAATAGAGGCTACACAATTGTTATGGATCCAATGTTCAAGATAACGTTACTGGAATATTATTATCAGAAGTTTTATATTCCTTGAACTCTTATGGAATAGGTGAAAATGGTATTTCTGAGTATTAATAACCTTTATAAGGAATATCTTGCTCGGGACAATATTTCTACTAAAGTTGGCTCAAGTGAAAGTAGCAGTTCTAACTCAGTCTCAACTGTGAAACATGCAAAAAGATACAGTCAATTTCTTACTCAATGTTCTTCAATGATGCCAACAAAGACTGATTTAGATATCTATTTAGAGGAAGTTGTTTATCCTTTGGAAGAATGTACATGCTCGTGATGTTCTTGCAATTCCTTTATCTATTGTAGCCTCAGAATCCACAATTAGCAATGGTGGAAGTGTGTTGGACAATTACCATAGTTCTTTGCACCAAAAGAATTTTGAGACCCTCATGTGTGGCCAAGATTGGTTAAAGAAATCTATTAAAGGTACTAACTAACTTACTTTGACGTGACTTACAATTTTTGTTGTTGTTGTATAAAATATGATTTATAATCCTTTGATTTATTATCATATTGTAGGAAAAGATAGAGCCTTAAAGTTACAAATTCCTGGTGCTGCTCTAGGTTCAGTGATAGCCAATGAAGAGAAAGATGATGCATGGTACAATATTTGATATTCATTTCAACTTTTATTTTTAAAGTAGCTTGATAGATTTTCCTTTACATGTATTGTTATCATTTGACAGATGACTCTTATTACTCTACCTTGCACACGCGTGAGTTTAGGTACCCGCGCGTACGCACGTGCATGGGCTCAGAAGACACTTCCATGGAAGACACCAATACATCATCTGGAGAACATACCTTCGAATGGATTTCCTTAATCATATCCATACCCCTTTTTCACTCGTAACATATGAGATTGGAAAGGGAAGTATGTTTGCGAAGTAGCTCTCTGCTAGGGAATTCAGGTCTTTCTCAATCTCTGCGTTAGCACACCCGACAAAAACCGTCGTATTCTATCTCTTTTTTTTGCCTTCATCCGATAGAAAGTGGCACGGGGATATGACATGCAGCTACTGGACAATATCTTTTTTTTTTCTTTCAAAAACTGTGCTACTTTATTTTGTTTCATTGTTTCCTCACTAGTTTTGTGGCTTTCTAGTAGGTTATTGATAATAATGTTAAAAGATTGTCTTTGGTTATGATATATTTATTTATTTTCAATGCTTATGTTTTGAATTTTGAACCAGTTATTTGATTTATAGATTTTCATGTTGATTAGATTATGAAATGAAATTATTTGTATTGCTGCTGATTTTGTTGTGGGAGCAAACAGATGATTTGTGAATTCTTACGGAAACAGTAAGAGTAAACCTGTTGACTTCTTGCCGATGTTTGATTGTTTCTCGCCGCTACTGTTAACTTGCAAAAAGTTTGAGACACCGGGATGGATACCGGTGACAAACCCTCCGATGCTCAAGTCAGTAATCAGGAAGATTATGAAAGACCGTTTTGTGGAAAAATATTGATTACCTTCTTCATCGGGGGGGGGGGGGGGGGGTATTTATAGTTGCCTTTAGAGATAGTTTAGAGATAATCATTTATCTCTATGTCCCGGTATTTTTGGATTAGAAGAGAGTTTAACTCGTTTCATGATAAGAAATTTAGTTTAAACCGTCTCTTAGAGATAACCATGAATTTGAATTACTCTTTAAATATCCTGTGCGGATTTGTAATGGGCCATCACCCTTACCCAGTAAGACAGACCCATTTTTTGGTTCTCGGACTTGGAAAAGATCCAGTTCCCATTTTGGACCCGCTTGTGGTGGAAATTACCGTTTTACCCCTGATAGTTTTAAAATTCGTGCCCGATTTGAACGATTCCGATTTAATCATGTTTTTAGCCATATCACGAGCCCCCTACTTTTGAAGACCGAGTTCAACAGGTTTTGAGGAGTAGTTCTCTTGTTTTAATGGTGTATAGGATTGTATCGGAGTTCTCGGGTGTGTTAGAATCTCTTACTGGATGAAATAGTGTCCCTCTGAGTTCATAGACTACTTAGAATTGTGTTAAAGTCTTTCCATAATCTCTTATGATTTTCCCCGAATTTTTCCCAATTTTAAAATTATTTTACGAATTATTTATTCAATTTACGATGCAACAATTATCTTACGAAAAAATCTTAATTAATTGTTATAATTAACAATTATTTTTCAGAAAAATTAAAGACATTTTTTCCGAACTTATAATTATTTAATTAATTTTTTTTCTAATTTTTAATTATTTTTTTTGAATTTTTAAATAATTACTTCTATTTAATAATTAAATAAAGGAAATAAATTATGTTGAATAAATTTCGACCGTTTATCACGTGTCGACTCGCGCATCGATGTGATTGGACAGCTGTGATGAGGGAATTAGGCTGGCAGGTGATGTGGCGTGATCTGAGGTGCTGATCTTGATCCAACGCACATCGGGAGGCAAAGTTCTTTGGTCGTTTTTCGTTCGGGGGTGTGTTTGCTCGGATTTTGGATCTGAGCGACGTGGCAAGATCTGAGCCATTGATCTTGATTAGGCTCGCATCAATAGGCAAATTTGTTCGGATTTTGGATATGAACGACGTGGCAAAATCTGAGCCATAGATCAAGATCAAGCTCACATCAGGAGGCAAATCTGTTCGGATTTTGGATCCGAACGATGTGGAAAAATCTGAGCCGTAGATCACGATCAAGCTCGCATCAGGAGGCGGATCTGTTTGGATTTCAAAAATCTGAGCCATAGATCATGATCAAGCCGCATCAGGAGGCAGATTTGTTCGGATTTTTGATCCGAACGAAGTGGAAAAATCTGAGCCATAGATCATGATCAAGCTCGCATCAGGAAGCAGATCTGTTTCGGACTTTGGATCCGAAGGACATGGCAAAATATGAGCCGTAGATCATGATCAAGCTCTCATAAGGAGGCAGAACTGTTCGAATTTTGGATCCGAATGACGTGGCAAAATCTGAGCCGTAGATCATGATCAGGCTCATATCGGGAGGCATATCTGTTCTCTTGTTTTTCGTTCGATGGCACGTTTGTCCGGTTTTTGGTACTGAATGATGTGGACGGGTTGGCGAAGTGTCATGCGACGTTTTGACTGTTGACCGTAGACCAGTCAACGATTTTCTCTGATTTTTCGATCGGTGACACATTTGTTCGGCATATGAAACCGAGCATTTCTGATGGCACGGATGCTCGACACATGCCACCGTTTGCCTGTTAACCATTGACCAGTCAACGATTTTCTCTTATTTTTCGATCGGGGACACGTTTGTTCGGCATATGACACCGAATGCTTCCGATGGCTCGGATTCTCAACACGTGTCACTGTTTTACCGTTGACTGTTGACCAGTTAACGATTTTCTCTGGTTTTTCGATCGGGGACACGTTTGTTCGGCATGACACCGAACGTTTCTAATGGCTCGGATGTTCGACACGTGTCACCATTTGACCGTTGGCCGTTGACCAGTCAATAATTTTCTCTCAATTTTCGATCCGAGACACGTTTGGTCGGTGCAGGACGCCGAACATTGTAAATGGTTCGGCTGCATGACATGTGTCGCAAGTTGGCCGTTGACAATTGACCAGTCAACAAAGTTCTCTTGCACCTTTTCCTTGTCGTTTAGCCTTCCTATCTTATGGGCTTTCCCTACCTTTGGGCTTTTCAACTACTTTGAAGGTCCAAGAAGTTCAAGAGTCGTCTCTCAATCTATAAATCTTTCTCCCCCCTCTCATATCTCACTTCTTACTTCTCAGAATTTTCTTAGCTCATATCGGAGTTGTCAGAGCATTCCGGCAATCTTTCTTTTTCCGGCGAGTATTCCGACCATAGACGTCACATCCAAGATAAAATATACATATTTTATTCATATATATTTATTTTATCAAATATGTCTAGAGTGTCTTCCGGAGGAGAGACCTCCCCCTTAGGACAGGTCGAAGATAGGTCACTCGCCATCCCGAGTAGGGAAGACTGAGGGAAGGAGGTGGTGGGATCTGTTATAGTTGAAGAGATCGTGGAGAGAAGACGAGGTGTGGGGGAGCTCGGTAGGCTGCCGAGCATCTTGTTGGGCCTTGGCTGAGTTAGAGATTATTTCTCCGATCTCCTTCCTCGAGTCAAACATGGTATGGCTCGTGTGTACGAGGAGAGTGAGCCCCGCAAATGCTCGGAGGTGTATGACATCCCCACAATTCTGACGGAGAAGAGCCTACGTGTGATCCGAGGTTGCTTCATGATTTCGAGGGAGTACAGACATATACTACCGGGACCGGGTATCAGAGCTTGTACGCCAATCTCCCCCGATGCCTGTTTCTTCTCTTTTGATGCTTTCCACGCGGGGCTTCGTCTCCCTCTCCCCCCGTTTACGACCGAAGTTCTACGATGGTTCGGTCTAAGCCCCATCCAATTCATGCCGAACATATGGAGACATGTGAACGGCTTCGTCCTTTACTGTCAAGCGGCGGGGATCGAGCCTCGACTGAATGTCTTGAGAAAGCTCTATAAGGTGCATCAAAAGAACAAGTCGGGGTATAGGTTTTATCTTACTCCTCGTGCGGGGTGTAAAGTTGATCGAGAATTCCGACTCGATCAAATTTTGGAAGGAGAAGCTCTTCATAGACTGCAGTAGCCAGCCTTGGGATATACCCACGAGGTGGAAGGATGGAGTGCCGAAAAGGACAAAATTTGAACCTGTCCTGAGTCCCGAGGAGGACGAGATGGTCAGGACACTTTTAGATCGGTCTTCCCTAGATTGGAGAGAAGTGATAGAAGAACAACTATTCGGCACGCGGGGGGGGGGGGGGGGGGGGGGTAGTCCGATCAACCCCAGTATGCGTCTTTTAATTTTGTTTCTTTACTTGTCTTTGTCCGCGCCGCTATATCTTGTGTTTTAACTAACCCGTGCCTTCTCTTGCAGAGGATCCCAATATGGACTTTGATTCGATGGTTTCGGATTGAACGACGCTTAGCGGCAAGGCCCCCGAAGAGAGGAAGAGGAAGAGAATAACTGCGAAGTTCTCCGCTTCGAAGGTTGCCCGGGGTCAGTCGAGCGAGTCTCCTGTGGTGGACCTTGGATCGCCGCCACCTGCCCTGTCCGCTGCTTCGGGCGAGACCTTTACTCTAGGGGCTGCTCTGGCTCTTGAGGCACCCCCCCGGCTGCCACCGCAGAGACCATTTTGACGGAGGAGCACAAGAGGCTTTTTGTCCCAGACTAGCGTGTGATGAAGCACGACGGTATTCTTGGTGACACAGACTCGTGCATGCAGGCGATCAACCACCTCGCGACCCCGAAGGATTGAGCAGTAATGGACGCGGGGTCAGTTGGCGATGATGCCCTTGAGATCGCTAGGGCCAACATGGCGGTAAGCTCTTCTTTTCTGTTTGGTTTTTGTTGTTCAATACTTAATGAATGTGGATTTAAACTTCTTTTTTCACAGATCACTTGCCACTTCGGCCATTCGATGAAACGAATGGCCGAGCAAGAAAAAGAACTGAAAGCGGCGAGCAACAAAGATAGGGCAAAGCGTGCTAAGTCTTAAAGGCTGCTCGATGAGATGACTCGCGTGTCTGAGACGCGGTCAGGGCAAATTGTGCTCTTGGAGTTTGCCCTCGCCAAGTCGAAAGAGGAGATTGCTCGGTTGGACCAACTGCTGATCAGAGAGAGGGAAAAGGCTGCTGCGAAGAAGGATGAAGCGGTGAAGGTCGCTCAGGACGAAGCAAAGGGCTACCTCCAAGGGAACATGGAGAAGGCATACGTCAGAGCCCTTCTTCACGTGAAGGCATGAACTCCCAGGGTTCAAAACTTCGGGGTACACTCTCTATGCCCTCGTCCCCAAAGGCACGGAGGAGGACGAGGAAGAGGACGACAAAGAGGTCGAGGAAGAGGAGGAAGACGCAGCACTGGACCCCCTGTCTGCCATGGTGGTCGCCCCCGAAGCAACTGAAGAGGTCGGTCAGGAGCTTACTCCCCCCGGGGTTCAGTCGACTGAGGTCGATCCTTGACCTCTCTTCATCTTATTATATTGTAGTTGTCTTTATTTTTGATTTTGTAAGGATGCCTTTGAGTGGACTGGCCACCGCTAGTTGTATCTCTTACTTTTGCAATGAAAATAGTTTCCGATCTATAAGACTTGGTATATTTTTTTTGCACAAGAAGTTCCTTTGCGTGTCTTGTGGACTTGTCAATTTTGATAGAGTAATCTATTAATTTATCTTGCAAACAGGTTGTTGTGTACGAGGTCGGTGAGGAGTCTCACCTTCGCTATAAACCTTTTGTGGTCGAGCTAGGGCTTTCTCGCTCACGAGAGAGGCTATCGAAAGCGGAGATGGAGCTCAGTCATTTGAGGAGAGTCTTGTCTCGCCGAGATGTTGAAACACGGTTGGAAGACGAGATAATTCGAGAAGTGCCCCCTGAGGGCGTGGAAGATCATGGTTCGTTGGCTATAAGGAACCTGCGAAACTCAAAGCTCTTCACTGTTCTCTGTTCGCGGTTAAAGTTGAAAGAGATGAACCCAAGAACATTTTGCTTGAGAAGGGTTTCAAAGAAGTCCATCTCAGAAGGTCTATCCTTGAGCTCTCGCAGGGTGGTAGTGTGAGTGGTGTGCCCCGTTTGAAGTTTAGGGTGACGGATGACTCTCTCAAAGAGAGGCTTATTGAATTAGAAGCACAGAATATTCGTTTAAAGCATCTTTCCGAGGGGGGCAATGTTAGGATCACCTCTTGCTCTCGTGAAGTGCGAGCCTAGGGGAGGCATTTTCATGAACTAGCTCTACGCTTGCCTAAGGCCCCAAGGAACCCTGGCGATGCTCAAAGTGGCGTGGCCGGCTCCTCTAGTGGGGCATCGATTGGTGAAGTAGAGAGGGATGTGGGTCCCGATGGTGCGACTCGCTCCGTAGGATTGGACATGACTTCAGGTCGCTCAGGGGAGAATTTTAAAGTTGGTGCTTCCGTCGGAGGTCGCAAACCGCGCGTCTTTGAAAAGGAATATCCCTTTTGCCACAGAAGAGCTAAAGTGACGCTAGTTAGCTTTGCTCGTCCAATAACTATTGTAACTTTTTTGTGAAAGATTTTTTTTTGTCTTTTCGTATTGGCCTCGTTTGCCCAATAATGCTTTTAACCTCTCTTATTTGTGAAATAAGTAGTATTTTTTTTGTGGCCAAGTGATTGAGTGTCGTTTCTTTAAGTGTTTTTTGACACTTGTATTCTCTCGTTTATAAAACAAGATTTTTTGGCTAAGTGTGAGAGAGCCATTTTTCTCAGCGTTTGATAACACTTGTCGTTTAAGAGTTTTCAACCCTTGTGGGAGCGATTCCGAATTGTGAGCTAATTCGCACTTGCTCGTTTGCAAGTGGCTAAAGTGTCGTCAAACCAAGTGTTGGACTTCGAACTTGTCGTTTGAGAATTTTCAACAGTTGTGGGAGCAATTCCGAATGGTGAGCTACTTCGCACTTGCTCGTTTATAAGTGGCTAAAGTGGTGTTGAACCAAGTGTTGGACTCCGAACTTGTCGTTTGAGAGTTTTCAATAGTTGTGGGAGTAATTCCAAATGGAGAGCTACTTCGTACTTGCTCATTTGCAAGTGTCTAAAGTAGTGTCGAACCAAGTGTTGGACACCGAACTTGTTGTTTGAGGGTTTTCATACTTAGAGTGTACATTTTGAGGTAAGTTTGTAATGTAGGTCTTGAAGAAAATCAATCAAGTTTTTGACAACAGCTTTTCGGAAAAGTAAACAACTTTATAAAAGAGAACTAAGTGGCTGCTTCTAAGTTGCAAGCCATTATTACATAGAGAATGAAACTAAGTGAAAGAAAAACATTATGAAAGGCTTTTGGCAGAAGTTTCTTCGAGCGGTATTTGAACACCCTCTTGGTACTTCATAAGGTGCTCCGCATTCCAAGTTCTTGGTATCTCCTAGCCCCCCGGATCTGCAAGTCGGTAAGTTCTTTTTGACTCGCTTTTTGTACACCTGCTGTTGTACAAACGAGCATTCACGGATTCCGTCTATGAGATCAAGATTGCCTCTGAGACTATTTGAGTTGCGTTCTTCGTCAAACGCGATCAGGAGAGGAGTGGGTAGGCCAACTTCAAGAGGAATAACAGCTTCGGAGTCGTAGTTGAGGTTGAAGGGAGATTCTCCTGTAGGGGTTCTCATAGTGGTCCTGTAAGACCATAGCACATTTGGGAGCTACTCGACCCACAAGCCTTTGGAGGTTCTATCGAGCCTTCGGCGGAGGCCTGTTAAGATTTTCTTATTCGCGTTTTCCGCTTGGTCGTTGGTTTTCGGGTGGGAGACAGAAGAGAATCGCTGCTGAATGTCCATGTCGGCACATAATTGCTGAAAGGTTGCCCCTGTAAATTGTGTTCCATTATCAGTGACTATGATTTGGGGGATACCGAATCGGCAAATGATGTTTCTCCATATGAACTGCTGAACCTTGTTCTCAGTAATCGTAGCAAGTGGTTCAGCTTCAACCCACTTAGTGAAATAGTCGATTGCTACTATGAGAAATTTCCTTTGCCCGGTAGCCGGTGGGAAGGGTCCGAGGAGATCCATCCCCCACATAGCGAAGGGGATTGGGCTAGATAAGGAACAAGCTCGGCTTGGGGTGCCCGTTTGATGGACACAAACTTCTGACAAGAAGTGCAGTGACGGACGTGTTGCTGAGCATCTCTGAGGAGTGTGGGCCAATCATAGCCATGATTGAGAATCTTTTGAGGGAGGGATCTCGCTCCAATTTGAGCGCCACCAATCCCCTCATGGACTTCCTTAAGGGCGTACTAGGCCTCTTCAGGGGATAAGCATCGAAGATATGGTCGGCCATCAACTGGAGTATACGAGCGTTTGTACAAGATCCCTTCTATGATAGTGTAGCGCTTTGCCCTTGTTCAGATTTTTCTTGTTTCTTTCTGATCTGCTGGGAGCATGCCCCCTTCGAGGAATTCGAACAATGGTTTCATCCAGTTCTCCCTAGGTGGTGGGGGAGGAATCATCATGAGTTCATAATGTTCTTCCTCGATGCCGAGGCAGAGGAGAACTTCAATAAGGACAGTATGATCGAGTCCTTCAAGAGACGAAGATGCTAACTTGGATAGGGCATCTGCTTTCCCATTCTCCACTAGCGGTATGCAGATAACTTCGGACCCTTGGAATGCGCTTAGAAGTCGCTTGACATGGGAAAGATATTTAACCATCCGATCATCTTTAGCCTCGTATTCCTCGAGGACCTAATTAACTACTAGCTGAGAGTTGCTGTATACCTTTACGTGGCAAGCCCCTGCTTTTCGAGCTAAGAGCAAGCCGACTATTAGGACCTCGTACTCAGCTTCGTTATTGGAGGTTCGGAAATTTATACGAAGAGAGTACTGGAGGATGAAGTCATCTGGTCCCATTAGAATAACACCTACCCCGCTTCCCTCGAGACATGAGGATCCGTCAACATAGATGCTCTAGAATGGGGGGTCTCTATCTTCCTCAAGAGGGTCTGGAATTGTGCTCTCCACTATGAATTCGGTGAGGGCTTGGGCTTTAATGGCTGCCCGCAGTTGGTAAATTATGTCATGTTATCTCAGTTCGTAAACCATTTCATGAGTCTTCCCGAGCTCTCTGGTTTGTGCAATATCTGCTTCAGCAGTTGATTGGTGAGAACGGTGATGGAGTGGGCTTGGAAGTAAGGTCGGAGTTTGCGAGCGGCCATTATCAGAGCGTAAGCCATCTTCTCCACTTTTGAGTAGCGGAGTTTGGCATCATGGAGGACTTTACTGACGTAATAGATGGGCTTTTGTGCTTGATTCTCTTCTCTTACAAGAACTGCAGTTAGAGTCTGCTCTGAAGTAGTAAGATAGAGGTATAGTAGTTCTCCGGGCTCGAGCTTGCTCAATATAGTACTTCTCCTACCCCAGTAGGGGTCGGGAACTTCATTTTCATGTGGAAAGCGGAGGGGGACGGCACGAAGTACGGCTAGGCCTGGTCTGCCGAGAATGGCGTTGTATGCAGCTTTCATAACTACTGCCATGAAGTCCATTGTTTCAGTTCGGTTTGTCGGGTGTCTTCCCGCAGTCACATCTAGGGTGAGCACCCCTTCGATCGAAACTGGGGCCCCCGAGAATCCGGTAAGAGTGTATCCTGCTGGTTTGAGGCGGTCTCGGGATAGACCAAGACCTTGGAACGCTTCTAACAAAACGATGTTAACAAAGCTCCCGTTATCTACAAGGATCCGTCGTACTTCACAATTGGCCATTTGAAGGCTGATTACAATTGCATCGCAATGGGGCGTTCGAAAGCCTTCCAAGTCTTTATCGGAGAAGGTAACTGGGACACCAAAACTCTTGGGAGGGGGGAAGTTTTTTATGGAGTTGACCTCTCAGAAGAAGGCTTTGCAGGAGGATTTAGACTCTCTCCCCATCGGCCCTCCGTGTATAGATTGTAGAACCGCCCTTGGTTAGGAGTCTTGGGATTCTGCTGGCTTCTCGGTTCGCTTATTGGCCCCCCGGGGTGGTGGAGGATCAGCTCTATCCTTTCTCACATACTTGTCAAGTTGTCCTTGTTGGATGAAGGCCTCGATTTCGTCCTTTAGGGCTTGACAATCATCTTTGTCGTGGCCATGGTCCCTGTGGAAGCGGCACAACATGTCTCTATTCCTCTTCTCGCCAGGTTTATTCATTTTCGGAGAAGGTTGGAGTAGGCCCTCTTTGCTGACCTCTATGAGGATAGCCGAAACACTGTCATTTAAAGGATTAAACTTTTCGAAGCAGAGAGGAGGGCGGCACTGGCCCCTGTTGTCCATCTGGAGTTTCTTAAAACCTTCTTCTTCTGGACCCTTCCGCTTGTTCCCGGAGAGGGGCTCCTTCTGGTCCTGAGGGTGGAAGGCTTCTTCTGCCTGAATATATTTATCTCTTCTTAGCAAGAGCTCCGAGAAGTCCCGGGGTGGCTTTTTGGCGAGAGATGCTTTCAGGTCGGCATGATTGATGTTATGTCAGAATGCTGCAGAGGCCACCCGATTGATCAAGAGAGGACATTGACCGCGCCTCGGTGGTGAACCGCCGGACATAGTCCCTTAGGCGCTCTACCTTCCTCTGGCTATGGGCCAATAGGGATGCACTCGCCTTCTCTGCTCTGCGGCTACTGACGAAGTGGGTGAGGAAGAGTTCTTCGAACTTATCGAATGAAAAGATTGAACTGGGAGATAGGCGGGAATACCACTTCCTCGCCGGTCCCTTCAATGTGGGTGGGAAGGTCTTGCAAAGAAGCGCATCTGAGGCCTAGTGAATCATCATTAAAATTTTGAAACTCTTGATGTGATCAGCTAGGTTTGTCTCCTCGTTGTACGACTCGAACTGAGGAGGCTTGAAGTTCTTAGGGACCGGGACTTCCATGATGGCTCTGGAGAAGGGACGCCTGCTCGGACGGAAATTCCTCGCCCGCTGTTCTTCTTCCAGGTCGAGCCTGCTGAGGCGCCTCTCCATCTTGTGGAGACGGCGATAGACTGAGTCATCCCTCCAGTCAGATCTAGTCGACCCACGGGACTCTCCTTCATGAGTAGCGGTATGACGAGGGCTAGGTGTCCGCTGGCCATGACTCGGGGCATGGCGAAGGCTAGGCGCACGATGTTCCAGATTCGGGGCAAAATTGAGAGCTCGCAGGATATCTTCTTTGAAGCTCTGGAACTCGGCTTAAGGGACTAGTGCCCTTCCAGCTCGGCGGTCTCTAGGTGCAACTCGACTTATTGGAGTAAGACTTCTCCGCCGACGACGTGGAGGGGACTCTCTTCACCTCCTCGGGGAGGGGGTTCTTCTAGGCCTTGGCTTGCGGGGGGGCCGAACTTTAGGGGCCCTTTGGCGCTCAGGGTGAGGGACTTCCTCAAGGGCTCGCCCTTCATTCAAGCGAGTTCGGAGGTCTACCCCCTACTGACGGTTAACTATTACTTGACGGAGATCCATCCCCGGAGGACTTTGAGAGGCCATGGAGTCGGTTGAGGGATTGTGGACTGAAATGTGGTCATGGTGGGAGCGTTATCCCTGACGGCTTCGACGGGAGTCCCCCGGGGCAGTTCCCCTGGACCTGGGAGGAGGTTGTTTAGGTTGCGGTTGCTGAACTTGTTGGTTGGGTTGAGGAGGAAGATCCGAGAGTTGTGAAGGAGGAGGAAGAGGAGTGGCTCTTCAGCTGGATGCCACTGCCTTCCTTTTTCCTTTCGGAGTTATGACGCAGAAACTACCTTTACCAGCGATGTGCGACAGGATTGCTTTTACTTTTCTCACAGACGATGCCAATCTGTTGCTGCTAATTTCAGTGTGGGAGCAAACAGATGATTTGTGAATTCTTACAGAAACAGTGAGAGCGAACCTGTTAATTTCTTACCGGTGTTTGACTATTTCTCGCCGCTGCCGTTAACCTGCAAAAAGTTCGAGACACCGAGATGGATCCCGACGACGAACCCTTCGACACTTAAGTCAGTATTCAGGAAGATTATGAAAGAGTCTTTTGTGGAAAAAATATTGATTACCTCTTTATCGTGGGGGAGGAGGGGTATTTATAGTCGCCTTTAGAGTCAGTTTAGAGATAATCATTTATCTCTATGTCTCGGTATTTTTGGATAAGAAGAGAATTTAACTCGTTTCATGATAAGAGATTTGGTTAAACTGTCTCTTAGAGATAACCATGAATTTGAATTACTCTTTAAATATCCTGGGTTGTTTTGTAATGGGCCGTCACCCTTAGCTAGTAAGACAAACCACTTTTTGGGTTATTGGACATGCAAAAGATCCAGTTCCCATTTTGGACCCGTTTGTGGTGGAAATTACCGTTTTACCCCTGAGGGTTTTAAGATTCGTGTTCGATTTGAACGGTCCCAATTTAATCATATTTTAAGTCATATCAATTTGTATTAGCACTACAAGATAAGTGGTCTTTTCCAGCATATCTATTTGACGTTTTAAGTAGCCGAAGTAGAGGTCGGATTAAATTTTATTTATTTATAATATGCCACTTCTACCCGACGTTTATTGAAAATCGCTTGGGTAGCTTAGCTCTACCCCGACGTTTTTCACGTACAAACGCCGGGTAGAGTGGGTTTTAAATTTCCCAAATCTCCTCCCCCCACTCATTATTTTCCTCCCTCCTCTCTCTCTCTCTCTCTCGACCAAACCCTAACCCAAATTTCGATCCCCCCGTCGCCGTCGCCGTCGCCGTTGCTGTGCCCCGTCCTGTTGTTTTCTGCCCCCACTGTCGTTGTGCCCCCGTCGCCGTACGTTATCTTCACTCTCTCACAAATCAAACCCAAAATCCAACCCTAACCCAAAATTTCGCTGTGCCCCCTCGTCTCCCAACTGTGAGTAACCCTAACCTTAATTCTTCATTCCTGCTAATGTGTTAAAAGAATGCAGTTATATAAGCACATCAATGGTTATTGTGTAGGTAGAAGCAGAAAAAAAAGGCAAAACTTCCCGTCGGTCATCATCAGCTAAAAGAACTAGAGTGAGTTTAACATTTTAGTCAAGTTAAGCCTTAGACTGTTGCATATTTGATTGATGACTTTCTTCCATGTGTAGAACTGGGACAAGGGCAAGGATACATGATAATGAGTTCAACATCAAATTGTCTTACTATAATTAGTTCCATAGTAAAGTATGAAGAGTTGAACTTTTCATAAATCAGCCGTCTAAATCTCTACGGTATCCTGGAGACGGAGCTTTGATTTGGGAGTTTGCCTGTTATGTATTTTGTCGCATTAGTTGTTCCTCAAGGATCAATAACAGGGGTTGGCCCATAATCTAAAATATCAATTATATGGGTATTAAAGTGCTAATAACCGGTCCAGGCATTGGTAGCATATGTAAACCATCAAACTATATATGAACAAATAAATTAACCATACAAAATGAAAAAGGTAATGAAGTGAAAACAATGGAGGAAACCACTTATAAATTTTGCTAGACGACATACGGTACCTATTCTGTCTTCCCCATATGATCGATCATTCACAATCCTCTCCTATGTTCATTCCAACAAGTTGATCTTACCATCCTTTTCTAACCTATCAGCATAATATGCCAAAGTGCAAGAAGCCTGGCACTTTGTTTTGAACTCATTGCATTTCATTTTCTAATTCAAAATTTTAATTTCCCCTGTGATCTTGTTATAACGGTTTAACTGCTTTGGAGTTTTACTAATAGCTCCATCATAGGCCCCTTCCCTTGCACCACCGACATATGGCAGCTGCAAGTTTGCAGGTTGATCTCTCTGCCTCTCCATGTCTCCATCTATTACTTCTTTGCACTTTGTTAGAAAGTATGGCTTCTTGCAGTTGTCGACTATGGCGGTACCCATTATCTGGTAAGCATTATCTTATTCACAACTTTAAATTGCAGTATGAAGAATTTATTTTCCAATGACCCAGGAACGCAGCATTTATAGAGTTTCCATGTCCTTATTTGCAGGTATTCGTGCACTTGTTCTTCATGTATTTGTTTGTTTGTTTGTTTTTTTTTTGAGAATAAAGTGACCTCAGTCACCGATTTCATTAATGAACGATTAACGAAACCACAAAATAATCATATTACACATCTACCTCTCCTATGAGCAGTACAAGTCCTCCCCCAAATAAACCAGTACAACAAAAGTTGAAAGCAAAAGATACATCAAGCTTGGGATTAACATCCATCCCACAATATACCCTAACAAAAGATATCACCCAGTGCCCGAATCTGAAGTGTTTGCCTCCCAGTTTGTAGTAGTGTCCCTCCTTCCTTCTTTGCCGATTTACTCGCCCCCTTCGAACCTGATTTTCTTCCTTGCAGCTGAGTTACCTGACCAAAAATCAATAAGAGCCAGAGTTTTATGCAAGGACACATTGAAAGAACATCTATAATTACGGAAGCAAATATCATTCCTATCTCGCCAAAGGGACCACAAGACCGCCCCAGTCGTGATGTCCCACAAAACTCTATGGTCTTTACATATGTTGCTAGATCTCCCTCTACCCCATATGTCCTCTATACAATTTGGAATGATGTCGGTGTTGAACCCTAAACCCAAGATTTCCCAAGTAAGCCTCGCTTTAGGACATGAAAAGAAAATGTGTGTTGTGTTCTCCTCTTTCGAGTTACATTGCATGCTGATGACATCTATCGGGATATTTCTCTTTCTTAGATTTGTCTTCGATAAAATTGCATCTTGGAGTACCAACCAAAGGAAAGCTTTCACCTTGTTTGGGACCCTAGATCTCCAAATAGTTGTCGCCATTGAATTTCTGATCCCCCCATCGTTCAAGAGTCCATACATCGAAGCTACCGAGAAATCTTTCTCAGTTCCCCCTATCCTTACTCTTTCGTCTCCTTTCCCGTTTTTAGGTCGCCCTAGATGCCTAAGAAACCTCTCCAAGATACCCAATTGTTCCTCAGCTACTATCGACAGTGATCCTGTACCTCTTAAATTTTCTTGATGTATTTGCTGCATCGACTCCAGGTACACTTTCTTTCATGCATGACCACCTATACTCTACTTTAAACCACAAATGATCATTTGTCGTAGTGAACTGTAACTTGCAATGGCATCTCAATATTGGCCATTTTCACCAAGGATGTTAAATCTTTTTCTTTTTTCTTTTTAAAGATTGTAAATAACTAGTACAGTTATTACTAGTGAACAAATTTAGCGTAGTAACTGGATATTTGTCTACCCTTTGGTTTTTTTTTTAGGGAAAAGGTGGAATAAGACCACCCTATTTCATTAATAAGAAGTTAACAAAACAACCCCAGCATACTGGGATAAGTTACAACCTACAGACAGAAAAAAAAAATGAAGCGACATAACCAGTACATATAATTAGCTCTCACTCTAAACTACGAGGACCAACTAATTGTATGTCCGCCAAGCAAGCTTCGAGCACCCACCTCCACGGCACGCGCACACCCACCTGAAGCGAATCAAGCGGGATTTGAAAATTTGTCGCTCCCATCCTTCTACCTCACCAAAGCAACTTCACACATGGCCCAATCGGAGTCGCACCCAAAAGGAGAGCCGTGGAGAGGATACACTTGGTCACCCTAACCACGAACCGACAAAGAGAGAGCCGTGAAGAGGATACATTCACCTCTCACGTGCATCTACTCTCTCTAGCGATATCTCACAAATACTAACAGACACCAGCACAGAGTAGTGAGAAGCAACATCTTTACTCTCTCACTCTCTCTCTCACGCAAAACCTGAAACAATCACAACTAACAGAAGCATCACCTTCCCCTCTCGCCCATACAGACGGTGGATGTTGTAGATTGCAGGTTTATTGATGAGGGCGTAATGGTGGCGCTGTTGCGAAACATGTGGCCGTTGATTAACGGGTGTCGAATTCAGGGTGCGACTACTCCACTACCGATCAAAAACAGATACATCTTCACCTCAACAATTTCTATAGGACACCTCATGGGGGGACCCCGTCTGCGGGCCCAAACCCCACTTAGTGCTGTAAAGATACCCACCTATGGGGGGACCCCGTCTTCAGGCCCTAGCCCCGTAACCGTGCAACACCGATTCCAGGTAGCTCCTCAACTCCCCCCACACAAACTCGACCGCTGTCGTCTCTAACTCCGGTACTACCATCACACTTACTCTCTCTTCTTCGCATACACAAGTGAGCGCACATCACGGAGGGACCCCATCTTTGGATCCAAGCTCCACAATCGTGCAAGACAACTTAACGCTCCGACAGATCTGAGAGTGGGCGCGGGGGTGTTGAGGTTAAATACCAATATGGATCACTGGCACTACGGCGGCGTTGCTTTGGCTGAGATTGAACAAGTAAACGCAGATCATAGAGGGACCCCATCTCGGGCCCAAGCCCCACAATCGTGCAATACAACACACTTCACACCTCTCACGCAAGATCAACAACGCGCCAGCTATTCCAGTCGCCATTTGGGGGGGGGGGGGGAATCATAGATGCCGATCCAATTCTTGCAGGTAGTTAAGTACATGGTCCCAGCCTTCAATATAATCAACTCAAGGGACAATGAAGGCAATATTGCCCTCCACATTGCCTTCAAGCCCTTTTGTTCAGGAACACAAAAATAAAGAAAGAGACCAACGTTTGCATCTCAACGACCTCTCAAGCCCTTGGTCCAGGAACGGGACCGCCTCCACCCCGCTGCTTCATCAGCGTCGTCGCTAGCGCCGCGCCGACATCGACTGATACTCCGTCGACGTCGATATCGGCATCGGACTCAACAACGCCGTCGGAGCACCCGCCGCGGCGCTCCCATCCGGCGCGTACTTCATCGGCCTTCCCCTCTTCTTCTTGATCGGCCCCACCGCCGCAGCCGAAGGCGTCAAGTTCGCCGGAGGCGGCTGCGAAATCGCGATGCTAGGGTTTTCCTCTCTCTCCTCCACCGCTGGTGCTCGCGCGGGGTCGCTGCGGAAGTGGAGCGGGGTCGCGGTGTAGGCATGGACGCGACGGAAGAGGGGTCGCGTTTGAGGAGCATGACGGGAAGGAAAGGGAGAATGGCAAGGGGTGGACGACGGGGGGGGGTGGGGGGTACTCACGTCGGGGCGACGGCGAAGAAAGTAGCCGCCGCCGCCCCAGGGGTTTTCAGATCTAGGGTTTTTCAACCTTCCAAATGTTGAGAGTTACTACCCTTTGGTTGGTTTAGTACCTTTCCCCTTCTCTACTTATCTAGGAGCTTGAAGAAGTCTAGGGCATACAGTAGTCAAAATTAATCAGTTTTTTTGCTTGTCTATTCCTGTGGACTTGCTTTATTGACCAATCCCCTTGTGCCTATTTCGTGAAATCCATTTATTAGTAATTCCGTGTTGCTTAGTCAAGCTTCTTGGATGTTTATTGTGTGAAGTACTAAACTGTTCACTAATAGAAGGAATAAGAACAAAATGAATTTGTGGAAGATATTTGTGCAAGCTGTGCTTTAATATGGATATATTGGAAGAAGTATCTGAGTAATTCAAGAATGCAATGATATCTATAGCAAATAGCTTGGAGAAACATTTAACATGCAAAAATGTAAGGCTATACATATATACTAAATCCCTTTAGTATTCAACAAGCTAGACAAAGTTCTTAGCTTGTTATATGATTAGAGTCTACAAAGTCGTCCAAACTTATTTATCGAACATATCATTGTTATCATCTTGTTGATAAAAGCATAGTGATAAATAGTCTATAAAAGCATTAGTGATAAATTTGCTGATTCGAAATAAACAAGTTAAAATGTTTTGACTTATCGTTACCAATTTATCTTAAACTTCAACACAAAAAATCAAACAGGTTGCATCTTAAATCGTAGACAATATAAAAGGCAACCTACTATACGCAGTACTTGAACTACGCGTATATCACCTAGATTTGTTTAACAAAAAATCTCAATTTTTGTGCACTTGATGAACTACCAATAAGATGATACACCTCTAACCATTCTCAAAGCTTGTCTTAATTTGCAAGTATATTCTAAGATATTAAAACCTGTTTTACTGAACTTAATTATTGTGCCAATAATTATTATTCTTATGTGAAAGTCAAATAATTTTCTAAAATCAGAATACAAAAAAGTGAACAAATTCCCTGTATATGTTACATATGATCCATATAAATTTAAAAGGTTTTTCTGAAGAACTAATGCCTTCAGTTTACTTTAAAAAGAGAGTTTCTAATAGGTTTGCTGAATCATTTCTTTTGAATATTGTAACAGAGGTTGTAGAAACTATAGCTGAAAAGTGTTAGATCAAGATGAGTAATTACGGTTAGGGTTTATATCTCATAGCCGCTTAAGATATTGTATCCTGCTTATCAGTATTGGAATATCACAGAGAACTACCTCTAGACCAGCTTTTATATGAGATGAACTGGGTTTAGGGTACTGAGCTTTATGCCCACTCAACCCGGTCCAACAATTAAACAGATAACACGTGCAAAGTATGTATTGCCCCATAGAACATTATACACAATAAATAACGGAGTTGTTTTGGGGGATTTGAATTTGTGTTTTGGGGGAAACTTTTGGGGAAAAATCTGTTTTGTGAGGTTAGATATGGGCCTTTGATTTTGGGGGAATTGAAGGAGAGCCACTTGATAGCTTTCTTTGTGTTTTATTATATAGATATTGAGAATATACCTATATATCCAACAATATCCTCCTATATTCTCAATATATTAGGCATTGCCCCGTTAAATCATTGGCTCACAAAATAATACAGTTCATAGACTAAGTCAATTATAACTCGAATAGTTCAAATGAGACTAAACCAAAATAATCAAATAGTTCAAAGACCATATCAAAACAGAATAGTTCACAATGACTAAACCAACCAGAGAAACCTTTCATAGTTTCAAAATCAACCAAAGCAGATAAACTTCGAGAACAAAATATGAGTTTTAAGCTCATGAACACAAGAGTCTTAAACTCAACAGAAGTTTTATCAAGCAAGTGACAAAGTTATTCTTCAGAGAAATAAACCAAAACTATATCCTTGCAAACTGCTTTTTGTTTACTCCTCCATTTTGAGCAAATCATTATTTTGAAATCTATGTTGACAGATTCAACTCCTCCATCTTTGCTAGCTTATTGAAAACAAGAATATCAAGAGATACATCTCTAAGAATTATAGTAAATTTCATAAAGTATATAGTTCCACTAAAGAACTTAGTACCATTCAACGATAGCTTAACAAAATATAACGCAAGCATCACAATCAAGTCTCTTTAACAAAATAAAGAACAAGAACTGTTATTGTTTCTACACAAGAACTATACTATGTTTCATATTGGAATGATAGAACAGTCAAATCAATTATGGTTAATTCTGAATCATCAAAATTGGAATGAAACATGAATCCATAAAAGAGTTATATTATCAAAATTGGAATGATATAACAACAATTCTAAACATCGGAAACACATTGACAAGTTTTCATGCTTTCTTTTGGAATAATGAGATGAATCTAAGTAAATTATGAAAATATATAGCATCATCAAAATTGGAATGAAATTATATATTAACAGAATTTATATAGAACTTTTCAAATTATCTAAAGCATGTCAACTGCCTAAAATTGATGCTTCAGTTTGAACTTCTCTATGGCTCCAATTGGATTCTAAATCTCAAAACAACTTTCACTATGCTTCAGTTTGAACTTCTCTATGCTTCAGTTTGAACACATATCCACTAGTTGTCGACTTTCACTAAATTTTGAGTAGCACAAAGCAAACTCTTGAGTACCACTTAGGTATCTCATTAGCCTCTTAAGGGCACTCAAATGTGTATGAGATTATTAGTGAGTCTGCAGATATACCTACCTCAAAGGCTGTCTTTTTTTTTTAGTGCAGATCTTTGTATACATGAGACTTTCAACATGTCTCATAGTTGCACCATCATTAGGTGTCAACATTTTTATCATAATCATAAGGTGTTTCAAAACATACTTTCAATCACTATATACTCACTTTTGAAAAACATTATTGATTTATCGAGTTTGACTAAGGGTTATCCCTTGCCAACCAAAACTCACCCTTATACATAATATGGTGACCATAACACTTAGGTGTTTCATACTAAGTTTATTTGGATGGCACAATTTAACTCCATTTATAATAGAGATGTCACTTCCAATCAACAAGTATGTCAATAAAACCAAGTAAATAATAGCCATTATATTTGACACACCACAAAGTTAAAGCCATTGATCTGAATTACTTAATTCATATACTAGGCTCTTTGAAAAATTTATCAAATTATTTATACGTTAGCTATATTACATGTTTTAAAGTATACAATGATTTTACTAAATTGTAAATCTTGTTCACTAAACATATTAGTTCAAAACTTTTCAGTACAAAACTGTTCAGTACAAAACATCAAGTACAAAACTTTTTAAATATCCTTTATGAATGACAAAATTTTCAATATATGTAAAGGTAAGAAGAATACTTATTGTAGCAATATGACAAATATGTGAGTAGACATCAAATAAATTTATCCCATTTTTCTCATTCAATCTGTTAGCTACTAAAAAGCATTAAAATTGCTACTGAATAATCAAAATTAAGTTTCTTCTACAAAACCCCACTTACTTACTATAGTTTTAGCCTCTTTCGGTAGATCAACTAAATTAAAGTATTATTGTATGACACAAAATCATCTCATTGTCTACTAAAGACTCTTCTTAGCTTATTTGTCATTCAGGTTTTTAAGTGTCAGTAAGACTAGTTTTTGATTCCAACTGTGAATCATTGAGCGTGTCGGTAGGACTAGATTATTTCATACATTTATCTTTGATGAACACATCCTCAAAGAACTCTGCAAGTCTAGATTCTTCTAATACAAATTAGATAGATCCAACATCTATCCACCGAACTACATTCTGCACTTTCTAAACACACAAATATTTGTTGTAGGTCCTACTTTAGGCCTTCTAGAGTCATGTACTCTAACAGATGTATCACAACACAAAATTTTCACTTTAACAAAATTATTTGAGTTTTCATGCCATAATTTACAAGGTGTATTCATTTTAGAGTGTAGTAACACATTAGAGATATGATTAACAACACAACATCACTCATAATTATACAAGACAAACAACAGTCAATAATATAGAATTGAACATTTCACTAAGTGTTTGATTCTAACATTTATCAATATCGTTTAACTGTTGTAAGTAGAGTGCAGTAGAGATTATGCCTAAATGCAAACTTCTCTTAAATTGTTAAAACATATTCACCACCTCTATCAAATCTGAACATTTGATTTTTAGCATTTAACTAGATTTTTTTAATAAAATTTATTAAGAATAACAAGTGCATCATTCTTCATATATATGACAGACCTATATTAATCATCTACAAAAGTGATTAAATACTTCTGACCAACAATTATCTCACATAGTTACAAAGCTACTGAGATTACAATTATCAAAATGTATTGATTCAGAAGGTTGTAAACTCATAGAGACAAAATAATTTCCTAGTGATCAAAATCTGAATTCAAACTTCACATTTGTCATATTTAATGAAGTGTCATTTAGTAGAGTTATAAGTTTTAACAAGAACAAGCAATTTAATATATAGTTCATAGTGATTCTAAATTTCAAAACAATTTGGATGTTAAAACTTTTGACTCAATAGCTTTTAACTCTATTTTCCCCACAGTTTTGATAATTAGATCACATTTTCCTCACAAACAATTGAATATATAGTTCTCAAATCCTAGCCAAATATGCTATTGTTCAAGAACACAATTAGAACTATTATTATTAATTGTCTTATTTGTTAAACTCAGCTTATACATGCGATTGACAATATATGCACATTATATGAGTTAATACAAAATTACTCTATTACATTTTACAAAATTGTTTGTTTTCTCTAGTGATTCTAACAATGTCCACGTGCTCAAACAAATTGAGCTATATTTTTCTTTATTCGTTCTTCATCATCTTCGAAACACTAAGCCAGATAATGACTCATATTTTATAATTAAATTTTGCACACACAGTACAATGAATGATAAGGAACAAAACGTAAATAATGGAGTCATATACTACATTACAAAATGCTTTTATCTAAGTTACGTACATTTGTTACAGATCTTATGCATCATTTATTTATTTTAATGAGAGAAGCAAATATATAATCTCACACAAACTGCAGACAATGGATTTATCAAAATATCTATACACATAGTATGATAAAACACTTAACAACGCTAAACATGCTAGTTTTCCAAAGCAAGAATAACTATAATCTAAAACTTTCAATCATATGATCAAACGCACAAAACGTTAACACATTCATCACATGAAAATACTAAGAAAGATTAGAGTAGATCATACCGACACTTCAAGTTAGAAGTGTTTTCCAAATTCGATGGAAAAACCTGCTTAGTGCAGACTTATTCAACCGTGATGCATATCCATCATCTCCAACACACCCAATTTGTAAGTAACTTTGAAGTTCCTACATCATCAAATTGTTAAAATTAGTCAATTAAACAAATTATTAGCACTTTTCATTCTAACAATAATTTAATTGGAGATACAAATTTACAGTCAAAATTTATAATTTAACTTATCAAAATGGATATTTGATTCTTAGCACAAAGCTAACAATTATTCAAACTTGTGTTTAATTAAACAATGGTTAACACGGTTTTGTACTTTAGCACATAGCAACAACAATTAATTAAAATATATATGCAGGTAAAGAACTTATCTTTAATTTTAGATCTGATCCAGTCCAAATATATTTGGATCTAGTGCAAACATCATCCCCATTGCTCGCACTATCTTCAGCAATTACATCCACATCCCTTACTGAGCTTTTCACTTTCCAACAAATCTGAAGAGCACAAAGCAGTCAGTCAAGAGGAAGAATAGAACCCAATCTGATCCGATCAATGCCCCCAAATAGAAAAATCTGAAACCAATCAAAAGACACTAGATCTGATCAAGTACTAGCACTGCAATGGATCATATCTTGGGCTCAAACATGAAATGGCAACCAAGCCCCAACCAAGTGTCAGATCTGAGTTAATAGTGTTGAAATATAGTAATTGTATATTCTGTTTCCTAATATATAGGAAACAGATTCCCTAAATTTCTCATCTCCCCAATCTTCTCTCAATCTCTTTTCTTCTTCTCCAAGAATGTAATTCATATATATAGATGTATACAGTAAAGAAATAATACAACAAGAAAATATGATTTCCCCCCAATTCTGATTTCAATATGGTATCAGAGCCTAACCAGATCTGGGCTAACTGAAGAAGAAGAAAAGGAGAAGATCAGATCTGACATCTCCACCTTGATCCGATCCCGACCAATCCCTAGCGCCTTCTTTCCGATCGTCTTCCCGGCAACCTAGTCACCTCCGGCAACCCCCAATCCCGTCATCGTCCTCCGTCGCGCCCCCTGACGCGCGCCGCACCCCCGATCTTTCCTTTTTTTTCCTTTCGACAGCAGTGCCCACCTGTGCTCTGGCGCCGTCTATGGGAAGTCCCTACTGATCGATCGACAACCACCACTGTTGTCGCTCCTCACCCTGATGCCAGTCGACGGCATCGACCCCGAGTCCCACTCCCGAAGTCATTGCAACTCCTCGTCGCCCTCCACTCTCATCCCGAATTCACTGCTGCTGTTGCCGTTCCTCACCCTGACGCCAGTCGACGGCATCGACCCCGAGTCCCACTCCCGAAGTCGTTGCAACTCCTCGTCGCCCTCCACTCTCATCCTCTTCACCCTCGACCCCTCTCATCGTCTTCATCACTCCACTTTGCCGCTCAGTCCACCATCCCGAAGCCTGATCAGATCCGTTGTTGTTTGATCCAAATTCATTGTTGTTTGATCCAGATCCATTGTTTACTTGTACTGCTAACATGGGCAGTACACCGATTATTGTGCAATTCGAGAATTCCGACTTTAATGCGGGGATAATTCTTGATGAAACAAACTATGATGTTTGGACTCAGTTGATGGAGATGCATATTGCTGGACGTGAAAAGATCCAGTATATTCAAGGTGATAGTAAAATTCCCGCTGAAAGTGATGGTTCCTATGCCAAATGGTATGCTGATAATCAGAAAGTGAAAGGCTAGCTGTTGATGTCCATGAAACACGAGATCATGAAGAGATACATTCGATTGAAAACTGCTCGTGATATTTGGGATGCTCTTGCAAAAGAATTCTATGATGGAACCGACAAGGTTCAAGTGTTGTTCTAAACCAGAAAGTTTTTTCGGCAAGGCAAAATGGCAGGCCACTTTCTATATATTATGGAGAATTGACTGAAATTTTTCAAGAACTGGATCATCAAGATAAGGTGATCATGAAGAATCCTGACGATGTCCAAACATATAAGAAATCAATCGACCGCTTGTGGGTTCATATTTTTTTGGCTAGATTAGATGCTGAGTTTGAGCAGGTTCGAGGAGAAATTTTGCGAAAGGCTCCTGCACTTGATCTTGAGGCATCCTATGCATATGTTCGGCGGGAAGCTCGTCAACAAAGCACCATGAACAGCTCCTCTGAATCTTCTGATGTAGCTGCAATGGTGGCTCGGCCACATCCATTCAAAGGTCTCACAAGTCAGTCTGGATCATCTGCACACACTTCTAAGGGCTTCAATCAATGTACTTATGAGTCAAGGAAGTGTACCAAATGTGGCAAAACTGGGCACACGAAAGCTCGTTGCTATCAGATTATCGGCTACCCACATGACTGGGATCACAGCAGAGATTCTCGGAAGAAGATATCCACTGTAGCTGTTGGAATTGCTGAAGGAGCTGAAAAGAGCATTGAACAAACCTCCGCACTGGTTACAGCTTCAGGTAATGATGGTAAGGCTTTTAATATTTCTGCATCTATTATGAATAATACATGGATAATTGATTCTGGTGCTACCGATTATATGACCTTTGACTCAAGACAAGTTAAAACCTTACACCCATCCACCAAATCCACAGTATCCACTGTCAATGGTAATCCTGCCCCCGTTACTGGCGAAGGTTCCATATCTCTCACAAAAGATCTTACATTAGACACAGTACTAGTAGTCCCATCCTTAAATTTTAATCTGTTATCTGTCACTCAAATTACTAATACCCTGCATTGTATTGTTGTTTTTTGGCATTCTTTTTGTGTTTTTAAGGATATTCGGACTCGCAGGACGATTGGTTATGAGGTTAGACGTGGAAAACTCTATTATCTGGATTTGGTTTCTGAGAGTTCAAATAGGTTGACTCAAGCTCTTGCCGTTAATAAATCCGAGGGGGAGAAGCAATCAGAAATTTGGCTGTGGCACCGACGTCTAGGACATGCATCGTTTGGCTATTTGCTTAAATTATTTCCCAGTTTATTTTCAAAGTTGGATATTTCTAGTTTTCGTTGTGATGTATGTGAACTAGCAAAAAGTCACCGTGTTTCTTTTCATTGCAATCTGAATAAAAGCACGATTCCATTTATGATTATTCATTCTGATGTTTGGGGTCCATCCAGAAATACCACTATTGGAGGAGCTAAATAGTTTGTGACATTTATTGATGACTGCACTCGTATAACATGGATTTGTTTGATAAAATCCAAAGGAGAAGTTAGTAGTTTATTTCAAAAATTTATAAGCAGGTTATGACTCAGTATAAAGCACACACTCAAGTTCTCAGAAGTGACAATGGTGGCGAGTACCTGAATACAGATCTACAATAATATTTGGTGGAACATGAATTGTTCACCAGACTACATGTTCATATACTCCTCAACAAAATGGCATGGCCGAAAGGAAGAACAGACACTTGCTTGAAGTAGTCCGTGCTTCACTTATTTATGGCAATCTCCCACTCATGTATTGGGGGGAAGCCCTTACCTCTGCAGCATACCTAATCAACCGATTCCCTTCTCATATCCTAAACTTCAGCACGCCACTTCAAGCACTAACTAATGCTGTGGATGCGCCAACTGTTTTCAACCTGCCACCTCGTGTCTTTGGGTGTGTTGCATTTTTTCACCTACATCAACACAAGCGGAGTAAGTTAACCCCCCGAGCAGTAAAATGTGTTTTTGTGGGATATGCAATGAATCAGAAAGGGTATCGTTGCTATCACCCACCAACTCAACGGATGTTTGTGACTATGGATATGGTGTTCCATGAACATGAGATGTATTTTTCTTCTTCTGCGGCTGAACTTCAGGGGGAGTACCGAAGTGAAGTTCAGACTCTTGGGTATGATGAAGTAATTGTCAGTCAGAACGAACAACTGGATATAAATAATGGCAAACACTTGAATGAAGATCTAGCAAGGGAGGAAGATCCTCATGAAGAACTGCAACTAAGGAAAGAAGACCCTCTTGAAGAATTGCAACCAGTAGAAGACTCTCTTGAAGAATTGCAACCAGTACCGAATTTTAGTGAGAGTGAACCGTCGAACCCCAAAATCAATCGTCATCGTTGTTCGAACTTCCTAGAAGAGAACTCCCGTACCGTACTAATAGAGGTATTCCAAAACCCACTTATGAACCTAATCCCACTAGTAATGTCAAATATCCTATGAATAATTATGTATCCACTCACCGCTTGTCAGAATCAAATAAGTCATTTGTAAATCAATTATCTACTATATCTATTCCTAACAGTGTGCAGGAAGCCCTTACTGATCCAAGGTGGAAAGCAGCTATGGATGAGGAGATGAAATCCTTGAAAAAGAACGAGACTTAGGAGATAGTCGAGCTGCCAGCAGGAAATAAGCCAGTAGGATGCAGATGGATTTATACAGTGAAGTATAAGTCTGATGGTTCAATAGAGCGATACAAAGCAAGGTTGGTTGCCAAAGGGTACACTCAAACGTATGGAATTGATTATGAAGATACATTCGCACCGGTGGCAAAATTCAATACTGTTCGAGTCTTACTATCACTTGCTCCCAATCTTGATTGGCTGTTAGAGCAATTTGATATGAAGAATGCATTTTTGCATGGAAAATTGACAGAAGAAGTCTATATGGATCTTCCACCAGGGTCGAACAGACAAGTCCAACACAGCAACAAAGTATGTCATCTGAAGAAAGCATTGTATGGACTGAAGCAGTCACCAAGAGCCTGGTTTGGGAGATTTACAAAATCAATGAGGACATTCGGATACGATCAAAGTAATTCGGATCATACTCTATTCCTAAAAAGGAAAGAAGGTAAAATTACTGCTCTCATTATTTATGTTGATGATATGATAGTAACTGGAGATGATCCTGAGGAGATGAAGGCATTAAAGAACTTTTACAAGAGTTCGAAATGAAAGATCTTGGTCCTTTGAGATACTTCCTTGGTATTGAAGTTTCTCGCTCAAGAAAGGGGATATTTCTTTCTAAAAGAAAATATGTTCTGGATTTATTAAAGGAAACTGGAATGTCCGCTTGTCAACCGATTAGTACACCATTGGAAGAATGACTGAAACTATGCAACGAAGCTGATCAAGTGCCTTGTGATAAGGAAAGATATCAGCGATTGGTTGGACGACTAATGTATCTTGCACATATACGACCAGATTTTTCATATGCTTTAAGTGTGGTAAGTCAGTTTATGCATGCACATCAGGAACAACATATGGATACGGCAATGAGAATTATGAGATACATTAAGTCAGCCCCAGGAAAAGGAGTCTTATTTGCGAAACATGGTCACTTGAAGGTTGAGGCATATACTGATGCTGATTGGGCAGGATCTACAATCGATAGGCGCTCCACTTCAGGATATTTCACCTTTGTTGAAGGAAATTTAGTTACATGGAGGAGCAAGAAGCAAAATATTGTTGCACGCTCTAGTGCAAAGGCTGACTATCGCAGAGTAGCTTTAAGTACAACAGAAGATTTATGGCTAAAACTCCTGTTGCAGGACTTAGGCTATGGTCCAAAGGAACCTATGAAGGTGTATTGTGACAATCAAGCGGCGTGTGATATTGCGGCTAATCCAGTTCAGCATGATAGGACGAAACATGTAGAGGTGGACAGATTCTTCATCAAAGAAAAATTAGATGAGAAAGTTACTGAGATATCCAAAGTGAAGTCAGAAGATCAACTCGCCGATATCCTAACCAAGGCTGTTTCAACTCGGCTCTTCTTGAAATTTGTTGACAAGTTGGGCATGTTCGATATCTATGCACCAACTTGAGGGAGAGTGTTGAAATATAGTAAGTATATATTCTGTTTCCTAATATATAGGAAATAGATTTCCCAAATCTCTCATCTCTCATCTCCCCACTCTTCTTTCAATCTGTTTTCTTCTTCTCCAAGAATGTAATTCATATATATAGATGTATACAGTAAAGAAATAATACAACAAGAAAATATGATTTCCCCCCAATTCTGATTTCAATAAATAGATCAGATCTGGACTCGATCCCAAACGCGGAACAACCAAATCCACCCAATCAAAAAATTGGATATGGTCTTGATCCCTTTCCTTTTCTCTGTTGGTGCTCAGGAAGAGAGAGATGAAGTGGGTGGGCTAGCGACTGGCCGTGAGGCGGCGTTGGTTGCGTCGATGTCGGCGACGCCAGCGGAGGTTCCGCCCAGCGGCGGTGGCGACCTGCGTCGACGCCAACAGCGACTGGCCTGAGTGGAGGCGGCCTGCGTCGATGATTGGCAGAGGAGGCACTGGCGAGCGGCAGGTCGCGGTCGACGCTGGCATGTGGCGGCGCGGTCGGCGTTGGTGTCTCTGGCGGCGCTGGCTGCTGTTGGATTCCGACAATCGATTAGGTATAACTCTCTCTCTTAATCTCAAAATTAATTATAATATCTTAAGATTGTTAGATCAAGATGAATAATTAGGGTTAGGGTTTATATCTCATAGCCGCTTAAGATATTATACACTGCTTATCAGTATTGGAATATCACAGAGCACTACCTCTAGACCAACTTTTATATGAGATGAACTAGGTTTATGGTACTGGGCTTTATGCCCACTCAACCCGGTCCAACAATTAAACAGAATACACGTGCAAAGCATGTGTTGCCCCATAGAACATTATACACAATAATATTCTATTATATTGAGAATATACCTATATATCCAACATTGAAAAGAGCATTGGTTGTTCAGCTGATAGAGGTATGAAGTACCCATATTGCATAAACTCGATAAATGTATTATATTGCTATTACAATCTTTGAATTAATGATTCTAATGATACACTTTCAGATGCTGCCCTTTCTAGGGTTGAAACTGGGAAGAAATTGTCTTTAATCCGCGATTGGGAGGAAAATGAAAAGACTTGAGCTAAAAAGAAGTAATTTGAAATGTTTTGACTTATCTTGCTTTCTATTCTGTTATCATTACCAATTTATCTTAAACTTCAACACAAAAAATCAAACAGGTTCACTAACCTAACTTGAATTTTCTGATTAATAGCATGCAAATTCTAAGGGGATAATTCTTAAATTAGATTTCTTGCGCACTCATTACAAGTATTTCTTATTTAGTTCTTGTCATCGATTTCATTTGCATAGCGAAATTTTCAAGTGTGTTTGAGAAGAAACAAAAAACCTTTACAAAAAACTATAGGTTAGTGAACAATAGAATGATATCACAAACTTGTTATTGAGTATAATGTAGAGATTATTTTTCCTCAAATATGATGTGTATGTGTTGGCCTTTCTCTCAATCATGTTGGCCTTTCCCTCAAACATGTTTCATTGCCTATTTCAATACCCATGTTTTCAAGGAAGAGGTGGATGGAGAAAGAGCTCGCAAATGGGAAGTGCTGACGAGAACGGCTGGAGAAGGAGAAGATCATGCACTAAGAGCACATGGCAATTATGATAACTAGGGTGATAACTCAATTTCGTTATGTTGGTGTTTGTATGTATATATGGATATATATGTATTTGGATGTTTATTGTATGTGGACGAATATTGGATATTATTTTTGTTTATATTATCGTTATATATTTGAATATTTTTTTTGAATTTAGTATTTGTTACTATATGTTTCTGTGTTTTCGTTATAATTATAAACGTGTAGGGACAAGTTTTTATAATTTAATATAAACAAATATATATATATATATATATATATATATATATATATATATATATATATATATATATATATAACATCCTGGCATTTTTTGCAAAAACGTCGGGTAGGTATAATTTTAAAATAATATTAAATAATTAAAAAATAAAAAATAAAAAATAAATGAAAAAAGGTCTACCCAGCTTTTTTTGCAAACGCCGAGGTAGATCTTGGCTACACCAGTGTTTCAGAAAAATGCCGGGGTAGACCCCTGGGCTACCACGATGCGCGATACCCCGGCATTTTTACCGGCATTTTCAAAAACGCTGGTACAGTCTAACCCGGCATTCGGCGTTTAAAAACACCGGGGTCGGTCCAAAAAATTGCCGGGATAGCTTGTTTGTGTTGTAGTGTAGGACTGTGATTACCCTTGATTGTTTGGCGTCTTTAGCATGTAGCAAGATCAAATACTTCTATGAGTTTATCGGTACTTTTACGTACTTCTAATATTTCATGGCCATATAGTGAATATCTTTTATAGAGAAGGGAATAATATTTTTTTGGGACAGATCTCTAGTGTAAATTATGATAAAGACAACACTTTACAAGTTATCTTCTTCTAATAAATGTTCATCTTTATATATAAGTTGTGATTTTCCTTCAATTTATTTTTCACATGTTTCAGGCCTTCTGGAGGAATGGAAATGTACAATACACGCATCACATGAATGAGATTTGCACAACCACAAACCCAACTCTCTGTAAATGTAAAGATGATCAGTATGTAGATTCATTTCTATGATAATTGTGCAAAGACAATTCATTCTTCTTCATTCATTTTATTTTAATTCTTTTTTCTTATACATTATTATTTTCTTGTATTCTTTTGCCACCAGCTTTCCTTTCAGATGTGGACCAATCAAATGCAAGAGACATTGAACTCGAAGAAAAAGGGTGATACTGCTTTTCCACACAAATATTTTAGTTCGGCAATTGATTGTTACTCACAGGTTAATCCATGTTTACTGACTGCTTACCCAATGTCGTATTTTTAATTTTATTTAGTAATTAATCGCAATATTAATACATAATAAATCTAAAAAAGAACCAACAAAAACAGCTAAATACCAGAAAACCAGTAGATACAAATGTTAGCCTATGCATTGTCACCATCACCACTAGCAAAGTGCACCAAGGAATAGCAGCAGCAGAATGAGAAAATTCATCAATTCATTTACTTCTAGTTACTAACCATAGTTTCTTATTATTATACTACTTATTATATGAATCGAAATATTAGCAGATTTTTTTATAATTAATGGCTTCTGGTTTATCATTTTGAGCTTGAGGTGTGGCTCCTGAAGAAATCAAGGCTCCGCTTGATCTGTGATGAAGTTGTAGTTCTTACAGATATTGGTACCACCAAATGTTGTCTTAAGTGGAAGGGAAGAGAGTGTTGGATATATAGATATATTCTCAATATGATAGAATATTATTGTTTATAATGTTCTATGGGGTAACACGTGTTGTGCACGTGTTTTTCAGTAGTTATTGGACCGGGTTGTGTTTGCTAAGAGCCCAGTATCCAAAATCCATTCTTATCTCATATATACTGGTCTTGTGATAGTGTCTTGAGATATTCCAATTCTGATGATCAGGTATAATTTCTCAAGCAGTAAGGATATTAAACCATAACCCTAATTTCTCTTATTATTATCTCTCACAACAATCATGAGATATTATAATTTTTATTTTGAGTTTAAGAAAGATAATTTGAGTTGATCGATCGTCGGTCTCCCTTGCCGTCGCCGACACCCGCCAGGGCTGCCGTTGTTGTCAGCCCCTCCGCAGGTCACCGGCGCACCCCACCGCAAGTCGCCACCCTGGTCTCATCCTCCTTCTCCTTTTTCCCAAGTGTTATAGGCTTACTGCGATAGGGGACGGGAAAAGTTAGATGTGAATTTTTTATTGCTTGCCATTGGTGTTTCGTGTTCGGGTGTGAACATGGGATCAACTTTGGCTCATTATTGGTTCAGATCCAAACAACCCAAATTCCCATTTGCTGAAGGTTTGATGTTTCGTGTTTTGGGCCAAAATTCAGGATATGCTGTTGTTGACTTTGAATGTGTGGAGTTTGGTTAGGGTTGGCAAACGGGTCTAACGGGCTAGGGTTGGGTCGAACCCGTTCGGGTTGGAACCCAACTTTGGGCAGGTTCGGGTCGGGTCCTAGAGGTAACCGGCCGGGCCGGCCGGGTCGTCAGCGCAAATATACGACCCGCCCAACCCGTGAACCCTTTCGGGTCCAACCCGGGTCGAGTCGCGAGTTGGGCCCGTCTAAAGTTTTTTTTTTTTTTATAACTTAAACAAAAAATATAATTTTAATAATAAAAAAAAAATTAATATTAATAATAAGAATCAAAGAGTGAAATTGCCAAAAAAAATATATATTATTAATATGATTTCAACTTATACAAGTTTCACAATTTGTAATAAGAAATAAAGATTTTCTACAAATTTGTTTTATACAATAACAAATTTCTTAGATACAATTTCAATTTTCTTCAATTATCCTAATTTTTAATAACAAACAAAGATTTTATACAATTTTTTATACATTTATAATTGTCTTCAATTTGTTGGTCTTCAATTTGTTGTTGTTGTTGTTGGCCTTCAATTCTTCATTTTGGTTGCTATTGTTGTTGTTGTTCGGCCTAGTTACTTCCAATTGTAGACGTGTCGAACGCTTTTTCCTTGAGTCATATCTTCGACCTTCAGCCAGTCTTCCGTGCAGACGAGCATCTCCAACGATTGAGGCTTCATGCAATTCCTATAATCGATTAGAACCCTGTCACTTGTAGAAAATGCACTTTCTGAAGTAACTGTAGAGACAGGAAGAGTTAGTAGATCTTTAGCCATATATTTAATAATACTATAAGTATGTTCATGGTCTTTCCACCATTGTAAAATATCTAGTGAAGAAGTAAAAGATTCAGAATCTTGTTGATTATACCAATGTAATTCATTTGGTTGATTGGTCCTAGGTTTTTTGATTGAATTTGTGCAAGTAAATAAAATGTGGCATCATCTAAGTTACTCTTTTGTTTACCTTTAGAAGTAGCAGAAGAAGAACTAACTAAAGAAGTTGTACTACTAGATGCAAAACTTCTATCATAATAATCATACAAGTTATCTAATGTCGATTCAAATTTAACTAAAAATGTTCCGCAATCAATTTCAGATTCATCTGGCCAAAGTAAAGTAAAAAACATTTCAATCAAACTCTTCGTTTCTTCTAATTTGATACGAGGATCCATCACAGTAGCAACACAATACAACATAGGAGGAGGATTAAAATACTTCAAAATTTTGGTATATGCAAGTTTCACAATATGACCAATAAAAGCATCATCGATCATTTGCTTGAAAGTTTGCATCATTGTAACTAATGAAATAAAAATGCTACCAATAGTAGATTCATAAGATTTTGAACATTTGAAAGTTGCGGTTTTAAAAGGTTCTAAAAATTTCAACAAAGATTCGGCATAAAATCAATGTTGGGGAGTCATTTCAAAATTTAGCATATTTTTTGCAATACAAAAATTATTTATAAGGCTTTATATTCAGTAACAACTTGTAGCAAATCAAAAGTAGAGTTCCATCGGTGTTTAACATCCTTTGCAAATTTTCTAAAATGTACATTTTTAAGCATACACCGAGCTTTCCATTCTTGGAATATGGTGCCACTTAATGCAATAAAATGTACACAATTCCGAATGTTAACTATATATGGTTGGCTATTTTTAATTCATCTTGAACACATAAATTTAAAATATGACATGCACATCTAACATGAAAAATATTGTCAGATTGAGGGTTTAATGTGGTTTTTAATATACTAATTGATGCATTGTTGTTAGATGTATTATTAAAACTTATACATATTATTTTATCACGAATATGAAAAATATCACAAATTTCTAAAATATGATTTGCAATTTCATTACCACTATGGGGATAGGGCAACGCCGCAAGTGATGTGATCCCTTTTTGAAGAATCCAATCACTGTCGATCCAATGACAGGTTATTCCCATCATTGGAATATTGTTGCAACCCGTCCAACAATCGGAAGTTAAAGAAACTCTACAAGTTAAACTCCATAAAATGACAATCAATGCTTCTCTTATTTCATTGTACATTTTAAAATAATCAGATTTGCAAGTATTCCTAGGGATTCTTTTAAAATAGGGTTTTAAGGCGGTTTGATTAAAATTTTCTAAGTCCCACTCTTGGGATAGGAAAATGGTAACTCTTCCTTTATTACTAGTCGGGCCATTTTCCGACGAACAAGTTCGGGATCATAAGAATGACTATCAACTACACCGGTCCTAGGGTGGATTTTTTGTTGGCCGGGTAGGTCTACAAGAAGTTCTTTGTGCACATTTTGGATGTGTTGTCTAATTGTACCCGTCCCCCCACCCCTCTTCTATTTGTATGCCTTCGAACATGTTTTACAAACTTTTATGCCTACACCCGGATTTTCTTCGTCCAGAATATAATCATAAAATTTGTGCCAGTCACTAGTTTTCCCTCTAGTTTTCCTACTACTACCAATTTGTGTTGTTTCGTTTGCTTGTGTTTGTGGTTCTTCTTCTATATCTATGTCTCCTACAAACTCATTGTGTGTACCAATGTGTTGGGTCATAGGGTACTCTTCGACGAGCTCATTTTGTGGGACAATTGGAGGCCTATGAGAAGTGTCGGTGAAATCTTGTTCACTTTGGCTACGACCGCTATCTCGTGATCTAGACATGTTGATATAGTAGTGTATGTGAAAAAATTAAATACAATATATGCGAGATAAGTTACAAAAAAAATCTAGAAAACAATAAGAAGGTTGTGAGAGAGAAGATAAAAAAACCAACAAACAACTATGATAAAAAAAATTATAACTACAAAAAAAATATCAAGACAATAAGAGGGTTGTGAAATTTTGATACCGTACTTCGCGGATAATCGTATATAAAATGAGAGTGAAAATAAATGTAGAAGTAGAAGTAGAAGTCCGAAATTGAAGACTTGAAGAGAGCTTCTTTGTTTGATCACTTGGAGGAGTTGGAGACTTGAAGACGTAGTTGAATGTTGAATTCGATACGATCGGAATTTGTCGTTTGATCGTTTATATGTTGCTACCTTCTTTGTTCAATTGTTCACAAAAATTGAAATGAATTGAGTAATAATAGCAGAGAGAGTAAGAGAGTAAGGTGTGAAATTTTAGTTTGGGTTTTAGGGGTATTTATAGGGAAAAATAAAAAAAAACAAAAAAATAACCAAAAAAACAAAAAAAAACAACGGCTAAAAGAGCCGTTAAGTGCTCTCGGTAAGAGGGTTAGGCCCGTTGGACCCGCAGGTCGAACGTTTGACCCGGTTCTCAACCTGCGGGTCGAACCACGGGTTCGTGTGCGGGTCTGCCACTGTAGATCGGGTTATCGGGACGGGTTCAACGAGTTTAATTCGTTTTTTTAAGGACCCGGGTCGACCCGTTTACATTAGCGGGTTAGAACCGAACCCGAACCGGTTACTCACGGGCCAGGTTACGCATGCGGGTCGCGGGTCAACCTGGCCCGTTTGCCATCCATAAGTTTGGTGGTGGATTTGGTGTGGGTATAAATCCGGTGATGGTTGATGTTGGGTGGGATTGATGTTATGTGTGCCTTGTTATACCGTGTATAGATATATTAACAAAGCCATCGTTTGCAGTTTGTATAAGATCATATATTTGCTTCTCTAATAAAGATTGATGTATAAGATTTATAACAAATGTCTGTAACTTAGGAGAAAACATCTTGTAATGCATAATATGACTCAATTGGTTACTTTTTTTTATCTTTCTCGCTCTTTGTACTATGTGTGCAAAAATTGAATTATACATATTGGTTATTATCTCGTTTAGCATTTCAAAGATGATGACTCAAAGTGTTGGAGCACTTGGCCATTATTAGAACCACAAGAGATAGCAAACTGTTTTGTGAAATGTGATAAAGTAATTTTGTATTAACTTGTATTAATTTGTATTATTATTATTTTATAGGGTTTTTCTCACATGGGTCACTAACAAATATTTTAATTCCATATACCTCACTCACAAATACTTAATTCCATATAACTCACTTACAATATTAAATTCATTCCAAATAACGACTTTTGTTACCAAAATTTAAGTCCATATAACCCACTCAAAAGTACTTATATGAAAATAAATATTTGTGAGTGAGGTATATGAAATTAAAATTTTTGTTAGTGACCATAAGGAAAAAACCCTATTTTATAATGTGCTTGTATAGTTAATGGCATGTGAAAGTTGAGTGTAACAAACAAAACAATTGATAATAGTAGTTCTAATTTGTGTAGTCCTAAAATATGACATAATAGACTAAGATATTTGAACTATATATTAAATTGTTTTTTTTGGTTAAAACTCATAACTCTGCTAAATGTTAAATGTGACAAATGTGAAATTTGTGCTCAGATTATGATCACTAGAATATCATTTAGTATGGTATCTAGGAGCATATAATTTTTTGAATCAATACATTCTGATATTTGCGATCTTAGTAGCTTTGTGATTAGATGAGATAATGATTGGTCAGAAGTATTTAATCACTATTGTAGATGATTATTGAATATTTGTCATATATATGGATGATGAAGCACTCGTTATTTTAATAAATAGATAAAAGTCTAGTTAAATTCTATGATCAAAATGTTTAGATAAAAGTCTAGTCAAATTCTATGATCAAAATGTTTCAGATTTGGTGGTGAATATATTTTAATAATTTTAAAGAAGTTTGCATTTGACATAATCATTAGTGCACTCTATTAACTACAGTCAAACGGTATTGAGAAAAGTTAGAATCAAACACTTAGTGAATTATTGAATTCTATATTATTGACTGTTTGATTTTGTGTAACTATGGGTGATGTTATTTTGTTAATCATATTCCTAATATGTTACTACACTCTAAATTAATTACACTTTGTAGAATATTGCATAAAAACACAAATAATTTTGTTAAAGTGAAAATATGTGTTGTGATATATTTGTTAGAGTACATGACCGTAGAAGGCCTTGTTGGATTTTATGTCTTGCATACTTATTCAGTGTGAAGAAAATATGGTGATACAAGTAGAGGGTTTGAAGCGAAAGATCGAAAAGAAGGAGAAACAGTCAGCAACAATAGCAGCCAACAGAGAAAGGGATAGTTGACCGTGCGGTCGATTGTCACCTTCTCAGGTCGATGGTATGGGAATTGCGGTCGACCACAACTATGTGCGGTCGACCGATCGCGACGCTGATGGATTTTTGGGTGCGGGTTTGTTGATTCGATTGAAACCAACTTCGTCTTCTGATTAGATCGTACGACTCTAATTGTATGTTTATCTCTTCAGTATACATCAGATGACTATTGTATCAAGATATCTAAACTAGGGTTTCTCTATATCTATAAATACAATGTAAACGACTCCTAGAACGATATGATTCTATTGAGTGCCGAATAGAAGAAGAGAGTACTTCATATAAAAGGGTGAGAGGGTTTCTCCATTGTAAGCAGAAACCAAGTTCCAGTTAGGCTTGAGAGAGAGTCGTGGTGAGAACGTAATATTCTTGTATCTTCTCTAGTTGAAATAACATCTTGGTTCTTCCTCCCCCGGATTAAGGCAAAATCCCCATGACAATTCTTGTGTGCTTTGTGTGATTGGTGCGATTTAGTTTTGCTTGGTGGTTTGTGTTGATTGTGTCGAAGACTTAACATGAGCCTCAGTTTTCCTAAAAAGTGGTATCAGAGCTTCAGGTTCGTGGGTTTGTTCGATTTCCTTGGAGGAGATGGCTGATCAAAAGACGAAGATTACGCAGTTTGATGGTAAGATCAACTTCAATTTATGGAATGTGGACATGTATGATGTTTTAGTTCAGAAGGACTTGCACCTTGCCCTAGAAGAGAAGAAGCCAACCAACATGAAGCAGGAGAAGCGGGATGAGATTTATTTGAAGGTCTTGAGTTTAATCTGGTTGCAATTGGCGGACGAAGTCAAGTGTAATATTCTTGAGGAGAAAAGTGCGGCGAGTCTATAGGCAAGACTCAAATC
Organism: Hemerocallis citrina; assembly: GCA_017893485.1. Taxonomy (NCBI): domain Eukaryota; kingdom Viridiplantae; phylum Streptophyta; class Magnoliopsida; order Asparagales; family Asphodelaceae; genus Hemerocallis; species Hemerocallis citrina. The sequence goes on from CM030368.1 coordinate 52,729,951, forward strand.
TGACTACTCGGGATCGTCGTTTCTAGATCGGATGTATTGGAAGAAGAAGCTGTTTAGGTTCTCAATGAAAGAAGGTACCCATCTTCAAGATCATATTGTGAAATTCAATAAGGTAATATCTGAACTGAAAGCGAATAATGCTGATGATCTTAGCGAAGAGGATAAAGCTTTCAACTTGATATATTCACTTCAAACTTCTTATGATCACTTGATAACTATCATGCTACACGGAAAGTCATCAAAGGAGACACTTACAGTAGCCGGGGCAATTAAGGGTCTGAAGGAAAATGAACTGAGAAATGAGACTCATAAAGAATGGTCTATTTCTACAGGGTGCTTTGCGGTGGATGGTGATAGTTCAATTGGAAGGGATGCGACACACAAGGGTAAGATTCGTTGTTATTATTGTAGAGGAGTTGGGTATTACAAGAGAGATTGTTGTAAGTGGTTGAGTCAGAAGAGTGCTACTAAAGAAGGGGAACAAGCCCATATAGTCATCGCAACTGAGTCAGGTAATAATGATGACTATTATCCTCTTGTTTCAAGTTCTTCAGATGTTAGATTCAAGTTGGTATCTTAATTCGGGAAGTTCTTCTCATATTTGCTCCGAGAGGGAGATATTTTCTACTTACAAGTCGTCAACAGGCCGTATTGTGAGAACAGGGAGTGGTGAGATTTGTGAAGTAGTGGGTGAGGGAACAGTTTTATTGGAGACGCTTGATGGTAAATGGTTCACACTAGAAGAGGTCATGCATATTCCTTCGATACATCAAAATCTAAATTTCTTGGGGACTCTTGATGCTTGTGGCTGCAGGTATACAGCTCGCGGTGGAGTTTTGACAGTTTGGGATAGTCTTCGTAAGGTAATGAAGGGTAAGAGGGGAATTGTGCAGGGTCAGCACAACCTCTACCAGCTTTGTGGAAGAAGGAAAACTCGGCCGAGTGTATGGAAGCTCATTGTTCCTAAAAAATCATCTAGTAAGCCGTCACTAAAATTACCGAATTGAGACTGCAACCTTCAAATACCGTTGGAAGGTGGAGAGAGCCTTGATGTAGGTGGAGTTCGTGTGGAGGGTGGCACCTCCATGATTACATCTACAGGGATGTGCCCTTGAGAAGGGCATACTGCTGGAGAAAAACAGGTGGAGGTTTGTTCAACTAGTAGAAGAAGCCATATAAATGTGTTGTTTACAAAGCGGAGAAGAAAGGTCTAGAAGAGTTTTAAATCACACAGATATGGATTCATGAGTATGCATGTAGCGCCCCGAATTTCCAATATAATATCTCAGAAATATGTGGCACAATTCTCAGCATCTACCTCAATGTAATAGTAAACACAGCCAAACACAGATAAAATTTTCAACTTTTATTACAACAATTCTTTACAAAGCACAACGGAAAACAAACACTTTGAATTACAATTTCTTTCTTTTACAACACATTCTTTTACAATTTGCATAAGCCATATTATCATTCTACCACATGCATCCAAATCCCAAACTATAGGTACCTACCTGTAAAACATAGGGCTAGAGATAACCCTAACCCCCAAAACTACAGGGATCAGCCATAGCGGTGTGAGTGACATAAAAAAAAATGCAATATAAATGAAACATAAGGAATAAAGTCGTAATCAACACATACCAACAGTATTAATGAATAGAATATGAAATAATAATAAATAAAGTATGAAAACATCAAGTGAAACTAGACTAAGTGTCGAGTGTAAGAAAACAGAAAACAAGCATGCATAAAACTAAGTCAAGAAAACACAAATGCAGTATGATGACTCTCTAATGCATACTTTTCGGATTCTATGCATTCCATACTACATATGTCATGCCCCGCATTCCAAAAGAGAATACGGAATACGGATACGTGACTAAGCCCAGCGAATGATTTTTATCATCCATAAGCTGTTCGAAATCTTTACAACATTTCACAAGAATAATCAGAGTCGGGAGCAAGAAAAGTCAACAAAGCATGCATATATGAATCAAAATACCAACAAGAATACTTAAAACCAAAATATATTAATCTCAAATAAACCAGATCTGAACAAGTCAATAATCTTGGGTCACATTGTCTAAATACAAATAAATCCAAGTAACAGATACATTATTCAAGTAGCAACAGGAAATAATAATAATAGCAAGAGATAATAATGGAAAACTCCAACAACTAGTATCTCATATCACAAACTCCATCTGGCAGCTGTTCTCCAAAATCTGCAATTTTAAGAAATTGCTGGAAGAGGAAAAAAGAAAACAAAACGCCCGTCAATGCAAGTTACGGGCCGCTTGTAGTGCAGGTACAAGTATAGGAAAAAGGATAAACAACTAACATGGAATAGACATGATAACAAAATAGAACAACTAGTATGGCAAGATGAACAAGTGCAAGTAGCATGTATCAAGTGTCAAGTGAACAAGTATCATGTAATCAAGTAACAAATAACAAGTGTCAAATATCATGTATCATGTATCAAATATCAAGTATCAAGTAATCACGTATCATGTTCAAGTGTCATGGTCAAATCTTCTAGTTATTACTATCTAGGTAGCATTTCATGCATCCCGGGTTTTACTACATGGTTTCTACATTCAAACAGTTTCGTTTTAGATTTCATAGTGGATCATAGAGGGCAGTGTATTCAGGGACAAGCTTTCATGTATCAAGTATCAAGCTCTAAGTAACCAGATAACAACCTCCAAATAACCAAATAACAAGCTCCAAATATCAAGCTCCAAATAACCAAGTAGGATCTATGAATTCTCTTCCGAGTACACGTTTCTGTATGTTCCATTATGAGATCTTTCACTTTAAACCCCGGCATGGTTATTTATTATTATCAAACAGGCAGGTATATGTCACAAAAAAGCCAAGTATAATAGGGTATGATCAAGTAACAAGTACAGGATGAAGAATAAACATGTACAGGTGAAAGACAACTCATAAAGGATTAGGACAACGAAAATTCTAGTTCAGGACAGTAAGACAGTACTACACTAAATCAGGAATTCCCGTTGCCACGGTCATGCAAACCTGGATCCGTCAAAAATTCTAGAAAATAGACTCCCGGTCGAATCCAGCGAATATATATGTCATATGGTATTTCACAAAAATAAGTCTCAAAGCAGATTTGAATCCAAAAAACGTGTTCAGCCAGAAATCAGGAGTTTGTATTCAAGAACAGGAAAAAAACATGATAAAATAACAAATTAAATCCATAAAAAATCTGGGGTATTCCCTAGTATGTTTAGTATCAGAAAATAAAGTTTCATAATTTTCCAATATAGATAGAATAGTCAAGTAAAATCAGAAAGCAACAAGATACGAGAGTTTTGTAAATCTGGAATCTTAAACACTGCAGTACGAAAATAGCAATATCTTACAAACCATAAATCCAAATCCAAATCCGCTAAAAGGGTGATAAAATAGATACAGTAGGCCAACTTTCATATTCACAAATATTTTACAAACAGCAAGTAGAATTGGGTCAAAAATCAGGTTCTTTATTGAACAATATGAAAAATCTGCTAGTATAGCAGTTGTTTGGAAACATAGAACAGTTTGTAAAACTCATCAAATAAATCCACAAAAATTCAGGGTTAATTCCAATCAAGTCTAGTTGTATTGTGCAAAATATTGGATCAAAATAATACTTTTAACATCATGATAAAAATAGATTACTCTTCAGAATTTATAGAAAACAAATCTGGAAATTTCTCGACACCTCTGTAGTAAAATAGACATAACTCACAACTCGTAAAACAAAACTGAGATCTGTCAGAGGGGTTGGAAAATAGACATAATTCTCTACATTTCATGTTCATAAATAAAATTCATATACTGATCTTAATAGGGTCTAAAATACTGAACAACATCAGGGTAACAGAAATTTCAGAATTGTTCTTCACACACAAATCAACATAGATCATACGAAAATTGTCCAAATCATAAACAGACATGAAATATGGTGTACTAGATGTCCAAACAACATGGTATAGGGTATTTTACAAGTCCACAACAAGTTATACTACGAATAACACATCAATCACATGATATCACAAAATAGCATGCATATATATCCATCCAAAAAGTGGTCATCTCTAGTTATTTCATGACATGCATGTCGTGAGGCAACTATGGTCGAATCAACACAATAGAGACTATATAACAGAGGATTCACACACGAATTGTCTCTAGAACCCAATTACATTATATGCAGTATTTAGTACTTGTATTACACAAAGAAAAAAATACAAATTACTTGTCTGAGAGACGACGAAGGAACGATGCAAAGAATGAGAATAACGAGAACGGATTCCTGGGCACGAACACAACGATCGCACAACCCACGAACCACAAACAAGAACACGACGCAACCAAACACGAATACAACCCATGAACACAATAACGAACTCCGAACACGAACCACGAACAACGAGCTACCACTACAAGCACGTGATCACCACACACGAGGTCGACGCAACCCAAACCCAAGTCCAAAGGCAGCCGGGATTGGGGTAGCTGCTGAGGGTGGTCGCGACCGAGAGGGGGAGCCCAGGGGAGTCACTACGGCACACGGGGCTGATGGTCGTCGCGGCTGACTGCGATGCGACGGAAGGCAGGGAGGCACTGGGCTCTGCAGTTGAGCAGGGGGCTCCGGGAGGTGCTGAGGGAGAAGGCGACGCTGCCGAGGTGGGGGTGTGGTTTAGGGTGCAGAGGAAGTTGGGAGGAAGAGGCAGCTGTATGGGGGTGAACAGGGGACGAAGAACAGGGAGATGCATGGGTTTAATATATAGGGGGTTTTAGGGTTAAGGGGGCGATGACGGCTGAATACGGTATTTTGGGTTTCGGGTGGGGGAGTAACGAGTATGGGTTGAAATGGGTAACAGGTTAGAAAACAATGGGTTATTGGGTTTATGGAATTTAAAAAAGGGTATTAGGGGTATTGGGTTTTATATAATGGGTAATGGGTTTTAAATAGAAATCCAATAAGGAAAATAGGGTATTAAATCCAATACAAAATAAAATAATCAATAAAATGTAGGTTTATATAACAAAATATAATTGTACTACAATATAGAAATAAATTTGAAATAACTACTAATAAAATTAACAATATAAATGGATTTTAAAATAGAAAATCAAAGTTATAATTATAATAAAAATAATAACAAATATCATAATAATAATAAAAATAAAAATAACAGTAATAATAACAATAATAGAAATCAAGGTAATAATAACAATAATAAGATTTGTATAAAAATCGTAGGAAATAAATAAAATTATTGATAATAAAAAGGCTTTAATGGAAGATTCAAAAAATACATTTTAACAAAAAGAATTTGAAAGCGGGAGACTAATTTACAAAATTCTAAATATAGAAAATACATAGAAAATACATATATACGGGAAACAGGGGTTACAACATAGGTCTGGTGCAAGCCCTTATCATTCTCTACTTTAAAGGGTTTAATCCCTCGTTATGCAACTAATCCTACTACGGTGATAGAAACAAGATCCAGATTATTCCGCGAATAGGCCTGACAACCCTCGATGTGCAAGCATCATGTAAGCATAGCTCAAAAACCTGAGAATCACCGCCCTGCCGTGTACCCCACGAATAGGCCTGCCGACCCTCGACGTGCAGATACACAGTACATCCCAAGAATAGGCCCGCCGACCATCGATACGCGAATGCACCGTATGTTCCGTGAATAGGCCTGCCGACCCTCGACATGCGAACATACCAACTGTTCTCTCGGGAAAAATAACACACAGTCATGGAACGCATCCGTTGGACTAGACCCCTAGAGCGTATACTTACGTTTCCCAAGTTCCATCACATCTCCGCTAGTGCCTGTCCTTAGGTTGATTATTATTAAAATATAAATTTTTCGCTCTCGAGAGTTAGTGTATCCTGCCGGACTTAATTCCAACCAAAACAATCCCAAGACCCAACTGGTCAAAAATCCACAAAATCTTATTTTGCCGGTTTACAGGAATCCCACTCAACCGCTAGAGACTCACAATTCGAATATCAACACAAAATCTTTCAATAAAATTCTTAATTCCATCATCAAAACGTTTATGTTAAGAAAACTCCTTTAATCAAACAAATTCAAATTTATCCAAATACTTCACAAATTTTCAGAACTGAAATAAAGTATCAAATCCACAGAATAATTGAGTTTCGTATTTTGAAGTCATAGAATATCACGAAACATCAATTCCTTCGAAAACCGTATATATTTCACTTTATAAAGTCATAGAAATGCAAGTTAAACTTTATTATAATCAAGATATAACTCTCTGTAATTTATAGTAATCTGTAGCAAAAACTTCATCTAAAACAGTAGATCAATAATCCATTAGTGTAAAAAAATAATCATTCAAGAAATCAGCAAGAAAACTCAACAAATCATCAAAAACAGCAGGTGACAGTCGACTGTCAAAAACAGTTCAAAAGAACGACGGTCGACTGCACAAGCCCAGGAAATCCAATTTTTCAAATGACAGTCGACCGCACATCTTAGTTCAAAATGGGATCGGTCAACTGTTAGCTGCTACTCGACTAGTTTCAAAATTGTGCACTTTACCGACTGATACATGATTATACACTTTTAAAACATGAATTGTAAATTTAAAAATCTTGATATGATCAAATACAACTTGCCTAACATACTGGAGTTTATAAAATAAATCAAAATCTTATCACGTTCATAAAAGATCAATTTTTCGACAAAACTTCTTCAAAACAGATAATTTAAATATATATGTATATATATGTGTTCAAGTATCAGTAGCTTCATCGAATCCATCAAATATGAGTAGTATAATATTTCAATTCAATCTCAGTATGAAAATAAATCAAGATCCAATTCGAAAACTTCATAAAACACAAAAACCCACTTTCGGTCTGCATACACTAGACCCGAAGCCATCCCCAACTCAATTTCTTCAAAACCTGATTTTTAGATCTCAAAACTCCTTTGCAGCTGATTACACACATCTACAATTAGTTAGATTAATTTTTCCATGATTATAAGCATCTACAACTTTCAATCATCAAGTTTTACTCATTCCAAACATCAACCGATCACATGTTCAAGCATACACAGTAATGACTAAATTTTTATTCATTTTATGCAATATACATCATACAACTCATTATAAACCATCAGATCAGCAAGAACATGAAATAAAGCAACATACCCATGATCTCTATTAGGTTCTTTAACATTCTAAATCATCTATATAGAATTTTAATCATCAATAGCATAGTTTTCGTGAAAGATTCAATCTTTATTCATCCATCCATCAATAATTCATTATATCATCATACTATCATCTATCATGCATTCTAATAGACAAATCATCACATACAACATGCATTGAACAATAAGAAAACAAACATATGTCACTCATCTTATTGAAGAATCAACCGAAAATAATAAAGAATAAGAAAAGTCATTCCTTTCACAAGAAATCCAAGATCCTTGCTTCGAAACTCCAAAAAATTAATAATAAAGAAAACCCTTTGTTTTGTGCAGCATAGAGACGACTGCTACCTCTCTTTTAATAGCCGAAACTCAGGGTAGTAGGGTTTTGAGAAGATTTTGCAATTTATCCCTTTAGAATATATCTATACATATATAAATCTTTATACTAGGAAATTAGATTAACCCAATCAATTTAGATTTAAAATAAAAATAACTATCCTGATCTGGCCGACACTGGTTTCAACCCAAAAAAACGAATTTTGAAATTTTTGCCTCTAAGTGTCAATTTTGCAAAAGGACCATTCTTTAACAAATTTGCAAAATAAACGAAATTTATTAGAATAAAAAGTAAGCTCTTTATCTCTGAGTTGGATAGCCATCATGCTCAGCCCAAAAAACCAAAATTCTGGAGTTTTTACTCCAAGTGCTAATTTTGTACAAAAGCCGTTCTTTTTTGTAATATTTGCAAATATGCCAAATTAATATCACAAAAATCTAGAAAATTCATAAATAATGCCTACTAATAAATATTAGGTTTCTCCAAAATAATTTCTGACTTTGAACTTTCCAAGAAAATATTTGCACGTATAAAAAGATAAATTTCAGAAAAATATTTATTAAATCACCAAGAATCGTTTTAATTCATTTATTAATCTCAAAAACATTATTTAAAAATCTAGGGTGTTACAATGCAATCCAAGGTGGAGATTTTTGGGTTTTATGTCTTGCATAATTATTCGGTGGGAAGAGAAGTTGATACAAGTAGAGGGTTCGAAGAGAAGGATTGAAAAGAAGGAGAAACAGTCAGTAGCTGTAGCACCCAACACTGAAAGGGACAGTCGACCGTGCGGTCGACTGTCACCTTCTTGGGTCGATGGTCTGGGAGTTGCGGTCAACCGCAATTATGTGCGGTCGACCGTTCGTGCCGCTGATGGATTTTTTGGGTGCGGGTTTGTTGATTCGATTGAAGCCCACTTCGTCTTCTGATTAGATCGGCTCTAACTGCATGTTTATCTCTTCAGTATACATCAGATGGCTATTGTATTAAGATATCTAAACTAGGGTTTCTCTACATCTATAAATACAATGTAAACGACTCCTAGAACGATATGATTCTATTGAGTGCCTAATAGAAGAAGAAAGTACTTCATATGAGAGGGTGAGAGAGTTTCTCCATTGTAAATAGCAACCAAGTTCCAGTTAGGATTGAGAGAGGGTCGTGGTGAGAATTATAATATTCTTGTAGCTTCTCTAGTTGAAATAACATCTCGGTTCTTCCTCCATCGGATTAAGGAAAAAGCCCCAACTGGGACAATTCTTGTGTACTTTGTGTGATTGATGCGATCTAGTCTTGCTTGGTGGTTTGTGTTGATTGTGTCGAAGATTCAACAAGATCCTCAGTTTTTCTAACAGGCCTAAAGTGGGACCTATGACAAATATTTGTGTATACTTAGCCAGTGCAGAATGTAGTTCTATAGACAGATTTTGGATCTATCTAATTTGTATTATAGAATCTATAATTGCAGAGTTCTTTGAGGATGTGTTTATCAAAGCTAAATGAATGAAATTATCTAGTCCTACATACACAGTCAATGATTCACAGTAGGAATCAAGAACTAACCTTACTGACACTTAAAGCTTCAATGATAGATGAGCCGAGAACTCTTTAGTAGATAATGAAATGAATTTGTTATTATACAATAATATTTTAAGTTAGTTGATTTGTCGAAAGGGGCTAAAACTATAGTAAATAAGTGTGGTTTTGTAGAAAAAAAACTTAGTTTTGATTGTTCAGTAAAAATTGTAATGCATTTTTAGTAGCTAAAGGATTGACTAAAACAAGTGGGTAGGTTTGTTTGATGTCTACTCACATGTATGTCATATTGCTACAATAAGTATTAGTCTTACCTTTACATTTATTGAAAATTTTGTTATTCATCAGAGATGCTTAACAAGTTTTGTACTGAATGTCTTATGTTGAAAAGTTTTGTACTCAACAGTTTTGTACTGAAAAAGTTTTTGTACTAAGAGTTTTGCAGTAATATGTTTAATGAACAAAATTTACAATTTGGTAAATTTTTTGTATATTAAAAAACATGTATTATAGCTGACAGCTAAATAACTTGACAAACTTCTTAAAGAGCCACGTATATGAATCAAGTAATTCATATCAATATTTTTAACCTTGTGGCGTGTCAAATATAATGGCTATTATTTACTTATTTTGTTATCATGTTTGTTGTTGGAAGTAACCTCTCTATTACAAATAAAATTAAAACTGTACTATCCAAAGAATTCATCTCTGAAACACCTAGCAGTTGTGGACACCATATTAGGTATAAGGGAGAGTTTCGGTTGACAAGGAATAATGATGTAAACTTAACCCTTAATAGAGAATTTTTCAAGAATATTAACAGATTAAGTTTACCAACAAGTAGTGCTGATTAAGTTAGAAATAAAACTAGTGATTGATTTGATAGATTTTCAAGAAATTGAATAAGTTAACAGTCCAAATTAAAGATTCAAGCCTAAGATTAAAGAATATATTTAAGCATTCTTAGCAAGTAAGATATTCAATAATGATTCGTACGCTATTTGGCAAGTAGAAGCATACACACTCAATATTTGTGAACAACAGAAAATTCAGATAAGATTCTAGAGATGATAGACAGTACCACAAGTAATGGAGGAATGAAAAGAAATTACCGGGGTTCGATAAAATTTTCGCCGCTACGGATGGTGAGGAAGAAGATGCCAATACCCTAAGTCAAATGGCATTGTACTCCTCCATAGCTCATTATCTTGATGTGAGGATTAGGGTTTGGATGAAGATTTGGGGATTTTGAGTAGGGGAAGGTATCGGGGGAGATGGTGGGGATGATAAGGATGGTCAGGTGGTGAGGGAAAGCAATGGGGGGGGGGGGGGGGGGGGGGGGGGTCGGGGGTGTTAGAGGAGTCGGGTGAGGTGTCAGGTGGAGGAGAAGGACGGCTGTGGTGGTCGGGTGAAAGGGGAGAGGAGAAAGGGGTGGTCGGCGGTGTGTAGGGAGGGAGATGGAGGTGTATAATTTAGAGTTTCTCACAAACCCTAATATTCTCTCAAGTTCTCATACACAAGAGGGGAATGAAGAGCAAAACTTAACACAAAATTTTTTAATCAATCAAAAGCATATCTTTTCATTAGTCTAAAGACCTATATATAGGCTCAAAAGAAATCTAAAAAATATCCCAATGTGCATAAAATAAAGGATACAAATAGCAGAACTAGTATATATGACTAAATAGCCATCCAAATGCAAAAAACAACTATAAGTGCTGATATAAAAATAACTAGGTTAATAAATAGCCATCCCAAATGATGTCTGCGTTGATAGAAGCACCTAAAACGTCTCGAACCGATGTTCTCATCATTCTCTCCGGGTAAGAGAGAGCTCGACCCAGTCAAGTCAAAACCAGTGCTCATGTCACAGTTTTCCAAAAGGTCTGGATTCAAGTGCTAGAGCTCCTTACGATCAATCCAAGTGTTTTCAATTCCGGCTTATTCTTCCATCGCACAAAATACTTATGAATACCACCATCTCTAGTAGAGATTATCTGACCATTTAAAATATTATCAATTTTTTCTGTCGGTAGGTAAGTAGTATCGGGTAAAGGGGAAAATGTGGGAATCTCACCAGTAGGCTGCACGGTAGGCTCATCTATAAGAGGATTTCTATGGTTAAATTATGGGCTTTCATAGGGTACAAGATCCTCAATATTTAAAGTCTTACTTATGCTAAAACCTCCAGGAAGGTCAACAACAGAGGCATTGATGTGAATATTTGTAAGTGTACAAAATAGCAACAAGTAGTATAGTTAAGTGAATAGAGTGTCGAACCCACAGGGACTAATTATTTTATTGAGTACCGATATCACTAGATAAATCACTATTTGGAATATCAAAATTAATAAAGAAAGCGACTAAATTAAATTAATCTAAAGAAAAACTAGCTAAATTAATTAAGAGGAAGCGGGATGTGAAACTGTGTAATTTGTTAATGGCAAAATTAATTCTAGGGCTTTTGACTTCACCTAGTTCATCCCACACAATTTATAACTCCATATGAATAAAGAATTTATTTTTCTAAGTTGTAGGCCGAAATCCCTAAATTATTCACTGCTTTCTCTCGAACAACACCAAAAATATCTCCAACTAACAGTTTGTCATATCTCTATGCAAATTTAATTAATTAAAGAGTCATTAAGTTCTGTGGATTTCTTAACGGTCACATCAATCGCGGTAAATTATCTCTAATTTCGCTCAATTAATAGTGTTTACTTCTATAGTTCTAAATCACAAATGACCTCTCGGTCTCTCCATGATCCAATAAATCATACAATCGTCCATCCACCAATTGTACGCATTAAATTCAAAAATCAAACATACAACCAAGGAAAAATAGAAAAATAATATGGAATTAAAATTGTGTTCTCAAAACTAGGCTACATCGAAATCATAGAAAAATAAATTTAGTTCATAATAAAATTGCGACTAACAAATTTGTTCATGGATTACATAATAAAAAATTAGAGAAAGAGAAAATAGATACAAAAGAGACTGATTTGTAATAAATTGCAAACCGAATAGCCTCGAAAAGCGTTCCCATAGTAAAATCTTTCTCTCTCTTCTTCTTTTCTCTGTCTCGTTCTGAACCACACCGAACCCTGCCACGTCAGCGTGTGCTGACGTCGTCCTCGAGCCCCGAGCGCCAGACGTGCCTGCCGACTTGGATGCCGTCAACTCAGCACAGTGCCCACGTCGCTGTCGCTGTCTCGTCTGTCTCGTCGCCACGTCAGGTCAGCTCTCTCTCCCTGTCTCTCTCGTCTTTGAGTTCCGTGCGCTAGGAGCCACGTCAAATTCTTTCGTTTCGAACCACGCGCCCTTACTGCACTGGCTTCTTCTCCTTTGTGTTGAACTGCACGCCACAGAGAGAGAGATCTCTCTATTTCGCTTTTTTACTTTTTTTTATTTTTTTTATTTTTATTATTATCTATGAATGTAGCCGTCGATGTGTATCTTCGTTAAGCGCTCCTCTTTTCTCTTCATCTGCAGTTTTATTTATAGGAGTAGAAGAGGTAGGAATTAGGGTTTTCTTTTGCAGAAAGAACCCTTCATCTTTATTTATTTGAAACATGTCCTACAAATACAAATAAAATAAGAATTTAGAATTTAAAAATAAAAATTAAAATTTAAATTAATTAGTTCAAATTAAACTAACTAATTTTCACATTAGCTCTATCAAAATCCTTTTAAATTTTTTTTTATTCTTTTTACACTCCATTGACAATTAAAATTGTACTTACCTTCTCATATTGCCAAATTGTAAAAATTAAAATTCAACAAATCAATAAAAATAATAAATCAATAGTTTTGCTTTGTTTGTTAATTTTTACCAAAAATATTCACACTTTGCATCAAAAATCTCATTTCTTAAAAAATAATTAATTAATTGAAATCTTAAAGAAATAAGATGAATTATAAACAATATAAACGAAAATAAGCAATTTTAATGGGTAAATGAGTACAAATATTTGTATAAAAATTAGACACATTAAATATCCCCAAACTTAAGATTTTGCTTGTCCTCGAGCAAAAAGTAAAATCAATAATAGGGGAATAATAATCAATAATAGCCTCAGCTCATCACACTAAGAGATCTTATCATGCAAGCATCAAAATTTCAAATATAAATATAAACAATAGCAAATAAAGTAAAATCAAGCATACTCACTTTCTCTAGTGCAATTATTTATTCATAATTCCAAACCCAATCATATTTATCATACAATTAATATAATTATTGTATGTAACAACTCAATCTGTGATTATCCCTTCTCACTACAACAAATCGAGTAGCAAGCAAGAGGTTTTTTTTAAATTTTTTAAATTTTTTTAATTTTTTTAATTTTTTAATTTTTTTTAATTTTTTAATTTTTTTTAGTCTCTTCTCTAAGTTTTCACTTGCCTTTTTATGCGAATGCAAACATTTGTGATGAATTCACCTGGTTACTCAACAAGTCAGAAACTTAAAGTGCTTTGCCAACTCATATTTCAAGTTGCCGTTTGACGTAAAAGTAAACATTGGTGATGAATACCCCTAGTTACTAAAAGCAACTCAAAACATTGGAGTAGATAGAATTATTCATTTAAATTTTGTTCTTTTTCGTTATTACTTTATTTACTTAAACTCTGTTTAGGACTAGATCAAAGGGGATCATCACAAGAAAAAGCATCACATTTGTCTTTTATGTATAATCGCGTGACTCATACAATTTTGTATGGAATTGTGGAACTCAATAATCGTAAAGTAAATAAGTATGCTTACTCTTGCTTTATAAGCAATTGTCTATCCCAAAAAAAAATTATTTCAATGCTTATCACAATAAAGAACTCAAAAGTGTAATGGTGAGTCTAATTAAAATCCCTTTTGTTTTGTTTTTCTTTTTCTTTTTCTTCTTTTTTCTTTTAAAAAAAATATAAATAATAAATTTTTAAACCTTCCCCCCAAACTTGAATATCACATTGTCCTCAATGGGAAAGGAAAAAGAAAAACAGAAAGAATGCAAAAAGTTCAGAATTTCTTTCCTGATTTGTCTTAAAATTTCTGCACGCGCAGCGTTCAGTATTTTTACAATATCTGGAGCTATAGATGTCCAAATGGGCTGATTTTTTTTCTTCTGGAAAGCTAAGACAATTGTCTACAAATTCTCTTTGAATCAGTTTTCCAGATTCTGACTCCATACTGCTAAAAAATAGCCATCAATGTAGGTGTAGAAAACAGCTCCGCCCGTTGACTTCCAAAATTTATGCAATCCTACAAAATAAAATCAAAAATTAAAATTAAAGTAAACTAAAATAAAAATCGAATCTAAATGCAGTAAAATAAAACATGGGTTGCCTCCTAAGAAGCGCTAAGTTTTAAGTCTTCAGCCAGACATGGAGGTGAGATGGTTATGTAACGCCAAGATCCAACAACATTAAAACATCTTTTCTAATACTTCTCTTCTGGTGTGGATCAGGCTCAAGCTCTAGTTTGAGGCGTTTCCTGCTTAATGATGATGTCTTTGATTTCCCCACCTCTTTGAATTTTTACTGAAAAATGAATAAATAGCGGGTGCAGCATCCAAATACATAACATGTTCAAAAATATTTTCTTTTTCAGTTTCAAAAGTTTCTGAATTTGTTGGACATACTTCGATTGGCAACTTTTCAATTTCAGCACTATGTTTCTCGCCCACAATTAAATCAGTTTTACTTACTTGAATACACGACTGTTCTTCAGGAGGAAACGTTATGGAATTAAAAACATCAAAAGTTACTTGCTCATGCTGCGTTTGTTCCTCCATAATTAGTTCGTACTGTTCTTCATTTTCAACCACATTTTGTTCGTCATTTTCTTCTTGTGGTTGCTCAATTGTCCTCCCGCTTCCTAGTGTAATAGCCTTGACATGCTCCTTGGGATTGACAGTTGTGTTGCTTGGTAATGTTCCTGCAGTTTTTTCGTTAAGAATATTTGAAATTTGACTAATTTGTACCTCAAGATTATGAATGGAAGCCAAAGTTGAATTTGCAACATTTTGGATTGCAAAATCTGTCTTTTGTATGTATTGTTTTGTCTTTTGCATGTAGTGCATAAACATGTCTTCAGGTGTTGGCTTGTTTTCTTGCCGTGGAAAGTTTTGAGGTGGTATAATTGCTCCTTGATTGTTGTTCCATGGACAATTGAGGTGATTTCTCCATCCTGAATTGTATGTGTTTGCATAATGATTGTTTGCATTTGAAAGTTTGACACAAAATGTTCATGTTCGGCATTTGATGGAGCGAAAGGGTTCCCCACTTGGCAATCTGCACTTGAATGATTTCCTGCACAAAGATCACAAATAATATTAGTGTGAATGGAATTAACATTTAAATTATTTATTTGTTTAGATAAAGTAGCCATTTGTGCAGTTAAAGTAGAAATAGGGTCAAGTTCAAAAACTCCAGCCACTTTTCTTGGCATTGTTCTCTCTGAAGACCACTGGTAATGATTTGAAGCCATCTCCTCTAAAAGATCATAGGTTGCTTTGTAAGTTTTGCTCATAAGTGCACCACTAGCTGCTGCGTCAACCATAGATCAATTTGTAACTCCCAAACCATTATAGAATATTTGCATTTGCAGCCATTTTGGTAGTTCATGATGAAGACACTTTCTTAATAACTCTTTGTACCTTTCTTATGCATCATACAAAGACTCGGTCTCAAATTGAGTGAATGTGGCAATATCATTCCCTAGTTTTGCTGTCTTTGCTGGCGGAAAATACTTAGCCAAAAAATTTTGTGCAAGTCCCTCCCAAGTGGTGATGCTACCGGGTGGTAGATAACGTAGCCAAGCCTTCGCCTTATCTCGTAGTGAAAAAGAAAAGAGTCACAATCTGATTGCATCATCTGATACTCCATTGTGCTTTAAAGTGTCACAAATTTCCAGAAAGTTTGCAATGTGAGCATAAGGATCCTCGTGCGGTAATCCCCAAAATTGAACAGTTTGTTGAATCAATAGAATAATCGCTGGTTTAATCTCAAAATCGGTAGCTTCAATAACCGGCCTCTTTATGCTTGATATTGTTCCATGAATTGAGGGCATAGCATAGTCTCTCAAAGGCCTGTTTTCATCGTTCGCCATGATAATTTCCTTGTATGTCCTGAAATGTAAGTATTAAAAAAAATAGAAAAACTAAAAAAAAATAAAATCAGAAAAAAAATGAAAGTAAAAGTAAGTCAAAAGAAAATAAAGAGGTAAAATAATAATAAATAAAAATAAATTCAAAAAATCCAAACTAGTAATAATCTAGCAATTTTCAATATCAATAAAAGAATAACTAGTCCCCGGCAACGGCGCCGAAAACATGATGTGAATATTTGCAAGTGTACAAAATCACAAGTAGCATAGTTAAGTGAACAGAGTGTCGAACCCACAGGGACTAATTATTTTATTGAGTACCGATATCATTAGATGAATCACTATTTGGAAGATTGAAATTAATAAAGAAAGCGACTAAATTAAATTAATCTAAAGAAAAACTAGGTAAATTAATTAAGAGGAAGCGGGATGTGAAATTGTGTAATTTGTTAATGGCAAAATTAATTCTAGGGCTTTTGACTTCACCTAGTTCATCCCGCACAATTTATAACTTCATATGAATAAAGAATTTATTTTTCCAAGTTGTAGGCCGAAATCCCCAAATTATTCAATGCTTTCTCTCGAACAACACCAAAAATTTCTCCAACTAACAGTTTGTCATATCTCTATGCAAATTTAATTAATTGAAGACTTATTAAGTTCTGTGGATTTCTTAACGGTCACATCAATCGCGGTAAATCATGTCTAATTTCGCTCAATTAATGGTGTTTACTTCTATAGTTCTAATCACAAATTACCTCTCGGTCTCTCCATGATTCAATAAATCATACAATCGTCTATCCACCAATTGTACGCATTAAATTCAAAAATCAAACACACAACCAAGGAAAAATAGAAAAATAATATAGAATTAAAATTGTGTTCTCAAAACTAGGCTACATCGAAACCCTAGAAAAATAAATTTAGTTCATAATAAAATTGCGACTAACAAATTTGTTCATGAATTGCATAATAAAAAATTAGAGAGAAAGAAAATAGATACAAAAGAGACTGGTTTGTAATAAAAATTGCAAACCGAATAGCCTCGAAAAGCGTTCCCAAAGTAAAATCTTTCTCTCTCTTCTTCTTTTCTCTGTCTCGTTCTGAACCACACCGAACCCTGCCACGTCAGCGTGTGTTGATGTCGTCCTCGAGCCCCGAGCGCCAGACGTGCCTGCCGACTTGGAAGTCGTCAACTCAGCACAGTGCCCACGTCGTTGTCGCTGTCTCGTCTGTCTCGCCGCCACGTCAGGTCAGCTCTCTCTCCCTGTCTCTCTCGTCTTTGAGTTCCATGCGCCAGGAGCCACGTCAAATTCTATCGTTTCGAACCACGTGCCCTACCGCACTGGCTTCTTCTTCTTTGTGTTGAACTGCACGCCATAGAGAGAGAGACAGTCTCTGTCTCTCTCTCTCTGTTTCGCTTTTTTACTTTTTTTTATTTTTCTTATTTTTATTATTATCTATGAATGTAGCCGTCGATGTGTATCTTCGTTAAGCGCTCCTCTTTTCTCTTCATCTGCAGTTGTATTTATAGGAGTAGAACAGGTAGGAATTAGGGTTTTCTTTTGCAGAAAGAACCCTTCATCTTTATTTATTTGAAACACGTCCTGCAAATACAAATAAATTTAGAATTTAGAATTTAAAAATAAAAATTTAAATTTAAATTAATTAGTTTAAATTAAACTAACTAATTTTCACATTAGCTCTATCAAAATCCTTTTAAAATTTGTTTATTCTTTTTACACTCTATTGACAATTAAAATTGTATTTTCCTTCTCATATTGCCAAATTGTAAAAATTAAAATTCAACAAATCAATAAAAATAATAAATCAATAGTTTTGCTTTGTTTGTTAATTTTTACCAAAAATATTCACATTTTACATCAAAAATCTCATTTCTTCAAAAATAATTAATTAATTGAAATCTTAAAGAAATAAGAGGAATTATAAACAATACAAACGAAAACAAGCAATTTTAATGGGTAAATGAGTACAAATATTTGTATAAAAATTAGACACATCACGCATTATCATTGATTTTTATACAAATTTTGAACGAGCCCGTAGCACGTGCATTCAATTTCTTAACAGATCCAGTTGAACACTGTTCCAGACGAATCCGAATCATCACATCGTCACCAATGTCAAAAGTTTTAATTTTCTTCTAGTATCTGCCCTTAGCTTGTAGTTAAAATTATTCTCATTAAATATCTTGGAAATTTCTTTATCATGAATGTTGGATGCAGACTCTGAGACTCTATGATGTTCTAACATGGGGACAAGATCTATGGGCTACTTCGGATGATAACCATGCACAACTTCATGTGGAATCATGCCGGTGGTTCAATTCTTTGATGTGTTGTAGGCAAATTCAGCAACAGTTAATTTTAAGTCCCAAGTTCCTAAGTTTTATCCCACAAGAGTACGCAAGAGATTTCCAAGACTTTGATTGATAACCTTAGTCTGTCCATCAGTCTGTGGAGGGAAGACTGATGAGAATTTCAATTTCGTTCCCATATTGTGCTATAATGTACTACAAAAGAACTCGTGAATTTCACATTCCTATTGGACACAATTGTCTTTGGCAAACCATGTAGCTTCACAATATTATCGAAGAAGATTTGAGCTACATGAAATGCATCGAAAGATTTCGAACATGGGAGGAAATGGGCTATTTTAGAAAAAAATGGTTCACGACGACAAGAATTGAATTGTGTTTCTTTTGTGTCATCGGTAAGCCTAACACGAAATCCATGCTAACATCTTCCTAATGGCAACTGGGAACAGTTAAGGGAGTATACATGCCTGTATTTTGTTTTTGTAGTTTGGCGAGTTGACAAGTATGACACATGTTAATAAGTCTCGCAATGTCTTTTTAAAGTTTAGGCCAGTAAAACTGATGTTATATAACATCAATGGTCTTGATATGTCCAAAGTGTCCAGCAAGGTCACCAGTGTGTAATTTCCAAACAAGATACTCTCGTGAGGACGTACTAGGAATGCACAGTTTGGAGCGATAGAAGATGTAATCGTCTTTCAAAAAAAAGTCATCTATACTCAAGTGATGCCATCATTCAAAGAAGTGTAGACCTCGTGAAAATCCGGACATGAGGCATACTCATCTTTTAATCTCTCAAAACCAATAACTTCGATGCACAGTGTGGATAAGATCTTGTGACAACGACTTAGCGCATCCGCAGCCTTATTATTAACCCATTTCTTATGCCTAATGGTGTGCGAATATTCTTGTAAAAACTCTACCCATCGAGCATGTCTCGGATTCAGCTTTTGATGGGAATTGAGGAATCGTAAGGCTTCACGATCTGAGATGAAAAATTCTTACGGCAGGAGGTAATGTCGCCAATAGCTACGTGACTGAATTACTGCATAGAATTTCTTGTCATAAGTGGAGTATTTTTGTTTTTCATCAAGTTTTTTTCTGAAATAGGCAACAGAGTGAATCTCTTGACTGAGGACTCCACCTGTACCAATACCAGAAGCATCGTCGAAGACTTTAGTGAAATCAGGCAACCTCATGACAGGTGTCTGAGTCATTCTTTTCTTGATCTCTTCGAAGGCTTTCGGAGCTGCTTTCGACCAGACGAACTCACCTTTCTTTAAACAGTCGGTTATTGGAGCCATGATTTTGCTAAATCCTTGCACAAACCGACAATAGAAGGTGCAGGACTATGAAAACTCCGCACATTGCATATGTTGCAGGGGTCAGGCCATTCAATAATAGCCCTTATCTTTTCTCGGTCAGCGGATAGTCCTCTGGTGGAGACAATAAATCGCAAAAAGATAGTCTGATTAGAGGGAAAGATACATGTGATAGGATTAACATAAAGATGTTCCTTCCTCAAAACACCGTGGACCTGTCCTCAAGATATTGTCCAATGGATCGACTGTAAATGAGAATGTCATCTAAGTACACAACAAGGTGCTTGCCATAAAAAGAAGGAGTACTTGTGTCATGATCCTCATTAACGTGCTCGGGCATTCGTCATTCCAAACAGCATGACCATCCATTCATACAGGCCATCTTTCATCCTAAAAGTGGTCTTCCATTCATTACCAGGACGAACACGTATTTGGTGGTAGCCACTTTTAAAATCAATCATGGAAAACATTCTGGCACTAGACATCATGTCCAACATGTCAGCCAAATAGGGAATGAGAAAATGGTACTTCACCGTAATTTTGTTTATGGCATGGCTGTCCACACACATACGCCAGGTTCCATCTTTCTTTGGCGTTAGCAGAGTAGAGACTGCACAAGGACTTAAGATTTCCCTAATGAAGCCCTTTGCTAAAAACTCATCAACTTGCCTTTTCAACTCAGCGAGTTCTGTCGGAATCATCCGATAGTGTGGCAAGTTAGGAAGACTCGCTCCCGGAACCAGATTAAGAGCGTGTTGGATGTCACGCAGTGGGGGTAACTGGTTGGGGAGGTCAGCAAGAAACACATTTGCAAATTCCTGAAGGACATGAGTGACTTGAGGAGGGATGGGTGACTCAGGCTCTTTAAGAACTTCGCTTGTTGTGAGTAGGAGAACTGTCGTCCCTTTGTCAATTTCTTCTGTGAGTTTCTTTTCATGCATATAATCTACTTCCTTGCCCTTTCTCGATGGAGTTGGTATTGTCACAGACAGACCAGTTTGTGGTTTCATGTGTATGAGTTTTATCTTTAATCCGTCATGCTGGAACACACATTGGCTGGATCGACCATATATTGTCACATTGTGGTCCTATAGTCAAGGTTTCCTTAAAATTAATTGACCCACATCTATTTTGAGCACATCACACCAAATTTGTTCCTTGTAGGCTTTGAAATATTCAGGGACCAAATAACGCTGTGTTATTTGGAGAGCAGTCGCATCAATCCAAGATACTCTTTACGAGTGTGGGTGGGGTTCTACTTTAAGTCCGGACCGCTGAAGAGACATTGTTGATGCTGCTTCCACTGTCAACAATAACCTTAAAGTTTTTTCCACCTATTGTCGTGAATGTGTAAAATATAGTAGTGTGCTTCCAATCATTTTCTCTTGGTTGGGAGAAAGCGCATTTGACTACTTTTAAAGGAGGTGATTGGATTGATCGAATACAGCTGAGATACTGGTTGATATGGCTAAAGATGGGGTTAAATCGGAACCGTCCAGATTGGGCACGAATCTTGAAGCTCGGGGGTAAAACGGTAATTTCACATACAAGCGAACCCAAAGCGGGTACTGAATCTCCTTCTCACAGATCCAATAACCCGCGAACGGGTCCGCTCCAATTGGGTACGGGTCCCGACCCGAGGCGAGCCCAGACCAGCAAGAGACAAATCAGGGCCACTGATTTGACCAAGTCAACGGGCCTGATTTGCTCTCACCGGGAATCAAGGGGTTAGTTTCCTAAACAGACTGTGAGGATTTTTCTCCTAGCAGTTACACTGGAAACCAGGCCTCTAATCACTCCCCTGGCGACTATAAATACCTCCCCTCTGCCACTGTGACCAAGTTAATCACTTTTTCACCACTTTGAGCTCTTTCTTTAATCACCACTGGTTACTGACAAGAGCGTCGGAGGGTGCGTCGCCGGAATCAACCCCGGTGTTTCGCACTTCCTTGCAGGTTGCGGTAGGAGCAAGAAGGCTTGGGTCAACTGTTCAGGTTTTTCTCGAGCTCACAAATTCTATTTGTTTACCCCCACACCGAAATCAGCGGTAACAGATTGGCGCCGTCTGTGGGAACAACCGCACGAACAGCCTCAGTCCCTTCCTTGTCGTCCTCTCCAACCATGCCTCCAAAGAAGGTCAGATCTAGAGGGTCCAATCGCGGGACCAACCTCGCCGACCCTACAGAGGAAGCCCCTGTCAATCCTATTCCACAGCCCGATCTTCCTCCGCCGGCCCAACAGGGCCAACCTCCTATTCCCAAGCAGCAACCCAACAATGGCCCTTCCGGCCATAACGGTCGGAAGCAGAAGCAGCCCCTCAATCCGGACCATGTTTCGGTTCGTAATGAATCCTCAGATTCAATGGCTTCTCATCTTCCCGACCTCCGCAACACAATCCTGAACCGCCAGAAAGATGAAGACCTCCGCACCCACCTTGATGAGAGGCAGGCCCGAGAGGGAGCCTCCCGCCAGCGTCAGGGCGAGCGGTCCCCTCACCGCCGAGACGGTCGAAGGTCTCCGGACCACAGGGGCCGAGCGGTGTCACCCGAGCGCCGAAGAAGGAGACCGCACTCCCCCGCGGATCGGCATCATCGGAGGAACAATGATGCACCGATCACTCGTGCCGAGTTCCTACAATTCCAGGACACCGTACTGCAGGCTCTCAACCTTCGGCAGAACATCCAGAATGCCCAGAGGGCTCCAATGCCCCCGAAGGATCCCAGTCCTCGTCGCCGAACCCGAAGTCCTTCCCCGGCACCCAGCCGCCAGCAACAGCGCTACAGTCCTCGCCGATCCCAGGACTACCGGCGCCGCAGTCCCCTCTCCCCTTCCTATGAAGAAGAGTCCGGGGGATCGTATGATTACCAGCAGAGGGACGATGCCCTCAACCGCCGTTTCCATGAGGTGGAGAGGCGCATTGGTCGCATGGACAGAGAGGAGGAGTCCCGACAGGAACCGTCCGCCCCAGCAGACCCCCTTTCTCTCGGTCGATCATGGAGGCCCACATACCGATGGGGTTTCAAACCTCCGCAGTTTGAAACGTACTCAGGGGAATCCGACCCAGTTGATCACGTCGAAAGCTTCAAGACACTGATGCTGATCCATCAAGCTTCCGACGCCGTGCTCTGCAGGACCTTCGCCGCCACCCTCAGAGGGTCGGCTCGGGAATGGTATTCCAGACTCGCTCCCTCCTCCATCTTCTCGTTCGAGCAGTTTGAAACACTGTTCATAACTCACTTCGTGAGTAGCAGGCGAGCTGAGAAGACAAGCCTCTCCCCACTGAACCTGCGGCAGGAAAGGGAGGAGAAGCTGCAGGACTATGTGAAAAGATTCACCGCAGAGGTCAGGTCTATCGCCTCCTTAGACCAGTCAGTGGCGACCGTGGCGTTCCAGTCGAACGTCCTCAACGCCAATCTCCGATCGTCCCTAGCCAAGAAGCCCCCGCATAACTTCGCCGACCTCCTCCTGAGGTGCGAGAAGTATATCCGAGCAGAGGAGGCTGAAGCTCTCCCGAGCTTCGGGGGGTCCTCCTCCGGGTCGAAGAGGAAGGCGGCGGGGGAAGAAGGGTCCAAAAAAGCGCAGAAGGACAACGGCGGTCAGCGCCGTCCTCCCCCCAGGTTCGAGAAGTTCACTCTCCTCACCACTAACATCTCCACCATCCTGATGGAAGTGGAGAAGGAGGGAGTCATCCCTCCAGCTCCGAGGATGCACACCCCGGCAAAGAGGAGGTACAAAGATAAATAGTGTCGTTACCATCGGGACCGCGGCCACGACACGAACGACTGCCGGGCATTGAGAGATGAGATAGAAGCCCTCATCCGGAGGGGGCAGTTGGCCAAATTCGTGAAGGCTAACGATCAGGCGGATCGCAACACTCCTCCGCCTCGGGGGGCTAACAAGCGCTCCGAGCGACGCGAGGAGACACCCGAGTTTGAGGAAGAACGGGTCCTGCACCTGATCCACGGAGGCCCCATGGGAGGCTCCTCAAACTCCTCTCGGAAGGCCTTCGTCCGAGAGGTTAACTTGGTTCACAGCGCCCCTCCTCCCAAAGGTCTCGGCGTCCCTGTGTCTTTCTCTGATGAAGACCTCGAAGGGGTCCGGACCCCCCACTGTGACGCCCTCGTCATCGACCTTCGCATGGCCAACTTCAAGGTGCAGAGGGTCCTAGTAGAAAACGGGAGTTCGGTGAACATCCTCTTTCTCTCGGCCTTCCGAGGCCTGCAGCTGTCCCGGGACCGTCTCAAGCCGGCCGGTTACACACTCCACGGGTTCACGGGGGTCCCAGTAACTGTCGAGGGGGTGATAACCCTAGACGTGACTGCTGGAAGCACCCCTACTACCCGGACCGAGCCGATGGACTTCATGGTTGTCGACGTCCCGACAGCGTATAATGTCATCCTGGGCCGACCCGGCCTAGCCGCCCTGGAAGCTGTCCCCTCAGCATACCATCTCAAAATGAAGTTCCCCACTCGGACAGGAGTAGGGGAAGTCCGGGGAAGCCAAGAGACAGCCAGGAAGTGCTACATGACTTCCACTGGGGGACCAGTGCTCTCGCTCGAGACGCTAGAAATCCCCGAGCCAAAAGTTCGGCCAACGTCCGAGCCGGCGGACGAGTTAGAAGAAGTTCTCTTCTCAGACGAGGACCCGAGCCAAAAATTCCTCATCAGCAGGTCCTTGCCGACCGCGCTGTGCTCCGACCTGATTAAATGCATCCGGGATAACCGTGACCTGTTTGCATGGTCGGTCGCGGACATGCCCGGCATTTCCGAGGAGTTGCTCGTCCACCGCCTAAGTGTCGAACCGGGGTGCAAACCGGTTCAGCAGAAGATACGAAAGTTCGCTCCTGAGCGACAGCAGGCCATCAAGGAGGA
Source organism: Hemerocallis citrina (assembly GCA_017893485.1). Classification (NCBI taxonomy): domain Eukaryota; kingdom Viridiplantae; phylum Streptophyta; class Magnoliopsida; order Asparagales; family Asphodelaceae; genus Hemerocallis; species Hemerocallis citrina. The sequence goes on from CM030368.1 coordinate 52,754,692, forward strand.
GGTGGATAAGCTTTTGAAGGCTAAGTTCATACAGGAGGTAAACTACCCCGAGTGGCTCTCCAATGTTGTAATGGTCAAGAAGTCCAACGGCTCTTGGAGAATATGCATCGACTTCACCGACCTCAATAAGGTGTGTCCGAAGGACCCATTCCCGCTTCCGAACATCGACACCCTCATCGATGCCACCTCGGGCCATGAGCTCCTCAGCTTTATGGACGCCTTCTCCGGCTATAATCAAATTCGAATGTTTCCTCCGAACATTCCGAAGACCTCCTTCATCACCGACCAGGGCCTCTACCGCTATCGGGTCATGCCGTTCGGGTTGAAGAACGCGGGCGCCACCTATCAGCGCCTCGTCAACAAGGTCTTCCAGAGCTAGATAGGTCGGAATATGGAGGTGTACGTTGACGACATGCACGTCAAAAGCGTCCGAGGCACTGATCACGTAGCCGACCTCCAGGAGGCCTTCGGCGTGTTGAGAAGGCACAGCATGCGGCTGAACCCGAACAAGTGTGCGTTCGGGGTTTCTTCGGGAAAATTCCTCGGCTTCATGGTAAGCCAACGAGGAATCGAAGCTAATCCCAAGAAGATTAAGGCCATATTAGACATGGCCCCGCCTCGGAACATCAAGGAGGTGCAGAAGCTTACTGGTCGGCTCGCCGCTATCGGCCGGTTCCTCTCAAAGTCGGGGGAAAAGTGCCTCCCCTTCTTCAAAGCACTCAGGGGGGCTAAGGGTTTTGAATGGGGCCAACCACAACAGAAATCGTTCGACCAACTGAAGGCCTACTTGGTGAACCCCCCTCTGCTCAGCAAACCGGTCCCGGGCGAGACTCTCTTCGTCTACTTGGCTGCTTCCGAGCAGACCCTAAGTGCTGTCTTGGTAAGAGAGGAGGACTGGGCCCAAAGGCCTATCTACTACATGAGCAAGGTGCTTCGGGACGCCAAGCTCCGCTATCCGAGGATAGAGAAGATGGCCTATGCCCTGGTCATGGCAGCGAGGAAGCTTCGGCCGTACTTTCAATCCCACTCGGTCGTTGTCCTCACCGACCAACCCCTAAAGCAGATCCTCCACAAGCCTGAGACCTCGGGCCGGCTGATGAAGTGGTCCATAGAGCTGAGTCAGCATGACATCTCTTACCAACCTCGGACGGCAATTAAGGCACAGGTCCTCGCCGACTTCATCGTAGAGTCCACTATCCCTGAGGTCGACCATGTCCCGAATGGACCCCCATTTGGACAGTCTTCGTGGACGGATCCTCCTGTAACGAAGGAAGCGGCGCTGGCATCATCCTGAACAGCCCTGACGACTTCGTCCTCCAATACGCGATCCGTATGAACTTCAAGGCCTCGAACAATGAGGCGGAGTACGAGGCACTCATTGCTGGTCTCGGACTTGCACGAAGTGCTGGGGCGCAGCGCCTCCGAATCCACAGCGATTCCCAGCTCGTCGTGAACCAAGTCTTGGGCGAGTATGAGGCCCGAGACGAGCGGATGGCAAAGTACCTCGCTAAGGTTTGGGTCCTCATGAGCCGGTTCGAGGAGGCGCTCATCCAGCGGGTCCCTCGTGAAGAGAACTCACAGGCCGATGCCCTCTCCAAATTGGCCTCGTCCTCCTTGCAAGGTCTCGAACAGACCGTACTGATCGAGGTCCTCTCTAAGCCGAGCATCGAAGACGAGACACCTGGCTCGGCGGAATCGTTGCCGGTCATGTTACAAGATAATTGGATGAAGCCTTTAGTGGAGCTCTTAAGGGACGGGCTCCTACCCGAAGACCCCAAAGAAGCGCGCCGAGTCCGAACCCGGGCCGAGCGGTATATCGAGGGCATCTTATACAAACGCTCTTTCTCTCAAATAGACGGCCGACCATACCTGAGGTGCCTCTCTCCGGAGTAGGCCGAATATGCCCTACAAGAGCTCCACGAAGGCATCGGCGGGGCACATTCAGGGTCCAGGTCCTTGGCCCGAAAAGCTTTGAATTATGGATACTTCTGGCCGACCCTCCTTCAAGACGCCGAGCGACACGTTCGGCAATGCAGCTCTTGTCAGAGACACTCCAGCATCCGTCGCCTCCATCAGGCCAACCTCGCCTCCCTATCAAGTCCTATCCCCTTCGCAATGTGGGGGATGGATTTACTAGGGCCTTTCCCTTCGGCTCTGAATCAGTTCAAGTTCTTTGTCGTAGCCATCGACTACTTCTCGAAGTGGGTCAAGGCCGAGCCCCTCGCCACTATAACCGAGAACAAGGTGGTACAGTTCTTCTGGAAGAGCATCATCTGCAGGTTCGGCGTCCCCCGTGTCCTCGTGACGGACAACGGGACTCAGTTCACTGGCGCAGCATTCCGAGCTCTGTCCGACGACCTTGCCATCCAGCAGCGCTTCTCGTCCGTCTCCCACCCTCAGTCGAACGGACAAGCAGAAAATGCTAATCGGAAGATCCTCGCAGGCATCAAGAAAAGGCTGGACAGAAGTTTCAAAGGCTTATGGGTCGACCAACTCCCCAACGTCCTATGGAATTACCGCACGAGCAAGCGGACCCCCACAGGCGAGTCCCCTTTCAACCTCACCTATGGGTCCGAGGCCGTGATACCTCTCGAGGTCGGAATACCTTCCCCTCGGCTCACAGCCTATGACGAAGAACAGAATGCCAGGGACCTCATAGCAGAATTAGACCTGATAGATGAACTGAGGGAAAGAGCGTCGATTCGGCAGCAGAATTACCGAAGAAGGGTTGAACTGGCATACAACAAAAAGGTCCGACCCGCCAACCTTAAACAAGGAGACTTAGTCTTGAGAAAACTGGCCATATCCTTCCCCAGTCAGAAGAGCAAGTTGGCTCCGAACTGGGAAGGGCCGTACAGGATCACGAAGGTAGTTCGGCCCGGAACATATCATCTTGAAGACCTAGAGGGCAGAGAGCTTCCGAGGACCTGGAATGCCGACCACCTCCTAAAATACCAAGAAAGCGCTCCGGCGCCACTCAAAGTATCATAGGATATCGAGCCATTCCAGTCCTCTGACTTGTAACCTATTGTACTATGTAAAATAGTTCGCCGTCGATTATCAATAAAGAAAGCTTTTTCGTATTTGTGAATTCGCATGTTTCTCTCCCCTCTTCTCATCTGCTTTTTGAATTGTGATTTCAACCAATGGTTCGGAGTCCATGTCCGGTTCGGCTTCACCTCCTCGGTTCGTCCCCGGACGAGCCAGGGGTAGATCGTCGCTCGGGACTGCTCCCACAACCGTTGAACTACACCGATGGTTCGGAGTCCAACACTCGGCTCGACTTTACCTCCTCGGCTCGCCTCCGGACGAGCCAGGGGTAGATCGCCGTTCGGAATTGCTCCCACAACCGTTGAACTACACCGATGGTTCGGAGTCCAACACTCGGCTCGACTTTACCTCCTCGGCTCGCCTCCTGACGAGCCAGGGGTAGATCGCCGTTCGGAATTGCTCCCACAACCGTTGAACTACACCGATGGTTCGGAGTCCAACACTCGGCTCGACTTTACCTCCTCGGCTCGCCTCCGGACGAGCCAGGGGTAGATCGCCGTTCGGAATTGCACCCGCAACTGTCGAACTACCCCGATGGTCCCGGAGTCCAACACTTGGCTCCCAGTCCCCCCAAGCTTGCTTCGCGGCAGACTGGGAGTGGTCCCCCCTCAGCTTCGCCAGTGGAGGGATACCGAAGCTACGTTCAGCATAATCCGAGCAATCTTGCCTAGCAGCCGAAGCCCGAAGCCCTACGCCTTCGGTCGGCTACCGAGCAAGTGCCTTCTCGAGCTCGCAAACGGAGAAAACTCACTTTCTCCTCAACTTTCGCGCATGATCTCGATCAGACGGCCCAAATCTTGCCACCTGCGCTAAACGACAAGATAGCATTTTCTTGGGAACTGAGCCGCCTCGAGATTCGTGCCTACGTTCAACGGCTCAGATCTTGCCACCTACGCTAAACGACAAGATAGCATTTTCTTGGGGACTGAGCCGCCTAGGGATTCGTGCCGTACCTTGTCAGAGTCGCTAAACGATGAAATACTGTACTCATAGGAACCCGTTCGGTTCAACACTCTCGCCGACGGAACTAACACGCTCGGTTCGAGGATCTCGGCGCGACCAACACAGTCATAAGCAAGATAAAAATGCAGAGCAACGAAAGATATTTTATTAAACAACCAGGCCATAATACAAAGCACATCTTTTCCATGGTTACAAAGTGTTGGCAAACAAAACACACGCCCTCATATGGAAATATCTTCACTAGACTGTTCGGTCGCCTGTCCGTCCTCCTCGGCTGATAGCTCCCCTGCATCCTTCCGGAGCTTCGCTACCACAGTCTGCAAGTGTCGAATCTCCGAGAGCAAATCGTCCCGTTCGGCTATAATCTTCGACTGGTTGTGCCGAATACACTTGACCCGAAGGGCGTTGCTGAAAGCGGTTTGCGAATCTTCGTCCCCTTCTGCGGGGCTCAACTCGGCGATCCTATTCTCCAGGCGTTGGATCTCGGCTTCCCGTAGGTCGTGGACGGACAAAAGGTGGGCCCGCTCACTCTCAGCTCGGCGTAACTCCAGCTCGACGCTCCTAGGACTCAGAGCCGCCGTCCCAGAAGTGGCCTCGGATTCAGAGTCATCATCCGAACCGTGGAGATCAGCATATGGGTCGGCCGCCTCGAGCTGAAAAAAGGGAAAAATAAATAGCAAGATTTCAAAACATCGCCGAGGCCCAACACTTAAAATTTCCCAAATCACAAATCCGGATTCATATTCAGACATATTAATTCTACATACAACGAGACAGATCCAACAACAGAATTTTACAGCAACAAGGGAAACATAAAACGACATGATTAGGGCCTCTTCGGAAGGGGAACGCTTCGGTTTAGGGAAACGCGAGGACGACGAGGCCTGCCCTCCGAGCTCGATCCTAAACCAACGAAGCGCGACCCCCCTTCGCTGCTGGCTCTGACAGCTGCGCCGACCGAGGCCCCGCTCGACGAGACGGCCACACTGCTCTGAGCGTCGGCTGGACTCCGCCCGGTCGTAGGCAAGCGCGTCGCAAGTTCGTAAAATGTAATCCCTCTCTCGCTCTCTTTGTGGGTACACGATGTGCTCCGGACGTTGGCTCTCTCGGGCAGGGGCTTGAGCGACACGACCTCCTCCTCCAGTTCGATGATTCTATCCCTCAAAGCATCGTCCCTTGCCAACTTCTTCGGGCGAGGGAGCCTCGACGAGCCCGAGGCGTTGGCACTATCGGTCGCAAGCCGTCGGTAATGGGTGACCTCGATCCCCCTATCTATAGTAATCCTCCTAAGCTTGTCGACCTCAGCTAGCAGCTTCTTGCGCTCGGATGACGCCTTCTCCAGCTCGGAAGCAAGTTTCTCTTCTTCCAACGAGCGGCCTCGCCCCACTGCCTCCAAGTGTCGGATTTTGGCCGAGAGCTCTTCGTTCTTCCGCTCGGCGACGGTGAGCTCACCACCAAGCCACTCGACCTCGCCCTCGAGAGCAGAGACCGGGGGTCGTTTTCGTAGCTGCGCCAACTCGCGACACTTCGCCCTGGCCAGCGCCTTTACCTCCCCCAGTTCCAAAAATAAGTAAAAGCGCTTATCACGGCTCAACGACAGCTCTCGCTTCGTCTTGACCAACTCCTTACGGAGTTACGAAACCTCCGTGATCGGACCGAACTTCACCTGAAAAGCGGAGATAAATCCGATGGGACAATACATGGAAACATCTACAACTAATCACACGCAAATCCGAGGCTCAACACTTGGATAAATTTTGGCCAAACAAAATATTTTCATTCAAAACCGAGGAGAAAGTTTTACAAAAGCGGTAGCCAGTCCGCAGTTAGGCTTACAAAAAGAAACAAAACAAAAAAAAAGACAACCGAGTCAGGGGTCGACCTTTTTGCCGCTCGGGTCCGTCGACCCCCCGGTCTTGCCCTCGCCATCGCCCTCGCCTTCGCCTTCGCTCCTGCTCTCCTCCTCGGAGTCCTCCTCCTCCTCACCCTCGGCCTCGTTCTCCCCTGGGCCTTCGACACCCTCCGTCTCTCCCTCAGGGTCGAGCCGCCCCTCGGGAACCTCCTCCTCCCCTTCCACGGGGTCATAAAAATGGTAGGAGGACGTGTCGAAGCCCGGGTTCTTGGCGGCTACGTGGAGCAAGGCTCGACCGTAGGCATCCTCCATGTTCTGGAGCATGTGTTGCGCGGCCTCCTCCTGCATGGCCTTCTTCACCTTCTTCACCTTCTTCTGGTGTTTGGCCATGATCTTCTCGGCCCTCCTCCGAGCCCTCTCCGCTTCCGACCGAGCATTGGCCAGCTCCTCCTTCAGCTCGGCGGCCTCCTTCTCCGACGCCTCAAGCTTGGCCGCCGCGTCCTTCGACAGCTGAATGGCGTCGGCCAGCTGCTTCTCCAACCCCGCCACTTCAGCAGCCCTCTTCGCCGAGAGGAGCTGCTCGGCATCAAGCAGCTGCGTGGCCTTGACACGCTCCGTCCTCTCCCGTTCATTCTCCTGCTCCTTGCTCGCAAACTCCTCGAGCAGGAAATTGAAGTGGCAGAGGGTCTGAAAAAGAACAGCACATTAAAACCCGAACCCAAGGACTTAGAAAAATTCTAAGAAATAAATTTTGATGAGGGAAAGCTCGGCCTACTTACCGACATAGTATTCCGAGCAATCTGCATCACGGCGTCGCCTGCTAGCCCAGCCTTCAGGGTCGCTCGATCCTTTGGGGTCGGCAGGTGCCTCACCGCCTCCATGCAGATGTTGTCGTCGCCCAAGAAGCCGTCGACATTCATCACCTGCCAGTCAGGGACGAAGATCTGCTTATGACGCTCAGTCAAGATCTTCTCCGCCTCGGCAGTGAGGGACGGAACTTGGAGGGACAACACCTCCTTCACGCCGAACGCACCGCTCGATGAACCGGGAGCGTCCCCCTTCGGGGTCGGTGTCGGCGCACCCGAAGCAGGAGAGTCAAGGACCATGACTTCCCCCTCCTCGAGGACCATGACCTTCAGCTGGTCGGCAACCTTCGCGACCGAAGGCTTCTTCGAGGCCCGGCCGTCCTGAGGCCCTGCCGAAGTCCTCTTCTTCTTCGCCTCCTGCTCCGACCTGCCCTTCGCCATCAGAGCCTTGTAGTCCAGCTTCATCGTCTCTGCACAAGCCGAATGAAAAAACTTAGAAAAACTTTCATGAATTTTAAGCAAAGAGTATAAATACCAGAAGCATACTAGGGTCGATCGGACTGAGACCCCCTCAGAACAGATCCTCCTCGGTAATTTCTTTCCAGCTCAGCGCTGGCAGGGCGAGGAGCTTCTTCTGGACCTCCATCTCCTCGTCACTCAGAACCGTCTCCTTCTTAGTCCGCTTGGGCAGACCATCCTTCGACCAAACCGTCGGTATCACCCACGGCGTAGGAGCTCGGATGAGGAAATACTTCTCCTTCCAATGTTTGATCGAGTCCGGATTCTCGATCAGCTTCACGCCCGTCCGGGGCGAAAGGTAGAACCTTTATTCGTCTCGCCTTGGCTGACAAGGTCGGTAGAGGCTCCGAAAGAGGAACATACTCGGCTTGGCACCAACCTCTTGGCATCGGAGGACGAACGCCATGACGTGCCTCCATGTGTTCGGCATCAGCTGGGCGGGGCTCAAACCGTACCATGTCAAGACATCAACAACGAATGGGTGGAGGGGAAAACGGAGTCCGGCAATAAGGGAGTTGACCGGAAAGACGCACACGTCAGACGAAGACTTTGTATTGGCTCGGAAACCCGGCCCAGGGAGGAGCAGTCCGTAGTCGGCAGGGATCCGGAAACCCTCTCGGATCAGGTGAAGGTCAGCCTCAGTAAGAGACGAGATGGTATGGTCCACCTCGGACAGCTCTCTCGGCTCATTCTCCTCCACCAACTTAGCCGTGCCTTGGGTCACTCTCTCCAAGGTATCCTCGGCATAGTCCCGTACACCTCCCACGCTCGACAGAGCAATGGGCTGCCGACCGAATGCTCCCGCCGTCTTCGGCATTTCCACGATCGGGACCACGGCCTTACCCTTCTGGGACACCGCCGCAACCTCCTTAGGCAGCTCAGCCACTTCGCCCTCTCTGTCCGGACGAACAACGTTATGATCGCTCGGCTCCACTACCTCCCTCCCTTTATCCCCTCGGCCTACTGCTAGCTCCGAGGCAGGGGTCTCATCCGAGGACGTGATCTTAACCATTTTCTAAAAGAGAAGGGAGAGAGACTGACCTTGAAGTGATAGGTACGGTCGGAAAGTTCGCCGGAAACAAGAAACGCCTTGCCGCGTCAGCTAGCACCACCACCAAGGAGCTAAGAACTTCGAAGGCAAAAAGTAAGAACTGAAGAGAGAGAGTAAAAGTAAAAAATGAGACTTGGTCTGAGGGGGGGTGAAGATTTATAGTAAAAGGGAACGTCCCTTGGACTTCCAAACAAAAAAGTGCGACTCTTGGGCCGCTCTCGAAACGTCGCGAAGGCCCAACACAACTACCTTCTTCGCCAAGACAACTAGCTCGGTATATCGGGACCAGGAGCCGAACCATACGCCATTCGGCCACGCCAGCAAAGAGACCGGTCGGCTACCGAGCAAGTACCAATCCGAGCTGGCAAACGGAGAAAACTCCCTTTCTCCTCAAACTTCGCGTAAAATCTCAATCAGACGGCCCAGACCTCGCCGAGAACACTAGACGACAAGATAGTGTTTTCTCGAGAAATGTGCCTGTCTCGAGATGCGCGACGCCATCCAACAATACAAATTGCATCAAGTCGCTCGGATGGCCTACACTTCCTCCATACCCCACCTCTGTCTGAAGAAACCAGAAAAAATTTTAATTTAAAATTTTAAGGCACCGCCTTCGGCGTGCCCCCCAGGCCCCATGTCTCGGTCGGTATTCCGCCAACCCACGGGGCCCAGTCAAAGACAGATCGGCACACCCCCCATCTCTAACTCCCTCGGGCCGACAACCATCGGAAGCCGTCGGCCCGAAAGGAAGACAGAGATGGGAAGAGGCCCATCATTCCGAAGCTGTTGCAGTCCCTCGACTCCGGACTAGGGTCATCACCTCTTCTACCATGATCTTCCCCGACCCTGACACCCACGTTAGAGCCCTCAGAATCAGGTGAAGATCTTGGTGGAAGAACGACCACCCGTCCAACCGAGGCTCGTCCCACAAATCCGGACTCCGGTCATCGCCCCTTCTATTAGGATCACCCCCGATCTTGACACCTGAATCGGGCCGGTCAAAATCGGGTGATTATCATGGTGGAAGGGTGACCACCCGTTCTTCCGAACGAACTCACCCCTCGGATTCGGACATGGATCATCACCTCATCCACCATGATCTCTGCCGACCCTGACACCCACTGTGGGGCAACCAGAGTCGGCGGAAGATCTTGGTGGAAGAACGACCACCCGTCCTTCCGAGGTAACTCACCCCTCGGCTTCGGACAATGGATCATCACCTCTTTCACCATGATCTCCACCGACCCTAACACCCACGTTGGAGCAGTCAGAGTCAAGAGAAGACCATGGTGGAAGAACGACCACCCGTTCTTCCGAAGTGACTTGCCCCTCGAGTCCAGACTACGGTCGTCACCACTTCTGCCTAATTCTCTCCCGCTCCTGACATCCCCATTCAAGCCGTGAGGAACGGGAGAAGAACCAGGCAACAGGGCGACCACCCGTCCTTCCGAAGTAACTCATCCCTCGGGTCCGGACTATGGTCATCACCACTACTGCCTCATTCTCCCCCGCTCCTGACATCCACTTTGGGGCCGTCAGGAACGGGAGAAGAAAAAGGCAAAAGAGAAACCACCCCTTCGGACCTCGAAAGATAAGTTACCCAAGGCCAACACTTCCGAGGTTTGAAACTCTACATTGTTGCGATTGAAATGACAAAGGGAGTGGAGTACTTATAAGCTCTCCACCAAGGTCTGGCCATTATGACCCTCGGAAGTTGAAACGTCACGCATTAATTGAGGGAGTTATCCTTAATGACCTGGGAAAAGTGGAACGCCGCGCAAATCTCGGAGCACCATTAATACCCTTGGGAACAGGATCGTCTCGAGACAGATTGCGCCACATCGCTCGACTTGCCGAGACCCCCTGTCTTCGGTCGGTTTCCAGGCAAGTGCCTTCCCGAGCTCGCAAACGGAGAAAACTCACTTTCTCCTCAATTTTCGCGCATGATCTCGATCAGACGGCCCAGATCATGCCAAGGACACTAAACGACAAGATAGTGTTTTCTTGAGAAATGTGCCCGTCTTGAGATGCGCGTCGTCCTCCAATGGCTCAGATTGCGCCACGTCGCTCGACTTGCCGAGACCCCTTGTCTTCGGTCGGCCGCCGAGCAAGTGCCTTCCCGAGCTCGCAAACGGAGAAAACTCACTTTCTCTTCAACTTTTGCGCATGATCTCGATCAGACGGCCCAGATCTCGCCGAGGACACTAGGCGACAAGATTGTGTTTTCTTGAGAAATGTGCCCGTCTTGAGATGCGCGTCGTCATCCAATGGCTCAGATTGCGCCACGTCGCTCGATTTGCCGAGACCCCCTGTCTTCGATCGGCATCCGAGCAAGTGCCTTTCCGAGCTCGCAAACGGAGAAAAAAGACACCGAGCTACTACAACCGCTGGATCTCTCAAAAATTCGCGCCCGTCTATGATCAACGGCCCGGATCGATCCACGTCGTAAATCGGTATTTAAAATCATTTTTTATCTATTTTAATCGATTTATTTATTTAAAAATTGCGAAAAATTGCTAAAAATTCGGGGAAATTAACTAAAAATTCTGGAAAATAATTAAAAGTTCGGGGGTATATTTTTGAGCCCCTGAACGAACGATTATTGCCTAGAATGCACTGTTAAGGCCCCCGAACGATTAGTAAACACATCGCAAAATTAAATAAATAATCCGAAAAAATAGATAAAGGCCGTCAAATACTCGATATGGCTAGAGAACAGCACATGGCATCAAAAGATTACCTCACTACCCCCTTCGAGATTCAAAATCCTCCATTTGGACTCCGATACAACTCCACTAGCCACCAAAACAGTTAAACTACTCCTCAAAGGCTGATCACACTCGGTCTTTAGGAGTGGGGGGCTCGTGATATGGCTAAAAATGGGGTTAAATCGGAACCGTCCAGATTGGGCACGTATCTTGAAGCTCGGGGGTAAAACGGTAATTTCACATACAAGCGGACCCAAAGCGGGTACTGAATCTCCTTCTCACAGATCCAATAACCCGCGAACGGGTCCGCTCCAATTGGGTACGGGTCCCGACCCGAGGCGAGCCCAGACCAGCAAGAGACAAATCAGGGCCACTGATTTGACCAAGTCAACGGGCCTGATTTGCTCTCACCGGGAATCAAGGGGTTAGTTTCCTAAACAGACTGTGAGGATTTTTCTCCTAGCAGTTACACTGGAAACCAGGCCTCTAATCACTCCCCTGGCGACTATAAATACCTCCCCTCTGCCACTGTGACCAGGTTAATCACTTTTTCACCACTTTGAGCTCTTTCTTTAATCACCACTGGTTACTGACAAGAGCGTCGGAGGGTGCGTCGCCGGAATCAACCCCGGTGTTTCGCACTTCCTTGCAGGTTGCGGCAGGAGCAAGAAGGCTTGGGTCAACTGTTCAGGTTTTTCTCGAGCTCACAAATTCTATCTGTTTACCCCCACACCGAAATCAGCGGTAACACTGGTCATACTCTTTTTTGTTGGTGTATGCCCTAAAGGTCAGTTGTGTATTGAAATTACTAGTTTATATTGTATTATGATATTTATTTCATATATGTGACATTTTATTTATTGTGTTGTTTATTGTGATTAAATGAACATAATAAAGTCCATAGAATAGTAGGTTCAATACCATCAGATATAAAGTGCATGACTTTATTGTGATATCCTATTGGTTGTAATCAGAAAACTATTCTTAAATGTCCCTAGTCAAGTATTATTGTGAATTAGGACAACAATAATACATAGAGACTAGTATGTGCATAGACTGATGACCAAAGCTCACGGGTCATGGATATGAGATATCAAGTCTTTACATGAGTATATATTAGAGTAATAATGTACTGGACTAACCCACCATGAGAACGCTGCATGGATCGTTAAGTGAGTGTCATAAGCGGTTCTCACGGTAACCATGGCGTACGTAATCCTTTCACTTGAAGTCACTATGGTTCCCTACAGGAGACGTTATATATTTTAATGTCGTCAAACGTTGCCTGTAATATGGTGATTATAAGGTCGACTATTGGATATACTACTAATCATGCGGAGGGATGTTAGTGACTTAGATATGATTTTTCTCTCTTACATAACATGAGCGATATCTACTGGCCCCTTGATTGAGTGAGACTGCAAAATGCATGACCGTGCTCAAATGAGTCAATATGAGATATTGAGCTCATTTATTTTAGTAAGTCTACTCGGACATCAAGAAACCAAAGATTGAACTATACAAGGGTGACACGCTCTATGCCTTGTGGTCAATTAGCTATCTGGACAAAAGGACTAGACTACATGGTAACATTGGTCACTAATAAGTTATGTCAAATCACTGACAATCCCGTCACTTGATTAGCAGTGATGTATTGCTAGATACCGCTCACTATTTATAACACTAGAATATGATTTTAGTATTACTGTCAACGTAATGGGAACCTACAGGGTCGCACACTTGGATTTAAATTCATGAGATGAATTTAACTGAGAATTCATTTCCTATGTCTTTACCAAGATGTTTATTCCAAATACTTTGTGTTGTCAGATGTAGGCACTCCAAATTACCATACTAGACAGGCACACCGCCTCCTAGTAAGACTTGGATTCCTGACATTGGTTGGACGTTTAATTAGATTAAATGGGCTACTAATGTTCAAAGGCCCACACACGAATCTGAACCAGGTTAGATAGTGAGCCCAACAGCTTCATTACTCTCTTAGGATTGATTTTTTGCACTTATATATATGATACGTATCTGTAGAAAAGTCACGCATGAAAAACCCTAGCCGTCACAGAAATTATAAGAGAGTGATCATGAAGAATATCCCCTTCCCGCAGCTAGCACCGCGACGTGAGGGAAAGCTTGATTTGATCCGTTCGTGTGGATACCGTAGTGACACCGTAATATTGTAGTGCTATGATCTGCATATTGTGGAGACAACAGATCCATCTTCAAGGTATAACTCCTAAACATGATTTATAGTTTTCGCATGGATCCATGACTAGGTTTGATTTTTTTTTGTTTGTAATTTTTTGCTGTGTATTTAATCTGAGATTACCCTCGAAACCTAACATTCTTCGCCGAAGTCATAACTTTCATTAGAGTCATAGGAAAACTCATTGTCAGAATCATCAGAAATGACAGTGGTATCTTATACGATGTTGATCCAACTGGGGCTGGGACAGTTGCCAGCAACATGGCCGTATCCCTTACATTTATAGAACTTAGTGAGTGAATCAATCTTAGAGTAGTCTCTTTCAGTGTTCTTACCCTTCTTGTCATTCCTATTTGGAAATGGATTTGAAATAGACTTGCTTGGGTATGACTTGTTGGGGTACTGAGAAGATAAGGGCTTAGATCTAGAGGGATCAGTGGAAGTCATTCTTGAGAAATGATCTCTAGAATCGCTTGACTTGTAGGAGGAGCTTATTTTAAGGGAATCCATATCGAAGGCAAGGGAATAAGCCGCTGCTAAAGCGTCCACAATTCTATGAATTAAGTCGCTCCTAAGGTCGGTTCGTAGTCCACCTCTAAACCTAGAGAGAGTTTGTTCTTCGCTCTCTTTACCTAAAGCATTGCACCGAATGCAGAAGTTGTCGAACTTATCCACATACTCTAGGGTGGATTTGCTTTCTTGATAGACTTAGTTCCACGAATCCAGCAAACGGGTGTGGAATGATAAGGGCACATATCTCTCAGTGAGCTTTCCTTTCATGGTCTTCCAAGTGGATATGGGTTTCAAGCTTCGGCCTCTGCGGGCATGTTCAAAATTGGTTCAGTATTGTTGAGCTTTACCAGTCAGCTTGATCGTGACAAATTTGACCTTCAGAAATTCACTCATGTCTAACCACATGAAGTAGTGGTCCATGGCACAGATCCAATCGAGATAAGCTTGCAGTTCCATATGGCCTTCAAAGTGGGGTACATCAGCCTTTACGTTCTTCTTGTATTGTTCGTCAGGGTCACGATCTTGGTGTCGGTCGTCATGATCATTCACTTGAGGGTTCTGACGATTAGGATGAAGCTCCGGAGCAAAATTTTGATTCAATTCCACTAGCTTAAGTCTTTGATTAATACTAGCGAGGGTTGTCTAAATGGCAGCGAGGGTGTCATGCCCCATTTCCCAAAAGAGAATACGAAATACGGATACGTGACTAAGCCCAGTGAATGATTTTCATCATCCATAAGCTGTTCGGAATCTTTACAATATTTCACAAGAATAATCAGAGTCGGAAGCAAAAGAGATCAACCAAGTATGCATATATGAATCAAAATACCAATAAAAATTTACTTGAAACAAAATATATTAATCTCAAATAAATCTGATATGAATAAGTCAAATATCCTGGGTCACATTGCCCAAATACAAATAAACCCAAGTAATCAAGTATAATTGTTCAAGAAAAGCAACAAGAAATAATAAATAGATATAACAAAAATATCTAGCAACTAGTATCTCATATCATCTACTCCATCTGGCAGCTGATCTCCAAAATCTGCAATTTAACAACTGCAGGAAGAGGAAAAAGAAAACAAATCTTCGTTAATGCAAGTTACGGGCCGCTTGTAGTGCAGGATACAAGTACATGGAAAAGGGTAAACTAATAACATGAAATATGCATGATAACAAAATATAACAACTAGCATGGCAAGATGAACAAGTGTAAGTGGCAGGTATCAAGTGTCAAGTAAACAAGCATCATGTAATGAGTAACAAGTAACAAGTGTCGAGTATCAAGTATAAGTAGCAAGTATTATGTATCATGTACAAGTATCATGTAACATGTATCATGTATGTCAAGTCTTATATTATTACTATCTAGTTAGTATTTCATGCGCCCCAGCTTTTTACACATGGTTGCTACATTCAAACAAGTTACGTTTAGACCTAGTGGTGGGTTTCTATAGGGCCGTGTACTCAGGCGTCAAGTCAAGTAACACGTATCTAGTAAACAGGCACGAATCACGTAGTGAAATGGTGGCAACAGAAACATGTATGAATCATATAGTCATGAAGCATGGCAATAGGTAATAAAAGACATGAATCATGTAATCATGAAACATGGCAACATGTAATAATAACAGGCATGAATCATGTAGTCGTGAGTTCATGGCATAATATAATAATAACATGCATGAATCATGTAATCGTGAGTTCATGACAGAATATAATAATAACAGGCATGAATCATGTAATCATAAAACATGGCAACAAGTAATGGGATCACGGGCCCCCTTCTGAATACACATACCTATATTGTCCACTACTAAGGTCTTTCCCTAAATCCCGGCTTGTTTATTTTATTATTATTAAATAGACATGTACGTGTCACAAACTGAGAAAGATTAACATGGCATGAATAAGTAACCGGTATAGGATGAAGAATAAACATGTACAGGTGATAAACAATACATATCAGGATATAACAACGAAAACTCTAGTTCAGGATAGCAAGACAGTACTACACTAAATCTGGAATTCCCGTTGCTACAAACATGCAAACCTGGATCCGTCAAAGATTATGGAAAATAGGCTCCCGGCCGAATCCAGCGAATATATATAAGTCATATAGTATTTCATAAAAACATAACTCAAAACAGGTTTGAAACCAGCAAACATATTCAGCCAGAAATCAGAAGGTTGTATTCAAAGTCAGGAAAACAGTATGAAAACTCATTAATTAAATCCATGAAAAATCTGGGGCATTCCCCTATATGTGTACTAACAGAAAATCAAGTTTCATAATTTTCTAACAAAAATAGAGTAGTCGGGTAAAATCAGAAACAACAAGTCACGACAGTTTTGTAAATCTGAAATCACAAACACTGCAGTACGAAAACAACAATATCTTACAAACCATAAACTGAAATCCAAATCCGCCAAAAGGGTAATAAAATAGATACAGTAGGCTAACTTTCATATTCAGAAATATTTTAGGAACAACAAGTAGAATTAGGTCGAAAATCAGATTCTTTACAGAACAGTAAGAAAAATCTGCTAGAATAGTAGTTGTTTGGAAACATAGAATGGTTTGTAAAACTCATCAAATAAAACCACAAAAATTCAAAATTCCAATCAAGTCTAGAAGTAATGAGCTAAATTTTAGATTAAAGTAATAATTTTAACACCAGAATAAAAATAGATTACTCTTCAGAAATCATAGAAAACACAATCTGAAAATCTTTCGACACTACAGTAGTAAAATAGACATAACTCACAATTCGTAAATCGAAACTGAGATCCGTCAAAAGGGTTGGAAAATAGGCAGAATTCTCTATAAATCATGTTCATAAAATATTTTCAAATACTGACCTTAATAGGGTCTAAAATACTGATCAAAACAGAAAAGCCAGCAAAACTGAAAATATCGCATATACACAAGATCAACTAATTCACATAAAACTCATCCAAATCATAACCAAACATGAAATATAGTGTACTAGATATCCACACAATATGATATAGGGTATTTCATAAGTCCATAACAAGTCTACCACGAATAACACGAACGAGCACAAGATAACACATGAACAACACGCATATATGCAACAAGATGTGGTCAATCCTAGGTTATATCATGTCATGTATGTCGTGAGGCAACTATGGTCAAATCTTCACTATAGAGACAATATCAACAAGGGGATTCACTCACGAATTGTCTCTAGAACCCAATTACACTACAAACGGTATTTAGTACTTGTATTACACAAAGAAAAGAATACAAGTTACTTGCCTTAACCGACGACGGAAACGGCACCAAGCAAGAATAACGGGAATGGATTCTCGGCAACGAACTCAAACGAACGAACAATGCAACCACGAACCAAACTCACGAACAAC
This sequence comes from Hemerocallis citrina, assembly GCA_017893485.1. Lineage (NCBI taxonomy): Eukaryota > Viridiplantae > Streptophyta > Magnoliopsida > Asparagales > Asphodelaceae > Hemerocallis > Hemerocallis citrina. The sequence continues at coordinate 52,771,769 of CM030368.1, forward strand.
GAACCCAACGAACCCAAGGAACGATCACGGACTACGAACACCCGACACGTATAACACACACGTGCCAAACAAGAGAGCAAGGGACAAAAGAGATGATGGCAACGGCTCGGCGACGCAGCTGTTTGCTGTCGAACGGGGAAAACACCGGCAGCTAGGGCCTCGGGAGGTGCTGCCTGAGCAAAGGCGGCGCAACCAGGGGCTGCACGGCGACTGCGACGGCAGGAGCGGCATAATGGAGGGCTGAAACCAGGGCTTGTTGTTGTCTGCTGTCTACCTGTGGCACGCCGAGAGGTGCACGGGGCTGGCGGCTACGCTGGCCTGCAGCGGAGGGTGACATCGGGGAGGCGCGACGTTGCAGTGCTGTTGCTTCGCTGGCGGATAGCTGACGTTGTAGATCCAAGATGGCTAGAGGCGATGCTGCTGCAGAGGGGCACGGGGAGAGCAGGAGGGATGCAAGGCGTCGCTGATAGGGTGGAGCACAGGCCAAGGGATGAGTTTAGAAGAGTTTGGGGATAGACGACGGGGTCGAAGCACAGGCGGGAAAGAGAGAGAGAGAGAAGAACGGGGAACGAAGAGGATGAGAGGGGGCGGCTGCATGGGTTATAAATAGAGGTGGCAATTGAATTAGGGTAAGGTGACGGGTAACCAGGTTTGGGAAGCAAATGGGTTTCGGGTATAGGAGAAATAGGGTAACGGGTTTTTAGGGTGTAAACGGGTGGGGGTGCTAAAGGGTTTGGTAGGGGTAATTAACTAGGTAGAGTAGGTTAACGGGTTTTGGGTAATATAGGGTATCCAATAGGGTTTTAAAATGGATTAGGATATAAAAATTCAATAGAAAAACAACTTATAAAAATCTTGTTTATAATAAAAATTTTATTGGCATTATAAAATAGAATTTATTTAAAATACTACAAATACAGTTACTAAATAAAAGTGGATATTTAATAACCAGTCAAAAATATCAATAATAACAATAATGCTAATATTTCCTCAAAAAAAATAATACTAATAACAATAATAAGAATAAGAAAATGATAAAATAATAATGGTAATAATAATAACATAAATAATAATAATAAGAGTAATAATAACAAAAAAAATACGAATTGCGTTACAATATAAAAATCATAGAAATAGTTACAAATAAAATTATTGGTCGAAAATAAATTTTGATAGGAGATCCAACAATACATTTTGATAAAAGAATTTTGAAGGCGGTAAAAATAATTTACGAAAATTTTAAATGCAGAAAATACACGAAAAATATATATTTGGGAAAACAGGGGTTACAGAGGGTAGTGGAAATTTCATTGTTGTCCATTTCAGTTCGAAGAGGGGGTCGCTAATTTCTAGAATTCCTGATTAGGTGGTTTGGGAGGGACAAGAAAGGCTTCTCAGGATTCGTAATGGTGCTGCAAAAACGCATGCACCAAAGGAGGAAAGCTAGGTCGTAGGGGGAAGTTTGCTTGCTGAAATGGGAGGAAATGTGACATAAATGCACCTAACATGATGCGTTTTCAAATATGAAATTATTAAAAAAAGATCCTAAAATGATCCTAAATGGAAGTAACATCTTTATTACAAATGAAGTTAAAACTGTACTTTCCAAAGAATTTAGCTCTGAAACACCTAGGTGTTGTGGACACCATATTAGATATAAGGGCGAGTTTCGGTTGGCAAGGAATAATGATGTAAACTTAACCCTAGATAGTGGATTTTCCAAGAATATTAATAGATTAAGTTTACCAACTAGTAGTGCCGATTAAGTTAGAAATTAAAACTAGTGATTGGTTTGATGGATTTTCAAGAAATTAAATATGTTAACAGTCCAAATTAAAGATTCAAGCCTAAAATCAAAGATTATATTTAAGCATTCTTAATAAGTAAGATATTCAATAATGATTCGTATGCTATTTGGCAAGCAGAAGCACACACGCTCAATATTTTTGGACGACAAAAAATTCAGATAAGATTCTAGTGATGATAGGCAGTACCACAAGTAATGGAGGAATGTAAAGAAATTACCGGGGTTCGATGAAAGTTTCTCCGCCACGGATGGAAAGGAAGAAGATGCCAATACCCTAAGTCAATGACGTTGTACTCATCCATACCTCATTCTCTTGATGTGAGGATTATGGTTTAGGGTTTGGATGAAGATTTGGGGATTTGGAGTTAGGGAAGGTATCGGGGGGTAATGGTGGGGCTGATTGTAATGCCCCGGGCCTGGCTCAGCTGCGCACATGGCTACACGTGCACCCAACACGCGAACAAATGAAATCTTAACAACTGCCCACCACAGGCGTGCCTCACAAAAGGTGTCCAGACTGGTAGGTGCCCATTGATCATAGGCTTTTCTATATAACTCACACTCTTTCACTACTTTTCTTCGATATAGGATATAACCCACGCCCTCTCCCAAGCCACGACATCCACCATGCATGTATGCATGCAGCCACTTCTCTCATTTCATTTAATGCACATGAATTTCCTAAGCCTCATAACTCCATCCTATAGGCCACTTTAGTAATTCAATTAATCCCATAGCCCATAGAAATCCTATTGGCCAACCACCTTTTCTCACTAATATATATATATATATATATATATATATATATATATATATATATATATATACCCACTTAAGTACGGGGTGTCACACACCCCCCCTAAGAACTCAGCGTCCTCACTGAGTCCGGGACTTGCAACATGATCCAGGATCCCTTTCTAGCCGATGTGGAGAGGACTACCCTGATTCTGCTAGTTGTACAGTCCACTACTCGAGCAACCTATACCAACCTCGCTCCATCTCAGGCGAACGTCTTGCACACACTAGGTGTCGAAATTCGGCTCCGATGCCATTTGTAACATCCCGAGCCAGGCTCAACTACGCACATGGCTACACGTGCGCCCAACAAGTGAACAAATATAATCCTAACAATTACTCACCACAGGCGTGCCTCACAAAAGGTGTTCGGACTGGTAGGTGCCCTTTGATCATAGGCTTTCCTATATAACTCACACTCTTTCACTACTTTCCTTCGATATGGGATATAACTCACACCCTCTCCAAAGCCACGACATCCACCATGCATGTATGCATGCAGCCACTTCTCTCATTTCATTTAATGCACATGTATTTCCTAAGCCCCATAGTTCCATCTTATAGGCCACTTTAGTAATTCAATTAATCCCATAGCCCATTAGAAATCCTATAGGCCAACCACCTTTTCTCACTCATATATATATATATATAGAGAGAGAGAGAGAAATCTTCGGTTGCTCACTACTTTGGTGAGCACTCCGTGAGCACTCACGAAATAGAACACCTATGAAAAATCCGAACCGCTCATATTGTTCTATATACCTTAGATAGCCTAACAATAAAAAATCAAGTAATTTGAAGTTCATTTGCCCATGATTTACACCATTACAAAATTGTATGGCTGAAAATTCTAACAGCATGATGGATGGGCAAATGAACTTCAAATTACTTGATTTTTTATTGTTAGGCTATCTAAGGTATATAGAACAATATGAGCGGTTCGGATTTTTCATAGGTGCTCTATTTCATGAGTGCTCACGGAGTGCTCACCAAAAGTAGTGTGCAACCGAAGGGGACTCTATATATATATATATATATATATATATATATATATATATATTATACCCGCTTAAGTACGGGGTGTTACACACACCCTCCTTAAGAACTCAACGTTCTCACTGAGCCCGGGACTTGCAACATGATCCAGGATCCCTTTCTAGCCGATGTGGAGATGACTACCCTGATTCTGCTAGTTGTACAGTTTCCTACCCGGGCAACCTGTACCAACCTCGCTCCATCTCAGGCGAACGTCTTGCACACACTACGCGTCGAAAGTCGGCTCCGGTGCCATTTGTAACATTCCGGGCCCAGCTCAGCTATGCACATGGCTACACGTGTGCCCAACAAGCGAACAAATAAAATCCTAATAACTGTCCACCACAGGCGTGCCTCACAAAAGGTGTCCGAATTGCAAGGTGCCTTTTGATCATAGGCTTTCCTATATAACTCATTCTTTCACTACTTTCCTCCGATATGGGATATAACCCACGCCCTCCCCCAAGCCATGTTATCCACCATGCATGTATGCATGCAGCCACTTCTCTCATTTCATTTAATGCACATGAATTTCCTAAGCCCCATAGTTCCATCCTATAAGCCACTTTAATAATTCAATTAATCCCATAGCCCATAGAAATCCTATCGGCCAACCACTTTTTCTCACACACACACACACACACACACACACACACACACACACATATATATATATACCCGCTTAAGTACGGGGTGTTACACAAATAAGGATGGTCGGTTGGTGAGGGAAAGCAGCAGAGGGGGGCGGGGTCGGGGGTGTTAGAGGAGTTGGGTGAGGTGTCGGGTGGAGGAGAAGGACTGCTGTGGTGGTCGGGTGAAGGGGGCAGAGGGGAGAGGTGTGGCCGGCGGTGTGTAGGGATGGAGATGGAGGTGTATAATGTAGGGTTTCTCACAAACCCTAATATTCTCTCAATTTCTCACACACAAGAGGGGAATGAAAAGTAAAACTCAACACACAAAATTTTAATTAATCAAAAGTATATCTTTTCATTAGTTTAAAAGCCTATATATAGGCTCAAAACAAATCTCAAAAATATCCCAATGTGCAGAAAATAAAGGGTCCAAATAGCAAAACTAGTACATATGACTAAATAGCCATCCAAATGCCAAAAACAACTATAAGTGCTGATATGAAAATAACTAGTCTAATAAAATAGCCATCTCAGTCAGATAACCCCTATTCAAACTCATCAAATCAATAATGTGTTCCAAAAGTGGGAATATAATGACTAAAAGTGTATTTTGAAACACCATATGATTGTGGTAAAGGTTAACATCTAATGATGGTGCAACTATGAGACATTTAGATCATTCTAAACTTATTAAAAGTCTCATATATCTAATGATCTACTCTAACAAACATAACTTTGAGGTAGATATAATCTGCAGACTCACTCGTAGTCCTATTAATACACATTGAAGTGCCCTAAGAGACTAATGAGATATTTGAAAGGTACTCAAGAGTTTGCTTTGTGCTACTCTAGTCTTCCTTCAGGATTGAATGGATGATCTGATCCATTATAGTACTCAGAATTTAATGAAAGTTGACAACTAGTGGATATGTGTTTACACTAGGAAGAACAGAAATGTTATGAAAATCAAAAAGGAAAACAAGCACCAAGCTATCATCCATGAAATAAGACCTCTGTGTGTTATCCTCTGCATGGAAAGAGACTGAGTTGATTGAAGGACTTGTTGCTAGTCATCCACTAAGAAGTTTAAGAAACTCTCTAATTCTATCAGTCGACTATCAAGCTACAATGCTACAATGCACTGTAACTCATAGCTCACTCTATAATAGTAAGAGAGTATTTTAAGGCTGAAAGAAGTATAGTTGAACTTTCTCATAAAAAAATGCAATTGAGATAAAATATGGCTGTTGCTTTTGTTAAGGGACTTGAAAGTGATCTAATTATCAAAATTGTGGGAGAAATGAAGTTAAAAGCTTTGACATCCTAATTGTTTTGAAATTTAGAATCCAATTGGAGCCATAGAGAAGTTCAAACTTAAGCATCAATTTTAAACAGTTGACATGCTTCAGATAATTTGAAAAGTTTTATATAAATTTTGTTAATGTATACTTCATCCCAAATTTGATGATGTTATATATTCTCATAACTTACTTAAAATCATCTCATTATTCCAAAAGAAAGCGTGAAAACTTGTTGATGTGTTTCTGATGTTTAGAATTGTCGTTATAGCTTTCCAATTTTGATGATATATCTCTTTTTACGGAATCATGTTTCATTCTAATTTTGATGATTCAGAATTTTATCATAATTGATTTGACTGTTCTGTCATTCCAATATGAAACATAGTATAGTTCTTGTAACTCCCATTTTTTTATTGTACTGAACTGTATTTTTCTTTCATTGTAATCTTGTAAATTCTATTTTTAAATGCAAATTTTATTTTCTTCTCATGAACCTGAGTTGTATTTTCAATTTCATCATTTTGAACCCAAATCGTAAGCCCTACCCAGCTCAATATTAGTAATATTATTTTATTTAATCTTGAGCGCTATTGAAGCTCATGCCACTATTGGATCTCTTTTGGATACCCAATCAAACCCTTTAACAAACCCTTTAACCCAAACCCAATTCCCATCCTACTGCCTATTGACTAGATCAACTCTCTCTTTCATATTCTCCCTCAAATTTCTCTCACGCTCCACCACTAATCCTAACTACCCCATTAAATTCCCTGATATTCTCTCTTTCTCCCTCTTCTTAATCTCAACAGCCAACCCTGTAACGCCCCTGCCCCTAGCTCAGACAATTTATACAATTTAGAAGACAATTTAGATACTATGTAGTACAACTCCCACCATAGGCTGCCTCGCAAAAGTTGGTTAACCGATTAGGTGACTCTTGATCATGGGTTATTATATTTATATATTATTTTATTATGTTCAACTCCCGATATGGGATATTATTCTCATACACTTACCTATTTACTCCTCTTCCGTGAGAAGACAATGGTGGGCTCCCACCTTTTTTTGGCCACGTCACCTCAAGGTGACGTCACCCCACAAGAGAACAGCAAGCAACAGCAGCATATGCATATGCTGTCTCTTTCCGTGTGGACCCCCACCAATACCATTCATGAATTCCATATATTTGCCATTTAGCCATCATGCTTCTTTTCAACATATATATATATATATATATATATATATATATATATATATATATATATATATATATATATATATATATTAACACGAGGTGTTACAAACCCCCAAACTCTTCATCTTCTTCACTATATAACCCTCAAACCCCTCACCCCTTCACTATACAACCGCCGACCTCCCTTCATCTTCCTCCTGCTCACGCGCCCCTCACCTCCCGCCTCCACAGCACCGCCAGCGAGTCCTCATCATCGTCATCTCCACCTCCGTTGCTCCCCTGTTCACCGCCCTGCTCCTCGACGACCACCGCCAACCACCACCCACCTGCTACCGCCACTATCATCCCCTTCCGCACTCTGTTGCCCCATCATCTCGTCCCTGCTGTCCTCTTCGATCACTGCCTTCTCCCACCGAAACCCATCACCTCGACCGCTATCCTCGTCGCTCCACCTTCGTAGCAACCGGGCACCCCCTCATTTGTCAACTGCCCTCAGTCTCCGACTGCCACCACTCGAGCCTCGTCGACCCAACAACTCGACCACCAACCACCACCTGCCGCCTCTCGTCGTCAGCACTCAGCTGCACGACCCTCTCCCTACCGTCCTCTAGCACTGTCGATGCCCCGATCTTGCTGTCGCTGTTGCTATTATTACTGTCCATCCCTTGCACAATCGACGTCGATGCCGTTGTGCCGCTCTCGCCTTGCTGCTGTTGTTGCGGTTGCTGTCCGTGCGTTGCACGCGCTTACGGTGCACGTATTTTGCACGTGTTTTCGTCGGGATGCTTGTCCCGTTATTCTCAATATTATCAGAATCATCTTCATCTTATTAAGGCACGTATCTTGTACATCTTTTTTGTTCTGTACAAGAAATTTATTGAATCCTCACATTTAGTAAATTGATTGTGTTGAAATTTGTAATTTTCTTGCTTCGTGATATTTGATATATAATTGGTCGAATCCATTCCTTTTTTGCCTCTGTGATTTGATGTCGTCAAAAGCGCGGTTTGTCGTTCCCACATTCATTACACAAACACAAGAAAATTGTAACATATATTCGAATGTTTAGGTAGATGAACAGGTGATTGAATAAATTGAATCCGTATGTGCTTGGATGGTTATATATTCGAAATTCATATTATAGATTAAGAGCTTCAACATGTAACTAATATAAACCCTTTTCTGATTTCGATATATAAATGCTTGTTAAATCCTAGTTCCAAAAATTATATGGTTACAAGTAAGAATCACTTTAAATTGAACCGGCAAGTTGCCGCCCTACTGCCTGCTGCAACTTGTACCATGGTTTTGACCTAGTAGCAGTTTAAACCGATTAAAATTTTGTGAATGAGTGTCGTAGCTCTGCGAATCTAGTTTCTAGATCATTCGACGGATTTGGATTCAGAGTTATAGAGAATGAGTTATGAGGTTTTTCGTACTGTTTGGTTTGCATTTTCCAGATTGTCACTTATAGTACATTATCATATTTCACAAATTAAAGTGCCACGTTAATAAATGAATTAATAGTTGATATTCATCAGCACACTACTATACTTGATTAGGAATTATAATATGAGTTTCATGATATTTTTGAATAAGTTTTTCAGACCGTTTTATAGATGTGAAATTGACTCCTTAATGCTATCTTTACACTGAACCAGTACAGAACCCAAGTTTTGACCCAATATAAGTAAAAACCACTTAGATACATCTAAATAGAAGTCATAGCCCTCTGTGTTAAGAATCCAGAACACCTGACGGATAAGGAATCCGATGTGTAGATTGCAATATATACTGTTCTTAGTGTTGTGACATTTTTAATTCCATATTACTATTTTGAAACGTATATTCTCGAATAACTAATTTAAATACCATACTAAAAGTATAATTAAGACCTGATATTTACCTGTATGTTAATAAACATGATTAGGAATTTATTTATGATTTTTTTAGTTTTTAAAATAATTTTACAATCACTTTATATATATAAGAATTTGATTCTGAGTTGCTACCTGTGCAGTATACCCGACAAGAACTGTCGAGTTTACCCATCTATTTTATTTATATTGTATCGTGTAAATATGCGCTGAAAATGGAAAGGAGTCTAGTTTCTAGAATCCTTTACGGAACCGGATTTGCTGTCCTGTGGCAGCGAAAAAGTTGATCTTTGTGCAATGACGTCTAGCTGCCAAGACTTGTGACTTGTGTTGATTTATACATAAATATTTTGTTCTTTGCTTTTATGACTTGAAACACATTACACGCATTGCATAGCCTTCGATGTCTCCCTGATCATGTCCCGACACTGTTTTCGTTGTTGCACCATGTTTTATTACTATAAAAGAATCACAAGCCGGGGAATTGAGGGAAATACCTCGTTGTGAGGTATATAGGAGATTGTACTCAGAAGGGGGTCCGCGTTTCCCGTGATAATGATATATGATTACAAGTTAGATGCAACTAGGTGTAACACCCCGACCCGAAACAATGATTTTTCTAACAACTGTCCACTACAGGCTTGCTTCATAAAAGGTGCTATAGCTGATTGGTGACCTCTACTCCCTAACAATTATATATATATATATATATATATATATATATATATATATATATATAATTAATCATTCAAACCCCCGATATGGGACAAATACTTTCCACTTTCGCGAGCACAGTAGCCCACGCCCTGGCCCCGCTGCCACATCATCACAAAGAGCCAGCAGCTCTCTGCCTTCATTCCCGGGCGGGCCTCCCCATGCTGACGTCATCACGTGGATGACAACGCAGTAGCAAAATAGCACTCAATGCTGCATTTCCTTCATCGTGGGCCCCCCTCCATGTCCATTAAATCCCATATAACCCTCATATAGAAATTCCTATAGGACGCAGCCATATATTAATTATATATATATATATATATATATATATATATATATTAACACGGGGTGTTACACACCCCTCCTCCAAAAAATTCAATGTCCTCGCTGAAGCCGGGACTTGAACGTTGTGCCAGAATCTCATTTCTAGTCGATATGGAGTGGCGTACCCCTGATTCAGTCAAATCTTAGCGTACTGCCCTTGGCTACACCGCCAGCGTACTGACCACGAATCCCTCTTAGGCATACAAGACACACCCTACTCTTAACCACATCGGTGTCGATAGTCGGCTCTAATACCATTTGTTACACCCCGGCCCGAAACAACGATTTTTCTAACAACTGCCTACCACAGGCTTGCCTCATTATATGTTCTATAGCTGATTGGTGACCTCTAATCGCAGGCAATTATATATATATATGAGAAATGCTCCATTGAAAACTGGTTTGTTTTCACCGGGTTGGAAAACAGCGGTCTGAGCCATTGGATCGCTTTTGATCGTGATCAGCGGCTCAGATCGCTGCCGCCCACCACCCATCTCACTTAAGTGGCGGAGGGTTAATTTGGGTATTTCGTACCAAATAACTCGTTGCCTCATTCGCTCTAAAAAATTAAATGAACCTAGGCCGTTGGCTATAAAATTTTATAGCATAGGTTATTTGAAACAACGAAATTTTATAGCCTAGGCCATATTGGGAACAACGGCCTAGGTTATAAAAGGACGTTATTCCAAACAACGGCCTATGATTCAATTTTTTATACGGCTTAGGTTCATTCAAATTTTTAAAGCGAATGAAGCGAAGAGTTATTTGGTACGAAATCCCCAAATTAACCCTCCGCCACTTACGTGAGATGGGTGATGGGCGGCAGCGATCTGAGCCGCTGATCACGATCAAGAGCGATCGAACGGCTCAGATCGTTGTTTTCCAATCCGGTGAAAACAAACCCGTTTTCAATGGAGCATTTCTCTCTCTCTCTCTCTCTCTCTCTCTCTCTCTCTCTCTCTATATATATATATATATATATATATATGAGCAACTTGCTCATTTAGTAAATGAACAACTGATTATGTAGCATGCATGTGATACATTGGACAACTAACCATTTTAAAGATTTTCCAATCACATGTATGCCACATCATCAATTGCTTATTTACTAAATGAGCAAGTTGCTCATACCCCTTTTTCCATATACATACATATATATATATATATATATATATATATATATATATATATATATATATATATATATATATATATATATAATCATTCAAACCCCCGACATGGGACAAATGTTTCCCACTCTCGTGAGCACAGCAGCCCACATCTAGGCCCCGCTGCCACTCCATCACAAAGAGCCAGCAGCTCTCTGCCTACAATCCTGGGCGTGCCCCCCCCCCCACGCTGACGTCATCACGTGGATGACAATGCAGTAGCAAAGTAGCACTCAAAGCTGCATTTCCTTCATCGTGGGCCCCCCTTCCATTTCCATTAAATCCCATATAACCATCCTATAGAAATTCCTATAGGACACAATCATATATTTACTCTATATATATATATATATATATATATATATATATATATATATATATATATATATATATATATATATATATATATATTCTTAACACGGGGTGTTACAGTAAGTACCACGTACAACTAAGTGTCATGTCATGGGTGACAGGGGCCACCTCTAGACTACATCACATGAGTATATAATACCTATTACATGATTTCCCGAGTACTTGACCCTATATAATTTGCCACTACAGTCTAATCGTTAACATGCTTGTATGCACCTGACCTGTGGTATGGGACACAGGATCGCGTGCATTGGCTAGGATTGATTAAATGAATAGACTTAAGTTTCATACTGAGCACTTTCATATTCCCGTTACATGTTACATGTCCCGTTACAAGTATATGGTTCCTGTTTACTAGTTCATGATTCATGTTTACATGTAACATGCTCAGTACCAGTTTCATGATTCATGTTTATAAGTTAAATTACATGACTCTCGTTTAGATGTTGTATCTTCCTGTTACATGACTCGTTTCCGACATACTTGGTTCCCTTGTTATATTTCTATCATTGTTCATTTGCTTGTACTACTTGCGGCCCGTTACTTGCTCTAACGGGTGTCCTCCTTCCGAAATTCGAGTTGATGAATATACAGGAGTGGAAAAGGAACTGCCAGAAGGAGTCAATGACCAGGTGTTCTGAATAATGCAGATGGATCCCACTCTGCTTTACTGTTTTATGTTTTTACTTTCAGTTATATTTGTTTATTGCAAACTCTGTATTCCGGGCGTGTTGTCCCGCAGTTATTTATTTCTGGATGTTGGTTATGTATGGATTACTGCATGATTTATTTTATGTTATTCATGTTTATGTGATTATAAATTTTGCCTGCGTGGTTGTATTTATTTCTATATTGTTGAGTTATGAATGATGTGAATATATGATTCGCTGGGCCTCAGTTACGTGCCCGTGTTTCTGTATCCTGGGAAGCGGGGTGGGACAGTTCCTGTATAGAAACTATAATAGTTCTTGTTCTTTATTTTATAAAGAAACTTGATCGTGATGCTTGCGTTTCATTTTCGCTAAGCTAATTTTGAATCATACTAAGTTCTTTTTGGAACTATATACTTTATGAAATCCACTAAAATTCTTATAGATGAATCTTTTGATATTCTTGTTTGTAATAATCTAGTAAAGATGGAGGAGTTGTTTGCAACATAGATTTCAAAATAATGATTTGCTCAAAATGGAGGAGTAAACATAAAGCAGTTTGTAAGGATAGAGTTTCGGTTTATTTCTCTCGAGAATAAATTAGTCATTTACTTGTTAAAACATCTTTTGAGTTTAAGACTCTTGTGTTCATTGAGCTTAAAACTCTTAATTTGTTCTTGAAGTTTATTTGATTTGGTTGATTTTGAAACTGTAACAGATTTCTCTAGTTAGTTTAGTGGGTGTGAACTATTCTGTTTTGATATGATCTTGTAACTATTTGATTATTTTGGTTTAGTCTCATTTGAACTATTCAAATTATAATTGATTTAGTTTATGAACTATATTCTCTTGTGATTTAATGTTTATTTGAAATGGTTGTGATCCTGTCCACAATATGTGGAACTGATGAGATAAGCAGGTACTGCCTAATATATTGAGAATATAGGAGGAGATTGTTGGATATATATGTTTATTCTCAATAAAATAGAATATTATTGTGTATAATGTTCGATGGGGCAATACATGTTGTGCACATGTTATCTATGAGTTATTGACCAGGTTGAGTGGGCTAAGAGCCCTGTACCTAAAACTCAGTCTTATCCCATATATATTGGTCTTGTGTTAGTGCCCTGAGATATTCCAATTCTGATAATTAGGGTATAATATCTCAAGCAGTAGGGATATTAAACCCTAACCCTATTTTCTATTATTATTATCACTCATAATCTCTAACAGAGAGAAGGAAAAGGTAGGTCGTATGTTTAGCAGAAAAAAAGTATACATAGATTTGTATTTTTTTTTAAATAATCGTAATGAAAGAGGAAGTTAAGAAAGTCCACAATGTAAACTGATTACATTATTTAAGGAAATCTACAATATTAGCTTGAATTGATAGTTGAAGTCATTCATTTCTAGCTTAAACCGAACAATTTATTTGAAGCTCGAGAAGCACTCTAAGATGGATCATCCCTGGAAGTCGAGAAGAAGTGATGAGTGAATGAAATAGCTGTAGAGAAACTAATATCACAAGGTATTTTGTGCTTCTGTTGTTTATAAAAGATTGTGCAATAGGCGTTATCCTAATTGATATGGCTAAAAACATGAATAAATCGGGAACGTTCAAATCGGGCACGGATCTTAAAGCTCTCAGGGGTAAAACGGTAACTTCCACCACAAACGGGTCTGAAATGGGTACTGGGCCTTTCTTCAAAGCCCAATAACCCATGGACGGATCTGTTCTATTGGGTATGGGTAGCAACCCATTACCACCCAACCCAGATGGATAGAGGGCAATTCAAATTCGGGCTTATCCATAAGGGGCAGTTAAAATAGCCCCGGATATCACAAAACGATTCTTCTTATCCATCCACGCCGGGAAGTAGAGATTTGTTCTTATCTCGAAACTGGTCCCTAAGGCGGCTATAAATACCCCCTCCTCCCACCGTTATAAGGTAATGAATCTTTGCCTACCTAAAGCTCTTTCTTAATCTTCCTGGTTATTGACAAGAGCGTCGGAGGGTTCGTCGCTGGGATCCATCTCGGTGTATCGAACTTTGTGTAGGTTCGTGGCAGCGGCAAGGAGCGAGTCAACACATAGGCCGAGTCAACAGGTTCGCTTTACTATTTTCCTCAAAGAACTTTCAAATTCGTCTGTTTGCTCCCACACCCGAAATCAGCAGCAACAGATTGGTGTCGTCTATGGAAAACAGAAGCAGCGATCCAGTCCTCTCCCACCAGCCAAACTAGTTTAGAGCCATGCCTTCCAAGAAGGGGAAGACCGCGGTCTCTAACCACAGAGAAACTCCCGCACCTTCTCCACCTCTAGTACTTGAGGTTCCCCCTCAACCCACGCACCAAGTCCAGCAGCCTGGACAGCCTCTCCCTCAACCCGTCTAGCAACCGCAGCCTGGATGGCCTCTACCTCAACTACAATAACCCTAGCAGGCTCCTCAAGGGCCATAAGAGGCTCCCGCAGGACCCTCCCGCCGAAGTCGGCAAGTGCAACCTCCTTACCGCGACCATGTGTCAATACACAACCCCTTGTCGGACTCCATGGCCTCGCACAGTCCCCCTACGCCAAAGGATCCCCGAAACATCATCATCAACAGGCAGTATGGGGAAGACCTCCGGACCCACTTAGACGAGAGGCAAACCCATGAAGGGATACCTCGCCAAGAACATCAAAGGGGTCCAACAATCTGGTCCCCTAAAGCCCGATCACCCCACTGTCCTGATCGTAGAAGGTCCAACTCTCTTAGGAGGCGGAGGGAGTCGCCCTAGCGTCATCAGAGGAGAAGCTGCTCTCCAGTGGGCCACCCCGCCCCTCGCGACCACCGAGAGCAGAAGGCTCCCGTCACAAGGGCAGAGTTCCAGCAATTCCAAGAGGCAGTCCTGAAGGCCCTCAACGTTGCCCCCGACCACAGTCAGCAGGCGCCTAGTCCTCAATCTGCCCAAGACCGTAGGCACCAAACGCCCAGTCCTCAAGCGGCCCCGAGCTATCATCGTCGCACTCCCAGCCCCTTCCGCACGAGGACAAATCTTGGGCCTCAGCAAGGTATGATCGGAGGGAAGATTCAGTCTACCACCGTCTCCACGAGATGGAGAGGCACCTTGGCCGGCTGAACAGAGTGGAGGAGCAACGGGCGAGTCCGCCCCACCAGACCCCCATTCTCTCGGACTATAATGGAGGCACCGGTCCCGGATAACTTCAAGCCTCCTCATTTTGAATTATACAACGGGGAGTCCGACCCCGCTGACCACATTGTGAGTCTTAAAACTCTCATGATGATACATTAGGCATCAGACGCCCTCCTCTGCAAGACTTTCCCGACCACTCTGAGGGGCCTGTAAGGGAATGGTACTCCCGCCTAGCCCCGACCTCCATCTTCTCATTCGATCAGCTCGAAGGCCTCTTCCTGACTCACTTTGTGAGCAGCCGACGAGCTGAAAAGACGAGCACCTCTCGGCTGTTGCTTCGTCAAAGGAAGAGCGAGTGGCTGTGAGACTATGTCAAATGTTTCACCGCGGAGGCCAGATCCATCGCCTCCCTGGTCCGTTGCCTCCGCCGCCTTCCAATCCAATGTCGCTAACGACAACCTCCAAGCATCCCTCGTCAAGAAGTCCCTTCGGGATTTCTCAGAACTCCTGCCTTAGGAGTGAGAAATACATCCGAGCGGAAGAAGACCTCTCCTGCCCTGCTTTTGAAGGATCGTCCTCTGGAAACAAGCCGAAGGGCACTGAAGAAGAACGAGCTAAGAAGCTACAGAAGGACAACGGAGGTCAGCATCGTCCTCCTCCCCGCATCGATAAGTTCACTCCACTCAATGCGAGTGTCTCAACCATCCTGATGAAGGTTGGGAAAGAGGGCCTTTTCCCGCCCCCTCTAAAGATGAACACCCCGTGTAAGAAGAGGAACCGGGACAAGTGGTGCCATTTCCACAGGGACCACGGCCACGACACGGATGACTGTTGGGCCCTGAAAGACGAGATTGAGGCCTTCATTTAGAGGGGCAGCTCTCTAGGTTCGTGAGGAAGGACATGGCCGATCCTCCTCCGCCCCCCAGGGGGGCTAATAAGCGACCCGAGCAGCACGCGGAGACCCTAGACTCCGAGCCAGAGGCCATCCTGCATCTCATTCACGGAGGCCCAATGAGGGAGATTCCAACTCCTCCCGAAAAGCCTTCATCTGGGAAGTAAATTCAGTACAGAACCGTCCTCCCCCGAGGGGCCTAGGGGTCCCGGTCACTTTTTCAGATAGATACCTAGAGGGCCTCCGAACCCCCCATTGCGACACGTTGGTCATAAACCTCCATATGGCCAACTTTGACGTGTGCCGGGTCTTAGTAAACAACGGCAGTTCGGTCAACATTCTCTTTCTTGAGGCCTTCCAGGGGCTGAAGCTATCTAGGGATCGGCTCAAACCTGCCGGCTACACTCTGCACGGGTTCACAGGAGTGCCAGTGACGATCAAGGGTGTCATAACTCTCGACATAACCGCTGGCAAAACTCCCACCACCCGAACCGAGTCGATGGACTTCATGGTGGTAGATGTGAAAGCCGCCTACAACGTCATCCTAGGCCGACCAGGCCTCACTACTCTGCAGGCCATACCCTCCGCTTACCATATGAAGATGAAATTCCCCACCACAGCGGGAAAGGGAGAAGTCAGAGGAAGCCAGGAGGCAGCCTGCAAGTGCTACATGACCTCGGTGGGAGGACCTATCCTCTCCCTCGAAGCTCTTGAACTCCCCCAAGGGAGTAGTGCACCTATATTGGAGCCGGTTAATGAGCTGGAAGGGGTAGTCTTTTCAGAAGGAGATCCAACCCGAAAATTTCTGATTAGCAAAGTCCTTCCCCCTCCCGTTCGCTCCGACATTATCCAGTGCCTAAGAGGAAATCGAGACCTCTTCTCCTGGACTGCAGCTGACATGCCAGGGGATCTCCGAGGAGCTCCTCATACATCACCTTAGTGCTGCCTCAGGGGGCCAGACCCGTTCAGTAGAAGCGACGCAAATTTCCCCCGAGCGCCAACAAGCTATCAAGGAGGAGGTTGAGAAACTCCTTAGGGCTTGGTTCATACAGGTGGTCAACTATCCGGAGTGGCTCTCCATTGTCATGATAGTCAAGAAGGCCAACGGGAGCTGGAGGATCTGCATCGACTTCACGGATCTAAATAAAGCCTGCCCCAAAGATCTGTTCCCGCTCCCGAGCATCGATGCCTGATTGATGCAACCTCGAGCCATGAACTCTTGAGCTTCATGGATGCGTTCTATAGGTACAATCAGATAAGAATGTTCCCTCCCGACATCCCAAAGACCACCTTCGTCACCGATCAGGGCCTGTATTGCTACCGGGTCATGCCCTTTGGGCTTAAGAAAGCTGGTGCCACCTACCAACGCCTTGTTAATAAGATCTTCAAGGAGCAGATTAGGCGGAACATGGAAGTCTATGTGGACGACATGTTGGTGAAGAGTCGTCAGCGGATCAGATCATGTCTCCGATCTCCAAGAGGCTTTTGACGTATTGAGGAGACACAATATGAGACTGAACCCGAACAAGTGTGCGTTCGGAGTCTCATCCGACAAGTTCTTAGCATTCATGGTCAGCCAAAAGGGCATAGAGGTCAACCCTGAGAAGATCCAGGCCATACTCAACATGGCTCCCCCTCCAATGTTAAAGATGTGCAAAGACTCATCGGGCTCCTTGCGGCGATAGGGCATTTCCTCTCCAAATCCGGAGAAAAATGCCTCCCGTTCTTCAAGGCACTCAGGGGGGCTAAAGGCTTTGAATAGGGGCAACAACAACAAGAGTCCTTCGACCAGCTCAAGGCGTACTTAGTCAACCCCCCACTCTTGAGCAAGCCAAGGTCCTGGGGAGGTCCTCTACCTATACATCGCCGCTTCAGGAGCAGACCCTTAGCGCTGTTTTGGTAAGAGAAGAAGACAAGATGCAGAGGCCCATCTACTACGTGAGTAAATTCCTCAGAGATGCTGAGCTCCGTTACCCGAAGCTAGAGAAGATGGCCTATGCCTTGGTCATGGCAGCTCGAAAGCTCCGCCCGGTACTTCCAGTCTCACTCGGTGGTCGTTCTTACCGACCAGCCGCTCAAACAAGTCCTCTACAAGCCCGAGACCTCCGAGCGCCTCATGAAGTGGTCCATCGAGCTAAGCCAACATGATATCAGCTATCTGCCTCGAACCGCTATCAAGGCTCAAGCCCTAGCCGAGTTTATAGTGGAGAGTACAATTCTTGAGGCCAACAAAGCAAAGAGGAACCCCCCTTCTGGACGGTGTATGTAGATGGGTCCTCGTGCGTCGATGGGAGTGGAACGGCAGTCATCCTAGCGGGCCCAGATGATTTCATCCTCCAGTACTCCCTCTGCATCAACTTCAGAGCATCCAATAACGAGGCCGAGTATGAAGCCCTTATAGTAGGCCTATGCATGGCTCGCAAGACAGGGGCAAAGCATGTCAAAATACTTGGCCAAGGTCAAAGACCTAATGGCCTCTTTTGAGGAGGCACAACTCCAGCGGATCCCCTGAGAAGAGAATGCGCAGGCAGACGCCCTCTCAACGCTAGCTTCCTCCTCCCTCCAAGGGCTCGAACAAACTGTCCTAATAAAAGTTCTACTGAAGCCCAGCATCGAGAAAGAAAGCCCCGAGCCGATGGAGACGTTGCCCTTACAACTAGGGGAGAGTTGGATGGGGCCACTGCTCGAGTTCCTTAGAGATGGGATCCTTCCCTTAAATCCTAAAGAGGCCCGAAAGATCTGAACCAGGGCGGAGCGGTACACCCTCATCGAGGGAGTCTTGTACAAATGCTCCTACACCCAAGTAGACGGCAGACCCTACTTGAGGTGCCTCTCCCCGGACGAAGCCCAGTATGCTTTGAAGGAAGTGCACGAAGGGATATGTGGCGCTCACTCTGGGGCAAGATCCCTCTCCCACAAAATCTTAAACTATGGATATTTCTGGCCTACTCTCCTTCGTGACGCCGAATCAAATGTTTGTCAATGCGGCCCTTGCCAAAAATATTTAACAATCCGCCGCCTACCGCAAGCTCAGCTCTCCTCTCTATCCAGTCCGAGCCCCTTTGCAATGTGGGTAATGGACTTGCTCGGGCCATTTCCTCCAGCACCAGGCCAGCTAAAGTTTCTTTTCGTGGCGATCGACTATTTCTCTAAGTGGATCAAAGTCGAGCTCCTAGCAATGATCACGGAGAATAGGGTGCAGTGCTTCTTTTGGAAGAACATTGTCTGCATATTCGGCGTGCCCCAAATCTTGATAACGGACAACGAAACTCAGTTCACGGGGATAGCATTCCGTGCTTTCTGTGTGGATCTTGGCATTCAGTAACGATTCTCCTCGGTCTCCCACCCTCAATCCAACGGTCAGGCAGAAACCCCAATCGACAAATTCTCTCAGGCCCTGAAAAAGAGACTGAGTAGGTCGGCTAAAGAGTTATGGGTAGAGCAACTTCCAAATATGCTTTGGAGCTATCGCACTAAGAAGAGGACCCCCGACGGGAGAATTGCCCTTCAACCTCACTTATGGCTCCGAAGCCGTTATCCCCTTGGAGGTGGGTCTACCGTCCCCCCCGCTTGATTGCTTACAACGAAGAGCAAAACGCGAACGAGCTTCGCGGAAACCTGGACGTCATTGATGAGCTTCGTGAGAGATCTCGGCGTAGGATTGAGCAATCCTACAACAGGAGAGTCCTCCCTACCAATCTCAAAAAAGGAGATCGGGTGCTCAGGAAGCTGTCTATTTTTTTTCCCAGCAAGAAAGGCAAATTGGCATCCAATTGGGAAGGACCATGTAGGATCTCCAAAGTTGTCCGTCCGGGTTCTTATCAACTTGAAGATTCGGGGGGACAAGAAGGTGCCGAGGACATGGAACACAGAGCACTTATTGATGTACCAAGAGGGTGTTTAAACACCGCTCCAAGCAACTTCTCCAATAGCATTCTCCTTAAAGCATGTTAAAGTTTCTCTTTTTTCTTTATCAAGTGTAATAACGGCTCGCAACTTAGAAGCAACCGCCTAGTTGTTTTCAATAAAAGTGATCTACCCCTTGGAAATTCCATATTCCAAAGATTCTGGTTGTGCTACTTTTAGGCTCACAAAAAAAACTCATTAAAACAACAAGTTCGGAGTCAATTCTTGGTTCAACGCAACTTTTGCTACTTGCGAACGAGCGAGTACAAAGTAGCTCACCATTCAGAATTGCTCCCACAACTGTTGATACTCTCTAAACGACAAGTTTGGAGTCCAACACTTGGTTCGATGCAACTTTTGCTACTTGCGAACGAGCGAGTACAAAGTAGCTCATCATTCGGAATTGCTCCCACAACTGGTGATACTCTCTAAACGGCAAGTTCGGAGTTCAACACTAGGTTCGATGCAATTTTTGCTACTTGCGAACGAGCGAGTACAAAGTAGCTCACCATTCAGAATTGCTCCTACAACTGTTGATACTCTCTAAACAACAAGTTCAGAGTCCAACACTTGGTTCGATGCAACTTTTACTACTTGCGAACGAGCGAGTACAAAGTAGCTCACCATTAGGAATTGCTCTCACAACTGTTAATACTCTCTAAACGACAAGTTCGGAGTCCAACACTTGGTTCGATGCAATTTTTGCTACTTACGAACGAGCAAGTACAAAGTAGCTCACCATTCTGAATTGCTCCTACAACTGTCTATACTCTCTAAATGACAAGTTCTGAGTCCAACACTTGGTTCGATGCAACTTTCGCTACTTGCGAACGAGCGAGTACTAAGTAGCTCACCATTCGGAATTGCTCCCACATCTGTTGATACACTTGCAAACATTAACGAAACATAAATTCTTACAGAAAGCTCAAGAAATGGGTATATTATTTTATCAAAATTTAAGGTACAAGTCTAATTCTAGACTAAAAACTCATTATCTGAGATACAAAATTCATACAAGGCAAAAACTACAAGATTACAATAGGTCGCCCTAACCCCTCCTGGGAGTGGGATGCTTCTATTGAGCGACACGTGAGGGCGACGAGCGCCATGTTGCTAACGCCCCGTCTCTGTAGACGTCCCTAGGCCAAAGAGTCGAGTCACATCATCGGTACACAATCTAATAGTGGCCCTAACTGTTGCTCCGCTCGACGAACCGGCCACGCCACTTTGCACATCTCCGGGATTTCGCAGTACAGGGGGCGAACAAAGTGCTAGCTCATGGAACAACCTCCCCTGAGCGTACTCACCCCGAGGGAAGGAGGTGCTCCTAACGTTGCTTCCTTCGGACAACCGTCGCAAACGAGCATTCTCTGCCTCCAGCTTGACAACCCGCTCTTTGAGCGCATCATCAGTGACCCTTATCTTCAAGCGGGGCAGTCGCCCTGAACTAGCTCTGCACGAGACATCAGAAATTGTCCTCTGAATATGAGCCGACTCAATGCATTTCTCGAGAACAACATTCTTAATTTCATCCCTCGCAGATCTCGCCTCGAACATAGAGTGGCGAAGGAATTTAAGTCTCAAACCTTGGCTGACAGCCATCGATGGGCACGCCTCCTCGCCTTCGGGCGCCGCTTCACGGATTCTTTCTTCTATTCACTTCATTTCTCTATCATGGCGAGCTAAGGTCAGCTTCAGATGGCTCAACTCCCACTCAGCTTTATAAAGCCTCTCCTGATTTCGAGCAAATCCCAACTTAACGATGCCTAGCTCGGAGCGGAGATGAGACACCTCGCTATCCTGGGGAGGGGAACAAATGATGCAAATATCTTTGAACGAGGTAAGGCTAAAAAGATGACTATACCCGACCAAGGAGATAAGATAGTTTTATGCTGAGTAAAAAATCACGTTGAAACATCAAAACAGTTTTCATTACTCAGTAAGGATACAAAAGCAGTGGCCAATCCGCTATTAGGCATCGCTACAGTCAAATCCAAAAGAGAAACCTACAACTAAAAATAAAAGAAAAGCTACTACGAAGATCAAGTGTCCACCTCGGGGGCTGCTAATTCGCGGCAGCTCCCCCCAGCCACCGTCGGCATGGTCACTAGGGCCGTTTGGGGGTCTGCCTCGACGTGTTCCTCCTCGTTGCCCTCCTCCTAATCTGCCTCTTCTCCTCCCTCGACCTCCGCATCCTCCCTCGCCTGGTCGGGGAGCAGATAATACCCTATATGATCGAACCCTGGAATGCATTCGCCAACATCTTTCAAGGCCTTGGCATAGGCTTTCCGCATGTTTTTTCTCCAAGTAGCCAATGGCCTTCTTCTCCGCCGCGGCCTCAGCCTCTTGCACAACCACTTCTCGTTCAAAAGCCGCCTTCTCCTTCTCGGCTGCCTTCTCCAGGGCGATCTCTGCCTTCTCCAGTTCGGCGCTCTCCTTCGCCTTCACCAATACCGCCTCTAACAGAGTAATCTTAGCAGCTTGAGATTCGGCCAACAGAGCAGCTGCTTCGGACTCCTTCGCCTGCGACTGCTCGACCTTCTCCCGATCTAGCACCGCTTTCAGCTCCTTCTCTTGGTCTGCCACTTGCCTCAGCAGGTGGATGAAGTGACTGATCGCCTATGAGAAAGAACTTAGGAATGTGAACAAGAACGAAAATTGCCAACTAAGGGAAGTTTGATAAGAAAACCTATGACCAAGCAAAAAACTATACTTACGGTCATTTGCACATTCGCAATCTCCAAGGCCGAGTCGCCCACGATCCCATGCTCCATAGAGGCATTGTCTTTAGGAGTGGCCAACTGACGAACAACATCCATGCAGCTCGTTGAATCTCCTAGGAAGCTGTCGTACCTCCGGATCTACCAATCGGGGATGAATATTCTCTTCAACTCGTCGGTCAAGATTGTCTCGGCCGCCGATGTGAGGGGAGGAGCCTCGAGTGCGAGCAGTCGCCGAAAGGGGAAGCTCACTGGCTGATGGTGCAGTCGGTGCCGCAGGCATGGACTCTAAGTCCACAACGGGAGTGACGCCACTCTCTCTCCTGGTCGCCTTCGACGGCAACGATTGAACGACCGTACGCTTGCTCTTCCTCTCATCGACCCGCCTGCCACTCAGGGACGAGCGCTTGCTCATGATGTCATCAAAGTCCATGCTTGGGTCTCCTGCAAGAAAGAAGATGAATGTTGAAAAACTTTGGACTCTTACAAGCTAAGAGATAGAGATAAAAAAAATGCACACTAGGGTTCATCAAGCTTAGACCCCCCAAAGAGACTCTCTTCGGAGATATCTCTCCAACTCATCGTGGGCCAATCCAGAAGAATCCTAACCATCTTATCTTCCTCCGGGCTAAGAGATGGTTCCGCCTTTGCTCTCCTCGGCACATCTCCTTCCAAACAGTCGGGATATCCCACGACACTCTACTCCGAATCAAAAAATACTTGTGCCTCCAAGATTTCGTGCAGTCGGGATTGTCGACCAAATTGACACCTTTCCGAGCATTGAGATAGAACCGGTACTCCGTCCGCACCATCTGATGAATCTTGTACAACCTGCAGAGGATGTTGAGGCGAGGCTCGATCCTAGCGGCCTGGCAGTGAAGCACGAACCTCGTTACATGTCTCCACATGTTCGGCATAACTTGGATCGGGCCCACACCATACCATCGCAACACCTCCCTCACGAACGGGTGAAAGGGGAGCCGGAGACCCACATTCAAAGCCTTGTACGAAAACATGCAAAGGTCGAGGGAGAAAAAGAACAGGACCTAACGCCAGGACCCGGAAGAAGGATGTCGAATTCCTAAGGAATCATGAAGCACCTTCGGATAGTGCGAAGATCCGCCTCCGTAAGCACGGAGAAAATGTCGTTCGCCTCGGTGCGCTCACGCGGCTCGTTCTCCTCATAGTACCGTTCCATACCATGCTCAACGTGCATAAGCTCCTCGGGACTGTATTGCATCCCTCACAAGCGAGACACGGCGATCGAGTGCCTCCCAAGCGAGACACGGCGATTGCCTGGGTGTTTGCTGTTTTGGAGAAGAGATTGGATTGCTTTGTTGCTGCTAGATTATTTGATTCCTGTTTTGGAGTTGCTATCACGTATCTTGCACGTGCGTCGCTGCCCGGGATTCTGATCCTGTTATTCTCTCGTTCACATCGGAATCGTCAAATTAGGCAAGTATCTCTTGTACAAATTCGTTTGTTCTCGTACAAACTTTCTTTGCAAAATACTGCAAGTATATATATTCTTTGACTCTAATTCGCATTCATAAGTCGAATTGAAACTGTTGCTATACATAACCCTTTGATCCCATATTCTTACATAATCACGAATACCTTGTTGCCACGTGCATTACTTGAACACGATTAATGCGTACATATGTACTCTTAGGACTATACATGATTATGTGTATGATTGTCTTACCCGTGTTAGTAGTTTAATCATGATATCTTGTTATTGTTGATAAAAATTAATAAAAATAACAAGTCGGGATTTAAGGGAAAGACCATAGTAGTGGGCAATATAGAAGAGCGTACTCGGAAGGGGGCCCGTGTTTCCCATGATACAAGTTATATGGAACTAAGTGACACGTAGAACTAAGTGCCATGTCAGGGGTTGACGGGGGCCACCTCTAGAATCCATTACATGATTATATGTTTAATTATATATTTCACGTTACATGTTTACACTATGTTTGACTCGATATGTTTCACGTTATATGTTTGCACGTATCTCGATACAAGATACAATTGATATGTTTTTCTTGAGTACGTGACCTATAAAATCCACTACTAGGCCTAAACACAACTGATTGTAAGTAGCAACCATGTAGTAAAAAGATAGATGCATGAAGTGCTACCTAGATAGAATTAATAAAAGACATAAGATTTACACGTACACTTACATGATCCAATTACATGTTACATGTTCATGTTCACTTGATATTTGTTTACTTGATTACCTGTTTACATGCCACTTATTCCATAATGCCTTGTTCACAATCATGTTTACATATTGCATTTCTCCTATTTCATGGCTCTCGATTCCTTGCTCTTTTTCCTGTTTTTCTTTTGTTTTGTTTTGTACCTGTCCCTTTAGCTTGTACCACTTGCAGCCCGTGACTTGTATTAACGGGCGTCTTCTTGTTTTTCCTTTTTTTTTCCTTTTGTAATAATGCACTTGCAGGCCCAGATGGAGAGTTACCAGAAGGTGTTGCTGATCCAATGTTTTAGTTTTATTTATTTTTCATGTTGCTTTAGTTCATATTTTATCCATGCTACTCTTTATTGTATTCCGGGCTTGTTTGACCCGTAACTACTTATATTTTCTAGTTATTGGTTATGTTATGGACTATGTCATGAACTTTCATTATCATTTTGTGATTTTAAATGCCTGTGTGGTTTATTTTGTTATCTTGTTGTTGAGTACCTGTACAGCTTATGAATGGTATTTTCGTATCATTCGCTGGGCCTTAGTCATGTGCCTGTATTCCCGTATTTTGGAAAACAGGGCGTGACAACGCAAGAGCCATGTGTCGTTCCCCTATCGTTCGACACATTAGCCATAATGCGTCGAACAGACGCATTTTCGAACATTAGAAGGGCACAATGCGTTGACCAGTCAACGACGCAAGTGCCACGTGCCGTCCGCCTACCGCTCGACACGTTTGCCACAATGCATCGAACAGATGTGTTTTCCGAACGTTAGAAGGGCACAATGCGTTGACCACTCAACGACGCAAGTGCAACGTATCATTCCCCTGTTGTTCGAAACGTTCGTCACAATGCATCGAACAGACGCATTTTCGAACGATAAAGGGGCACAATGCATTGACCAGTCAACGACGCAAGTGCCACGTGCCGTTCCCCTGTCGTTCGACACGTTCGCCACAATGCATCGAACAGACGCATTTCCGAACGTTAGAAGGGCACAATGCGTTGACCACTCAACGACGCAAGTGCCACGTTCCGTTTGCCTGCCGCTCGACACGTTCACCACAATGCATCGAAGAGACGCATTTCCGAACGATAAAGGGGCACAATGCGTTGACCAGTCAACGACGCAAGTGCCATGTACTGTCTGCCTCTCGCTCGACACGTTCGCCACAATGCGTCGAACAGACGTGTTTTCTGAACGTTAGAAAGGGCACAATGTGTTGACCACTCAACGACGCAAGTGCCACGTGTCGTTCCCTGTCGTTCGACACATTCGCCACAATGCGTCGAACGGACGTGTTTTCCAAAAATAAAGGGGCACAATGTGTTGACCAGCCAACGACGCAAGTGCCACATGCCGTTTCCCTGTCGTTCGACACATTTGCCACAATGCATCGAATAGACGCATTTCTGAACGTTAGAAGGGCACAATGCGTTGACCAGTCAACGACGCAAGTGCCACGTGCCGTCTGCCTGCCGCTTGACACGTTCACCACAATGTGTCGAAAAGACGCGTTTCTAAACATTAGAAGGGCACAATGCATTGACCAGTCAACAATGCAAGTGCCACGTGCCGTCCGCCTCCCGCCCGACACGTTCGCCACAATGCGTCGAACAGACGTGTTTCCGAATGTTAGAAAGGCACAATGCGTTGACCAGTCAACGACGCAAGTGCCATGTGTCGTTCGACACGTTCGCCACAATGCGTCGAACAGACGCGTTTCCGAATGTTGGAAGGGCAAAATGCGTTGACCAGTCAACGACGCCAGTGCCACGTGTCGCATGCCCGTCGTTCGCCACGTTCACCACGTGTCGTCCGACACGTTCGCCACGATGCGTCGAACAGACGTGTTTCCGAATGAAAAAGGGCAAAATGCGTTGACCAGTCAATGATGCTAGTGCCACGTGTCGCTCGCCCGTCGTTCGCCACGTGTCGTCCGGCACGTTCGCCACGATGCGTCGA
Source organism: Hemerocallis citrina (assembly GCA_017893485.1). Lineage (NCBI taxonomy): Eukaryota > Viridiplantae > Streptophyta > Magnoliopsida > Asparagales > Asphodelaceae > Hemerocallis > Hemerocallis citrina. The sequence goes on from CM030368.1 coordinate 52,798,482, forward strand.
ACAGACGTGTTTTCGAACGAAAAAGGGGCAAAATGCGTTGACCAGTCAACGATGCTAGTGCCACGTGTCCTCGCCCGTCGTTCACCACGTTCGCCATGTTCGACACATCGTTCGACGCGTTCGCCACTGGCGTTGAACAAACACATTCTCAAACGGAAAACAGAGGAACTGAAGGCTCACCTCTGTCGTCAGATCACTTCAAAATTCGTGCTGAAACATGATGAACGCCCCAGATTTGGCCACGTCGATATTCTGCTGATTAATTCCTTTTCTTATTTATCAATTCGAATTAATTATTTAAAAATTGCGAAAAATAATTAAAAATTCAAGAAAATCAATCAAAAATTCCAAAAAAATAATTATGAATTCAGGAAAGATATTTCAGAGCTCCTGAATAAATAATTATTAATTAGAATAATTGATTAATGCTTTTGAAGATAGATTGTTGATTCGTAAAATTGAATAAATAAATTCGAAAAATAATTTTAAAATTAGGAAAAAATCAAAAAAATTCAGAAAAGTTGCAAAATCATTATGTGCACTCCTCTAACTCTGATTGGCAGTGTTACACCTTGTAACGCCCTGAATCCTAAATCATTGAATTCGAGATGTTCTACAGGATCTTTTCACTTTCTTTGAGTACAATTTTACAAGGAAATTCAAACTTTTCTTTTTACATCAGAGTTTACATCATAATACATTTACATTTGCACAGCGGAAGCAAAATATACAACATTTACATCAATGTACAACAACATGATAAGATCTTTATGCATCCATTCCTCTTTACATGTAATTTATCCTGCATACAAAACTGTGGGTACGTCAGTTTATTCAACCGACGATAATTATACATGGCCATCCTCTCTATGCCAGAAACAGTATAACGAATCTCATTTCTTAACAAATCACAAACTTGTTCAATATAAGCATGTAAATCAAAAGGGAACTCTTAAAGATGTCATGTCGTGATTGTGCACTTAATCCTTAATGCAACTATTTAATTTACATGACACTAATGCGCACTTGTTCGAATTCTATGCATCCCATACTACATAGGTCCGAGGGCAAGCCTCTTAATCGCTCTTCATTTTCATAGGGTTCAATCCCTCGCCATGACTTACTCTACTACTGTCATTACGGTAAGTATCTTAGATATTTTCCAACCTACGGACTCATGTCTAGGCACTCTGGAGGGAATCCCATTGCTGACATGACTCATCATGCAGACATCCTGTGGTAATTCAGCTCTCACCGTAGACATGACACCACCCGTAGTCTTCGAACATCCCACGAGCGTCGCCACTGGGACGGTACTCTGGAGTAGTATCCTCACCCAGACTCATCATGGGAATTCCTGTGATACACTCTCGCCATTACCCAATAGCCCTCATACTCAATGTTTGTCTCTTACTTTCATCACATCTCCACTATGTACTAGTCCTTATTTTAATAGAATCATGAATAAAATCAAAGCTCTAGAGTTAGCCTCTCCCTAAACCGGACTTATCCATTCATTTCAATACATGACCGACCCTGGTCTTCTTTTCAATTTCAATTCCATTGCCGGGGGAGACTTAGCTACTCTTTCGTTTCAATTTCAAATTCACAATTTCCAGTTTGAGCAAATCTAACTCATGAATTCATTTTTCAGTGCCTCAGCATATCATGTTCTTAAATTTTCATATTCATATAATTCTTTATTCAAGCATGACTCATTTCATGAAATACGATTCATTTTATTCATGCAGCAGCAGAATAGATTCTAACAACCTCAGTCATAATTCCTTAACAGTAATCAAAATAAAACTTGTCATATCAAATTCCACTCTGTACGGTCGACTTGGAAAAGGACCAATCGACTGGTACAGTCAAATCGGATTCTTCATAAAAAATACTCGGGAGAGTCGACTGCTGCACTTGGCCAGTCGGCTGTCCCGCAACTTTTCATGTTCACAATACTATCCTCATGACAGTCGACTGTTATCTCATCAGTCGTCTGTCCTGGGATTTTTAGCAGTTCATTTCTACGTTCAGCTCAGTCGACTTGCTATACGCATTCGGTCGACTGGACAGATCCATACTTCAAATTAAGAGATTATCTACAGCTCTTACATGCACTTGCATCATGATATCAATTTACAATATACATAAATTCATGTTTCATAAACAGTGTCTCTTTTTGTTCAGTAACATCACAACCATGAAACTTCAAGTTACGAATGTTATCTCTTCCTCGAGGGAATATTTTTAAACATGCATTCACACTTATTCATAACTTCCTTGCGAAGATGAAGATATAATTCTAAATTCATTACACTAGGTCAACATGATGGAATATCTCATTACATGGAATTTCCAAATAACCATAATTAAAGTACAGCACCAGTCGGCTGAACACAGTGTCAGTCGACTGCTTCGACAGTTCTTTTTTATTAATCATCGCTAGTTCTTTTCATTCATTTACCTTCCCTCCATCATATGTGTCATAGGAAAAATACAAACTTAATAATCACACCATTAGGTCTATTTGCACACATGTTTATCACCACATCACAAAATAATTGTCTCGTACCAGTCGACTTATCTACACGACAGCCGACTGTACCGACGCAATTCATCTTTGTTTTCCGTGCCATTTCTACACTTTTAGTCCTCCATAATTATCAACAATAAACATGCTCAAGCATTTCTATTACGTACTATCTTACTCCTCAAGAGTACAGGAACAAACATTATAATTACAGCATGTTTTCTACATTAGAAGTCCTGAGAAACACCCACCTTATTTGAAGAAATAATCGAATCCAGCGAAGTCCTCAATGCAGTGCCGCACTCCTTGCTCCTTGCTCCTTGTTCCACACCGAAATCCTTCAGGGTACTCTTTCGGCCTCCACAGAAAAACTCCCACACACAACTCTCACAAAACCTCTCTTATAAAATTAATCTAGTGTAAAAGAAATAAAGAATAAGAGGGGGTATTTATACTAGAATATAGGTGGAATGGAGGGTTAGGATGCACTAGGGAGTTGGATGATCAAGGGCTAAGATTTACTAGGAAGTTGTGAAAACTACCCACACCTTGCATAACCGCCCACATCTCATCCCCACTACTCACCCAATCTGGCCATACTTGTGTGCTTGTGCACGTGTACATTGAATGCACGTGCACACACAACCCACTCTACAAAATTGTACATCAAATACCCGGAGATAAAGAAAAGATGCTACACATACAAGTTGTAGGAAATAATACAAGAGGTTTAAATTTATGGGCTTAAATTAATTGGGCCAAAATAAATATTTTTAAAAGAAGATAAGTAAATTAACCTTTGGGCTTTAGGGAAAATCCTTATAGAAAACAATATGCTTATTCATCATATTGAAAAATAATAAACAAATATTACACATGCATACCATATGTAAAAATAAATAATCTTTATATATTAGGAAAATTCAGGGTATTACACACCTCGAGCAAGATCCGAAACCCCCTTTAAGAACTCCGATAAAGTCCTGTACGCCATTGAAACAGTAAAACTACTCCCCAAAGGCTGTAAAACAGTCTTTAGGAGTGGGGGCTCGTGATATGGCTAAAAACATGACTAAATCGGGAACGTTCAAATTTGGCATGGATCTTAAAGCTCTCAGGGGTAAAACAGTAACTTCCACCACGAACGGGTCTGAAATGGGTACTGGGCCTTTCTTCAAAGCCCAATAACCCATGAACGGATATGTTCTATTAGGTATGGGTAGCAACCCATTACCACCCAACCCAAATGGATAGAGGACAATTGGGCTTATCCATAAGGGGCAGTTAAAATAGCCCCGATATCACGAAACGATTCTTCTTATCCATCCACACCGGAAAGTAGAGATTTGTTCTTATCTCGAAACAGGTCCCTAAGGTGGCTATAAATACCCCCTCCTGCCACCATTACAAGGTAATGAATCTTTGCCTACCTAAAGCTCTTTCTTAATCTTCCTGGTTATTGACAAGAGTCGGAGGGTTCGTCGCCGGGATCCATCTCGGTGATCGAACTTTGTGCAGGTTCGTGGTAGCGGCAAGGAGCGAGTCAACACATAGGCGGAGTCAACACGAGTCAACACATAGCCGGAGTCAACAAGTTCGCTTTAATGTTTTCCTCAAAGCACTTACAAATTCGTCTTACTCCCACACCTAAAATCAGAAATCAGCAGCAACACTAATCTTATCAATATCATAGCAGGTGGGGGTTCTGACAACCTCAATGTTGTATACTTGTATCCGGTGTGTATAATGTATATAGAGAAGGAAGGCGCCTTTTCTGGAAGTAACTGCAAATAAAAATGAAGTCATCAGTTGGTAAGGAGAAATAGGAAGGAAACCATTCGTTTATATACATATATGGGATAATGTGTATTTTATTGGAATAAGGTTGCAGTGTATATGTTTGTTTATTCTTTTGTTGTTAAACTTGTGAATTTGTAGAACAATTGAAATATGTTTTTTTTATTGTGTATTTGCCTATTTGGGTGGTTGTTTTTCCTCTTTATTTACGTATCTTGTATGGGAATATTACATTTCCCCCAAATAGTTGGTGTTTATTTTGGCTGAGAATTGTTCAATCCTATTTATGATTCATGCTCATTTCATTTGATGATAATTATGGAAAGCAACAATCAAAGTCGTCCCTTGGTTTGTTGATCTTTTGAACTATATGTAAAGCGATGAATAGCAGTTACTTTCTATAAAAAAAATCATGTAATTGTCTTTTTGTAGGATTCAGGCTGGGCTCGGGCATTTTTGGTTTATTCGGGTCCGGCTTGGGCCTGAATTTTGGAGCCTCGCCCAAAATCAGGCCGTACTTTTATCCTACAAAAAATTTCGGGCTCAAACTCAGATTTGTATAAGTCCGGTCCAAACCTAGCCCGTTGCCAACCTTACCTATAATGTTCTAAAAACATTTAGGGGGATGTTGGACCGAACTTCGGTGCAATGACGGCAATCTAACCACTTCCGAGATCAGCAAAAGGAGAACGTCTCGACTGGCAAACAACGAATGCATCTCCGCCTGATTGGATAGGTTGACGAGGCAATCGAATGCATCTCAGGTTGATTAGACATGCAACAAATTTCCCTTGAAATTCAGTTTAGGCCCAATAATAATTATAGCACAGGATGAAAAAGGCTGTTTTTTATTTTATTTTTGTTTATATTTATCTTGAAATAACCTAGTCCCCAGGGAAGTCGTAAAGGCAAAAGTTCAAGTTGCAATTGCTTATGATTTTTCATGCTATATATTCCTATATGTTTTACTTCCTGCGGTATTTGAATGACTACCCTACCCTTGTCGCTTTTGCCAAGAGTGAATCTTCTGGGATAGAAAATAATGTATATAAATAACTTGCTACCATACAAATGATATATACTCCCTCCGTTTCACTTTAAGTGATATTTAGAATTTTTTTTCATGTTTCACTTTAAGTGATATTATCCAATTTTTTTCGTTTTTTTTCAAGAAAATCCTTATTTATATTGAAATTTTGTTTTAATCACTTATCTTACAGGGGTGTATTGGATTGGAATTTGAAAAGAATTAAAAAGAATGTGAAAATCCTAGTGTATTCAATTAGGATTTTAAAGAAGTTTATAAAAGTCACAGTGTATTCAATTGAGACTTTAAGTGATTCTATTCAATTCTCGGTGTATTCAATTGAGATTTTAAACGACCTCATTCAATTCTCGGTGTATTCAAAAAGTTATTAATTTTAGTAGAATTGAGAATTTGGAGGATTTAGATGGAATTTAGGGTTTGAGGTATAAATACCAAAAGCCTTTGCAATTCTCACCTTCTCCGTAGAAACTTTCAAGCCTTTGCAATTCTCACATCCCTACCATCCTCTTCTCAAAACCATCCTCTTCTCCTTCAACATCCCATCGCCGATATTGATCCCCCAAACCATCCTCGCCGAAATCTGCGACCCCCCCCCCCCCCCCCCAATCACTGAAATCCCCCCCCCCCCCAATCCCCCCCCCCCCCTACTCTGACAGGATTACCTCCATCACTGTTTGATTGGGTTTTAGGTGCCCAAGATTGTAGTTTGGAGTTTGGATGAAGAAAAGAGTAAACTTGATGTATGTTGTAGAATTTGAGTGGGAAATGCCCACCAAATGTTTGTATTTAATTCGCACCCAATACCTCTACAGCCTTTGTGGTGGGCATTGTATGGTAGTCTTGGTTAGTCAATTTGGGATGCAAAGTTAGGATCCTACATTGTCTCTCAGTGAATTGTCTCTCCTTGAACGCCGTTTGGATGGTAAACTTTGTCTATTTGGTTAACAGTGAAATGCTTTGAGCAGCCTAGTGGTATGAGATTATGGTAGTTCGCAGATAGAAACAATGCTTTTGGATCCATCCTGTTGAGTTGAACATTCTTAATTTCACACTGATGAGAGGCTGTCTTATGAGGGGTTTTAGGTTGACATGGTAATGTAGAAGCCACATTCGAGTCACTGGTAAAGGGAGGGAGATGGATACATATTATGGTTAACTATAGGTGTGATAATTTGGTGCTCAGTGGTGATAATTGTACGAATATGTCCAAATATTTTACCCGTTAAGCTGTCACTAATCTTTTAAATATTGCAAACAGTCCCTTTATTGATGTTGATGTGATTACATTCTACCCCCCCACCAACTGACCTGAAGATCTTGAGAGCCCCTTCACTAAATTCGAGATGAGGCTATTAAGGCATTATTATGTCTCTAACAAGGCTCTAAGGGTTGAATGTTAATGTTTATTCGTGCTACTCTTATGAGAATGATAATCTTATGTCGGAAATGAACTAATTATAAAGTTTATAAAAGTTCAATTGTCATCGAATTCCTTCGAATTCCATCAAATTCATAATAAGAATTCCATCAAAATCCTTATAAATCCCAGATTCCGGGTCAAAGTTTTAGGTGGATTCTCCATAAATCCCTTAAATACTGGGATTCTCAATTCTTTTAAAATCTTTTGAAATCCCAATCCAATACACCCCTGTTAATCTTATCAAATATTCTTATAAAATTGTAGTTTCAACTTTCTAGATTTTATTTTCTCTAAAAATTTAATGCCAAACTGTATTGGAAAAAGAATTAGTAATTCTATTTTATCTTGAAAACAGAATTTATATTGAGAAAACATTAATTACAATTTCTTGAAATCAAAATCTATATTGAAAAAGAATTCGTAATTAAATCATGGAGACTTATTAATTTAATAAGGGTGTAGAGGGAAACAAATGTTTATCTCACTCTTCCTTAATCTGTGTGCAAAACTCTTGAATACCACTTAAAATGAAACGGAGGGAGTATGTATAAAGCCATCTTTGTTGATGGGTCATGGGTATACCCTAATCTTAAGAGACTGTAATTTATTTATATTAATTTTCTGAGCTTACTCCTCATCAATTCTGCAGGTTGATGGGGGAAAAACAATTTGGCAGGTGCAGACATTCATCAAGATAGGGAACCCTGAGGATATGGAGTAACGCATTCTGACAAAGTTGATTACAATGGGGAAAGCTAGGAAATCTAATGCCTGCTCGAGATCAATGAATTTTGGAAATCATCCTCTCATGTATATTTTACGAACATATACATATGCTTGCTCAATCTTATAATGTAAGTTTATCTTCTGGACCTATAATAATATAGCTTGTGACATTACTAGTACCAAAATATATCTATCATTAATTGTCGTTTGCAATTCTCTATGCGTTGAGGTTGTTGTTGATGTTTTGATTGGATAAATAATAATGACATGACATCTCTGCTTGTTTTCCAATTGGGTGATATCGAAGCGTGGAGAGAGATGTAGGTTCCTCAGTATGTTTGTGGAGCACGGGGGTTCGTTTGTGTTTGAATTTGGAGAATGTTTTGATGAGTATGTATGTATGTTAAAAGTCACTGTTGAGGCTCAGAGTGTGTTCACTGAAATGGTTGAGCAAGACGTCGTGTCATGGACTACATTGGACAGTCGGTATGCAACAATACTAGAGATAGGGTAGTAGGATTAGACTGCACGCTTTTTGATGAGATGCCGGTTCGGAATAGAGTGACTTGGAATGTAATGGTTGCTGGATCTGTTCTCTCTGCAATTGCTCTCACAAAGCATTTGCTTTATGAAAAGTTGGAGGTAAGAAATATTTTAGTTTAAACCTCTCGTTTTACTAAATTTTCTGAATGCAAAGTTTCGGAGGCGAGAAAGGGAAATAATTGTTCGTATCCCTATAAATTTTATGTTCCAGGGAGAGGGTTTTTGCAGTACATAATATTAATTTTCGAACACTCAGACATACATGGATACGTCTCCTTAGGCAGGTATCAATTTGATAAATGAAAGATCAAGTTGTTAGGGGTGGCAACCGGTCTAGGCAGGCCGCTGGTCAGGCTCGGGGTCCGGGCTGCCTCTGGGACCGGTCCAGTCTGGGTCAGTCCCGAAGGTGAGGAATCCCAGCCCGGACCAGTCCCCAGCTAGGGCATCTCAGTTACGGGCTGCCTCGGGCCGGGCCAATCTTTTTTTTTTTACTTGTTTTTTTTTATTTTTTTATCCCTTTCTCTTAAAACATACAGTAGATGAAAAATATATAATATTGTAGGAAAGTGCGACTTACAAAAATCATTAAAAAAGTATTATTTTTCTCAAGTCTTGAAGTGTGAAATGATTTACAAGGGTCAAAATAATTAAAAAAACATGTATTACATACAAACTATAATATTACATAGTAATGAGGTGATCTAGAGTTTGAGATAGGCAAGTGTTAGATTGAATAGAGGGCATTGGATTACTGTCGTGCACTTCAACTTAACCTAAACAAATGATCTCATCGCTGTAAATTCCCTAGTGAGCTTCCACTGCAATAATCTTCAATCTTCAATCTTCGAGAATCCATGAGATTAGGTCTTCATTCTTCGAGAGTTCGTTTTCATTATTCATCTTCTGGAGTGTTGTTATCACTTGAGCCATCTTGTATTCCTTGAGTCATCTGCTCTGCTTTCATTTAATCTTCCGAGCACACTAGCATCTCCAAAGTCTCATGTGTCAAGTGATTCATTTTCTCGCTCAATATCCTGCCATCAAAAGAAAAAAATACTTTATGATGCAACAGTGGACACCCAGGAAGTTAGTAAATCTTTTGTCATGTAAGAAAGAAAGTGATATGAACCTTCATTGTTTTTCCATCATGTTAACACATCAATCTTGTGTTCAAACGACACTGAATGTTGTGCATTATACCAATGTAATTCATTTGGTACATTAGTCCTATGTTTTTTACATTAATTAAGATTCCATACATTAACTATCGTATCTTTAAATGCAATGTTCTTACCTCTATAAGAAGATGACGTTGTACTTCTTGTATTTTGTATTTGATAAATAGATGTAAATTTTCTATCATAACTATCATATAAATTATATAATATTGACTCAAATTTCACTATAAATTCATCGTGATCATAATAAAAATCTCGAACCATACTATAAAACAAACTAATCAAATTATTCGTACCATCTAACTTGATTCGAGGATCTACTACAATAGCAACACAATACAATATATGAATATGATGAAAATATTTCATAAATTTATCGTAAGCGGGAACAACAATTGAGCTAATGTATGGGTCATGCATTATTTATTGAAAAGTTTTCATCATACTAACTATTGTAAGAAAAGTACAACTAGAAGTGGACTCATAATTTTTTTAAAATTTAAGGGTTGCATTTTCAAAAAGTTGTAATTTTTTTTAACAAACTTTCAAAAAATTCCCAAGATTGTTTATTCATACCAAATGTTTTCTATGTTTTTTGCAATAAATCATTTATAACTGTTTTGTATTTACTAACAACAATAAGTAGGTCGCAAGTAACATTTTATCTATGTTTAACATATTTTGGGAATTTTTAAAGTTTTTATTCCCTTAAGCTTACACGGCTGTTGGAAGATTATGACCAGTCAAATTTATGAAATGCATACAATCTCTTATTGCATTCATATATGGTTCAGCTATTTTCAGCGCATCTTGCACACACAAGTTGAGAATATGACATACACATTTGACATGAAATATGTCATTCTCTAGAGGCTTAAATGCTTGAATTAATGAAGAAATCACCTTTTTTTAATTATTATTGGCTACATTGTAAGGACTAATATCATGAATTCAGAAGTAGTGCATGTTTGTATGATTTGTGATGCGATAGCCGCACCATTATGGGGGATACATCAAATTTCCAAATTGTATGATCCTCTTTTGAAGGATCCAATCAGTATCAATCCAATGATAAGTTACGCACATGATCAGAATATCGTTATATCATTAGTTAATGCAACTTTACAAGTTAAAGAATACAAGTACCAATTAAAAAATCTCTAAGCTCGTTATAGATTTTAAAACAATAGGATTTAATGGTGTTTCTAGAAATTCGTTTGTAATGGGGGTTTTGAGATGTTTGGTTAAATGTCTCTAGGTTCCTACTGTCGGAATAAGAAAATGATAAATCATCCTTGATAACGAGTTTAGTCATTTTCCTTACGTGCGATATAATTGTCATAACTATAACTATATACATGATTGGTCATATGGTTAATTTTTTGTTGGGTAAAGATGATCTTCTAATAGGTCCGTATGTGATCTTGCCAAGTGGCACTTGAGTGTGCCCGTCTTGTACCCACTTTTCATTTTTAAGCGACTTTACACTTCTTACATATCTTCCCTCTTTCGAATTGGACTAAGATGGAATATATGTAAAATGTTAGTGGACTTCGGAAGTTTGTTCTTTATGTTTTCAGTAATAAGATGGTTTCTCCGTGTCTTGTGTTCGTGTATCTTCAACAAGAATTTCATCAACACTATGTGGAAGACCAGAATCGTGAAACTCAGGAATACTATCAAACTCTTAATTAGTATCAGTATCTAATTGTGGAACATAACCAGTGTGAGATGTATCGATAGATTCTTGTCCACTTTAGCTACGTGAACGTGATGATATCATTAGTGTATAAAAATTATAAAATTGATATGAAAAAAGTGTCTAAGAAATTAACAAACAAATATTGAACTATAAAAAGATACGGCACTAGAAGAATTGCAAGAGTAAATTGAGAAGCTTCTTGAATGCTGATGCGGTTTATTTCTGGGAGACGTGTGAATGCACCAGGTGTGAGTTCGGACTCGATTTGTATTTGAAGGAGAAGGCTGCTCGTCTGCCGATCTTCGGTTGACCTTCTGGAACCTACGATGAGCTCGGAATAATGTTGAAGTCTGGGCTCAGATCTGAGGGGTCGGATCCGAGGTCTTGTGTACCTGCAGACGGTCCTGAAACACCAGGGTTTATCCCGGTGGCGGACCCTCCGACGATCTAGTCAGTCTCTGTGAGAGAGTAGCAATAACTAGGTATATTTAAGTGGCAAAAGATTCATTACCTCAAAAGGTGGGTGTGGGTCTAGTATTTATAGAGGATCCCAACCGGATTGGGTTCCCTTTGGGGGCCGGGTCTGGATCCGAAGGCCCGTGGGCCTGACGTGGCAGCAGGCCCAGGGGGTTTAGGGCAGACGTGGCAATACCAGGAGTGGTATAGGGCTGACGTGGCGAAACCCTTGGTGGTATTTGGAGCCGACGTGGCTGATCGTGGGTCTCCTGTTCTTCTGGGGGGATCGGAGGGCCTAGGCTGCGCCAGGTCATCCTTCTGCTTCGCCAGAGAGGGGGGGCGGCCTGTGGCACTGTCACGGGTCGGACTCCGAGGACTACCAAGGCTCGTCGGTACGAGGAGGCCAGTACTGTGAGGGCAGACATGAGGTTCGGCGCCGACCCTGAAGTGGTTCGGGGCCGAGCTAGATAGCTATTTTTACCTTTTTGAGTGAGAATTGTATTGGGCCCTGGTTGGGCCCCCAGCCATTTTTACCCTACCACACAAGCCCCCCACTCCTGCGGGGGTGCGGGAGCTAGCCGTGGAGGAGTGTCTACGGTTGTAAAAATGGGATGGCGAGCCATTGTGTTTTTCTGAGAATATTACCCTGGTGTTGGACCCAACCTCGAGCAGGCGAGGGACTTATGGGCCAACAAGGGGGTGGCGAGCCGTTGAGCCTTCCTGAGAAGACTGCCCTGGTGCCAGACCATGACCTCGAGCTTGGCGAGGGATTACGGGTCGGCAAGGGCGATGGCGAGCCGTGAAGCCTTCCTGAGAAGACTACCCTGGTGCTGGACCCGGCCTCGAGCTGGTGAGGGACTTATGGGCCAACAAAGGGGGTGGCGAGCCGTTGAGCCTTCCTGAGAAGACTGCCCTGGTGCCAGACTTGACCTCGAGCTTGGCGAGGGATTACGGGTCGGCAAGGGCGATGGCGAGCCGTGGAGCCTTCCTAAGAAGACTACCCTGGTGCTGGACCCGACCTCGAGCTGGCGAGGGACTTATGGGCCAACAAGGAGGATGGCGAGCCGTTGAGCCTTCCTGAGAAGACTGCCCTGGTGCCAGACTTGACCTCGAGCTTGGCGAGGGATTACGAGTCGGCAAGGGCGATGGCGAGCCGTGGAGCCTTCCTGAGAAGGCTACCCAGGTGCTGGACCCGACCTCGAGCTGGCGAGGGACTTATGGGCCAACAAGGGGGATGGCGAGCCGTTGAGCCTTCCGGAGAAGACTGCCCTGGTGCCAGACTCGACCTCGAGCTTGGCGAGGGATTACGGGTCGGCAAGGGCGATGGCGAGCCGTGGTGTTTTCCATAAAAGACTACTCTGGTGCTGGACCTGTTCCCGAGTCGGCGAGGGATCTATGGGTCGGTAAGGGTGGTGGCGAACCGTTTGAGCCTCAGGAATGTGAAGGAGGGTAGCCTGCCATTTTTGCGGAGCATTAAAGGCGTCCCGGGATCTGTGCGATGTTCCAACTTCCCAGGTGCCTTAATGGCGCCGTCTAATAAATGCGTGGCGCCTGGTCTTCCGTCGTTTGGTTTTCCCCATGTCATAAAGGCTGGCCTGTGGGGGGGCTATAAGTATCCCTCTCTCTGCAGTGGGTCGGATCACAGCAAGGGTGGTCTATTGGCCTTCAAAGGTGTCTGCTCCGGCGGACGTCTGTTTCTTGCTAAGTTTAATCCCGGTCGTGTCGGGGGAGGTGGATTCTCTGCCGCCCCGATCTTCTCTTGGATCTGATGGCCCCGAAGTGGTAGTCAGCTCCAGGGGGATCAGGGCGAGAGGGGTGACCACCGAAATTTGGACCGATAGTTGAGGAGCCTCGGATTGGTGAAGCTTCTGCCGCCTGGATCCTTTTTCGGGTCAGACGACCCTGATCTGGTTGTTTGGCCCGAGAGAGATCCAGACGGGAGGGGCATCTACCAAATCAAAGGTTAGGGGCCGAATTGCCCCGGATGGGTGGGTCGTCTCCGATTGGAGGTTGGCCACTCTGTCTTCAAATAGGGCTCCAGGTGATGGTGGTTTCTGTCTCACCCTCGAACAGTTCGGGGTTTCGGCTGTTGAGGCTGTAAGTCCCGAGCTGCTCGCGGGTGAAAGGGGAACCGACCGAGTCCTGGAGCCCGGGGCGTCTGTCTGAGGACGGCGCCTTAAACCTTTAAGTAAAAATGTTCTCTCCGTCGCGTACTCCATCCGAACCGACCCCTGAGTTGGGCTGTCAGTCTGGCGTCTGATGACGTCAGCAGCACACGTTTCGAGGTCGTGGCGCGATTTTCTAGGCGGCAGTTGTGCGTCAATCAGTGAATAGTCATTGCGGAAGTCGAGGAGTCGTTCTTCTCCTCTATAAGTATTCTCCTCTCTTCCCCTTTCGCCCACTTCTTTCTTGCTGCCTTCTTCCTCAAAAAATCTCTCAACCCTTCAGCGCCTGTTCTTGCAGCTTGCCGTACTAGGGTCATCCTTCCGAAGCGGGTCCAGGTGAGTTGGTAAGTTTGTTTAGCTTTAGGCACAGATGGATAGGGCTCAGTCCGGTTCGTCGGCGTCGACGTCCAGGGGGGAAGGAAAGCCTGTCTTTACATCGACGTCGTGGGAAGAGCCCGTGCTTGAGGAGGGGTCGGTGCCGGTTGCGGACCCTTCTGGCTCGGTTTCGTGGGAGGACTCAATGGATGAGGAGGAGGCGGTACACCAGATGAGGCCGCCACGCTCCCGACGTCCCTTTGTGGTGGCGAGCAGCGAGTCGGAGGAAGCCGGCGATGGTTCGGACGGCATTCGTGTGTTGGAGTTGTCTTCCGAGGAGGAGAGAGGCGAGGGTGATGTGGTGAGGAGGTCCACCGTTTCGGGTGCAGGTTCCAGACTTACGCCGACAGGCCTGGGGTCATTGTCTACTCCTTCGCCGGAGCGAGCCAAGAAGAAGAAGAGGGCCCCGAGGAAGGCGGGGTCGAGGACCGGCGGTTCGAGCCAGGCGCCTGTTTTCCGCAATTTGATGACGGGTTCGCCCGTACAGCCGAAGCATTTCCGTCAATATCCCGACGATCTTTCTGACCGGGAGCTCTTCGGAGTGAAGCCCTCTTCACCGAGCCGGAGGAGGGTGATGATGGACGTGATCTCGACCGTTTTGGAGGACGGGGACTTGGAGGTTCTGCAGCTGGCGTATCATATAGGGCCTGGCTACGAATTGCTGCTGCCGAGCTCTACCCTGCGCCCCACCGATCCCCTATCAGCTTGGTATTGTGTCTTCCCTGTGGATGCTTTCATCTCCGGCCTGAGGTTGCCAATCCACCCGTTCGTTAGGGATGTGCTGAACTGGGCCTCCTTGGCGCCCATGCAGTACGGGCCGAACTCTTGGAAGCAGATCATCTGCTTTGTGTTGATGTGCGAGGAACAGCAAGTGCCCCTGCGGCTGAATGTGTTCCGCGCGATGTTGATGGTCAGCTCGTCGGCCGAGGGTGTATACTATGTCTCTCCCCGAAGTAAGGGGAAGGTTGTTCGCAATCACCCGGATTCCATTAAGAAATGGAAGGAAAAATATCTGGTGATCCGGAGTGAAGAGCCATGGGACATCCCCACTCGATGGAACCACTCCAAGCCGAGCTACCAAGCGCCGGGGCAGAGGGATCTGTCGGCTGAAGAATGGGGGTTTGTCGAGCGCCTCCGTCTGTCACCTAGTATTGATTGGACGGAGGTGACGGAGGCCAGCCTGGCGAGCGTTGGACTGAGCCCAGCCGTTATGTGTATGTAGTTGTTTCTTTTCTCTTGGTCCTTTCGTACTTTCTTGCTTATTGCTTTTAATGGCTTTTCCCGCAGATATGGACGAGGCGTCGATCAAGGCCAGGAGGCTCGCCATGAGGAAGGAGAAGGCTGAGAAGGAGGCGGCGAAGAGGCCGAGGGGGTCGTCCCTAGTCATCTCGGAGGTCCAGCTCGAGCCGAGGACCAAGAGGGTCCGCTCGGAGGTGAGCAAGGGGGCGGCTGCTTCGAAGGGTCAGGGCCTAACGGGGGCCTCTGTTCTTGACAAGGGAAAAGGTCCCTTGGTTGAGGTCGAGGAAGAGGATCCGGTGGAGTTGTTACGGCAGCGGTGGGCTCCAGACTGGTCGGTTCGGATGGGGGACTGCCTGACCGAGGAGGCCCAAGCCGTTGAGGTGGTGGAGAAGTTGGCGACCCCTCGTGACCGTAAGGCGATGGAGGGCGAGCCCGTGGAGGTGGCGTTCGCACGCCTGGCACAGGCCACTGTGCTGGTAAGTCCGTCGACCCTGTCCCCCTCGTTGATTTTCGTCCGGACGCCTTATCTTTATCTGTGCTCGTTGATTGTAGGCTTGCATACAGGGGGCCAACATAAAGAACCTCTACGATGCGTCCCTGGCCCACGAGCGAGCTCGGGCGGAAAAGAGCGGGCGGGAGATGAAGGAGATGCGGATCGAACTCGAGGGTTCGCACAAGAGGGAGCAGCAGCTGGAGCTCCAGCTCAAGGCCAAGGATACAGAGTGGGAGAAGAAGGTGGCTTCCCTGAAGACGAAGTTCACCAAGGAGGCGAAGGAGGTGATGACTACGGGTCAGATGATGGTGATCGAGGCCCAGGACAAAAGTTATGCGAAGGCCCTCAGTCACGTGAGGCACTTCTTCCCGACCCTCGATTTGTCCAATTTTGAGTATGACATGGAGATCGAGGGGACGTCGAAGACTCCTGGCAAAGAAGGGCCTGCCCTCGATCCACCAGCCGGCGCACCCGTAAATCCGTCCGTCGACGCTGAGGTGGGACATTGAGTTGTATATTTTTTATCTTTCTTTTTCTCTTCCTCGACTGTATTTGCCTCCCGCGGACTGGCCACCACATTTTTTGTAAGAAGTACAAGGATTTATAGTAGTAAAAAAAAAAATTTTGAGCGGCCAACTGTTTTGACCTCGGTCATTTCCGAACCTTCTTGCGAATGTGTGTGAAGTTGGCTGGTTTTCTTGTAGGTCGCGGCTCTCCTCCCCGAGGTGGACTCCCGTAGTTTCTATGTGGTGTGGCTCCGGAGTAAAGTTAAGGCCTTGGAGGCCGCGCTGGTTTGTCACCGAAGGGGGGCTCGGGACACTGATACGGTTTGTAACTTTTATAGGAATAAGTCCGAAGCCTTAAGTGAGGAGGCGCGTCGGCTGAGGAGGGCGATGTGGGATTGGGAGCTCGGCGGTGTGGACCTCGTACAGGCCGAGTTGAGTACCTTGGCGCCGAGGCCCTTTCCTGGGGGGTTGCTTCGCAACGTCTTTGTGGAGAAGGAGATGGAGATACATCGTTACAAGGCGATGTTCGGCGTCTCGTTCTCTTCCTCCGCGGGTCGGCAAGCGGAGGGGGTTCCCTCTGCGATGTTGCTGCTGCAGCGTACGCGACCGGATGACGCCCAGAGTTCTGTGGTTGGAGTGTCGACTGTGGCTGAGGCTAAGGACTATCATAACGAGGAGAGGGGCTCCTAGTTGCTTGGTCGGAGTACTTTCGCACCTCATTGGACCCGAAGGGCCCTAAGATTTCTTCTGGTTTGAGATGAGCGGAGTGGTCCTGTAACGGTCTTTGTTTCTTTTATTTTTTCAGAACGGAAATAAAGGGGCATGAATAAAGAATCCTTTTCCTTCATCGCTCCGGCTAGTAGTGTAGCGCATAATGTCGGAGGCAAGGTTCGGCTCCACCGGTCCGCGAGGGATCGAAGTGGGGCCTTAGGAAGAACCCTTAGTCTGGACTCGGATTGAGTCTATCGAGACATTTGGGTTTGGACAAAAAGGGGTATTTTTACTATAAGATAGGGAGGGCCGCTAAGACAGCCCTTTACATATGAGGTTTTACACAAAAATAGATTTACACTTAGCCAGGCCATAATCTATGTTCGCTCGGCGTCGAGGGGGAACACACCTCCCCCGACGGTGGTCATGTAGCATGACCGTGCTGCTTCTTGGCTGCCTCGGACGATGCCGACTCCTTGCGGGGTGGGGAATTTGAGCTTCAGATGGTAAGCCGACGGCACCGCTTGGAGGGAGCATAGTCCAGGTCGGTCGAGTATGGCGTTGTAAGCCGCCTTGACGTTGACTACCATGAAGTCCATGGACTCGGTCCTTTTGACGGGAGTCGATCCGGCGGTAACGTCGAGGGTAACAATCCCTTCTATCACGACAGGGACGCCGGAGAACCCGTGCAAGGTGTACCCGGCCGGCTTGAGTTTGCCTCTGGGTAACTTGAGATTCTCGAAGGCTTCGAGGAAAAGAATATTCACCGAGCTGCCGTTGTCGACGAGGATTCTGCGAACTTCACAATTAGCCATGTGGAGACTGATGACGAGGGGATCGCAGTGGGGCAAGCGGACACCTTCGAGGTCCTCCCCTGAGAAGGAGACCGGCCTCGACTGCAGTTTGGGCGAGGGGTTGTCTCGGACAGCGTTCACCTCTCGGATGAAGGTTTTTCGGAAAGTATTCGATTCACCTCCCATCGGCCCTCCGTGGACACAGTGTAAGATGAAAGGTATATCTGTGGCTCCCTCGGAATCGGGGTCCCGACCCTGGGCGTGGTTTGGAGGAGGGTTCGGAGGTGAGGGCCTCCGGTTCCTAGCGTCTCGCCGGTCCCGTGGGCCTTCTCGGGTAAACTCTCGGAGGTACCCCCTTGAAATGAGTTCCTCGATTTCGTCTTTCAGGGCTCGGCACTGGTCGGTTTCGTGCCCATGCTCTCTGTGGAAGCGGCAGTAGAAGCGCTGATCTCGATTCTTGTTGTTATTGGATCGGGGAGGTAGTCGGACAATGCCCTTGTCTTCGATTTCCAAGAGGATGACGGATACGTTATGTGTCAAGGGAGTGTACCTCTCGAAGCGGGGGACCGGCGGGACCTTCTTCACGGCCCCCGGGTCCCTTGGAGCTTTCTTTGATGGCTCGACTTCTTCGGTCTTCCGCTTTCCCTTCCCGGTGGCGTCCCTGGCATCTTCGGGGTTAAGGGCTTCTTCTGCCCTAATGTATTTCTCAACCCTATTGAGGAGGTCGGGAAAGTCGACGGGGGGTCTCTTCGCCAGAGAAGCCTTCAGCTGTCCATGACGGACGTTGTGTCGGAATGCCGCTGAAGCGACGCTAGGGTCGAGGGAGGAGACCGACCTCGCCTCAGCGGTAAATCTCCGGACGAACACCCTGAGTGATTCCCCCTCTATCTGTCTGAGCCCTAGTAATGAGGCGCTGGTCCTTTCGGCCTTCCGGCTAGTGACAAAGTGGGCGAGAAAATTGCCCTCGAGTTGGTCGAAGGAGTAAACGGAGCCGGGGGCGAGCTTCGAGAACCACTCACGAGCTGGACCCCGAAGGGTAGCAGGGAAGGCTCGGCATAGCAGGGGATCCGAGGCGCTGTGAATCATCATGAGGGTTTTGAAACCCTCCATGTGATCAGCAGGATCTCCCTCGCCGTCGTAAGTCTCGAATTGAGGGGGTCGGAAATTCCTGGGTATTTCCGCTTGGAGGATGGGGGCGGAGAAGGGAGGACGGACAGGTCTGTACCCCTGAGCTGCTCGTTGGCCGTCGTCCCCTATGTGATCGAGGCGATCCTCCATTTCTTGTAGGCGCCTTAGGAGTATGCCGTCGTCCTCTTGCTGGATTGATGATGGGCGGGACGCACTGGCTTCGGCGTCCGACCCTGTTTGGGAATGGAGGGTTTCTTCTCTGGGGGCCCGTCGGAGAGCTCCCAGAATTTATCTTCGGAAGTCTTGGAACTCCTTGTGAGTGACGGGGGCTCCCTCGACCCGGTTTTGTCGGTCCGGGGGTTGTCTTCCGACTCGACTGAGCGCGGGTCTTCGTCCCTCGGGCGGCGGTCTTGGACGGTTCGGGACCGGGTTGGAAGCGGCCCTTCCCCTGTTGCGGGTAATCTTGCGGTTGAGGATTATCCCCCAGAGGTCGGGCTGGACTGGCTGGGTGACGCTCCTTTGGGACTCTTGAGGGGGAGCCCTGTGTTTTGTAGTGCGCGGCCCGGCGTTAGCAGTTGGTGCGGGCGAGTCCCGTTGGTTGACGGAGGAAGCAGCCCCCTTGCCCTTGGAGGCCATGAGGGTTCGGCTGTCGAGGTCCCTTGAGGGTCTGGCTCGGATCGGCTTCTGAAGCAGTGTGTTCCCACAGACGGCGCCAACCTGATGCGGTTTATTTCTGGGAGACGTGTGGATGCACCAGGTGTGAGTTCGGACTCGATTTGTATTTGAAGGAGAAGGCTGCTCGTCTGCCGATCTTCGGTTGACCTTCTGGAACCTACGATGAGCTCGGAATAATGTTGAAGTCTGGGCTCGGATCTGAGGGGTCGGATCCGAGGTCTTGTGTACCTGCAGACGGTCCTGAAACACCGGGGTTTATCCCGGTGGCGGACCCTCCGACGATCTAGTCAGTCTCTGTGAGAGAGTAGCAATAACTAGGTATATTTAAGTGGCAAAAGATTCATTACCTCAAAAGGTGGGTGTGGGTCTAGTATTTATAGAGGATCCCAACCGGGTTGGGTTCCCTTTGGGGGCCGGGTCTGGATCCGAAGGCCCGTGGGCCTGACGTGGCAGCAGGCCCAGGGGGTTTAGGGCAGACGTGGCAATACCAGGAGTGGTATAGGGCTGACGTGGCGAAACCCTTGGTGGTATTTGGAGCCGACGTGGCTGATCGTGGGTCTCCTGTTCTTCTGGGGGGATCGGAGGGCCTAGGCTGCGCCAGGTCATCCTTCTGCTTCGCCAGAGAGGGGGGGTGGTCTGTGGCACTGTCACGGGTCGGACTCCGAGGACTACCAAGGCTCGTCGGTACGAGGAGGCCAGTACTGTGAGGGCAGACATGAGGTTCGGCGCCGACCCTGAAGTGGTTCGGGGCCGAGCTAGATAGCTATTTTTACCTTTTTGAGTGAGAATTGTATTGGGCCCTGGTTGGGCCCCCAGCCATTTTTACCCTACCACAAATGCTTATTCACTTCTTCCACAAATTGCAACAATAAATCGAGGGATGCTGCTGTTTTGGTGTGGGAGTAACAAATAGTGAGTACTTGTTATTTGGAAAGGAAGTGGCCGATCTCAATCGTAGATCTAATCTAAATGTGAGGCTGTATGAGTGGTAGGAAAGGTGGATCTGGTGGTGTTTGGCGACTGCCAGATACCTGCAAAAATGTCTAGAACACCAGGTAGAATCTTGACGACAGGCCCTCCGACGATCAAGTTAGTCACTGGAAAAAGTGGATTAGGGATGGAAGGCTAAAGAGACATTACGTGATATCAGTGGAGGGGACCTGGTATTTATAGACAGAGAGAGGGGGAACCTATTGGGTCGGGTTGACCCTCTTCTGTGGACCTGATTGATGTGATGAGCCAGTAGGAGGCCCATATGGCACACAAGCCTAATTCATGGGTATTTGTGGATCCTGAGAGGATCAGACAGCTCAGATGAGGCCATATTTTTACCTATATCATAGCCCTCCCACTCCTGGAGGGTTGGGTGTATCAACCGTCATGGAGTAATTTGACCTCGTGGATAAAATCTGTCGATGGTGGTTCGGAGGCTGTGTCGAGCACCGAGCTCGATCGGAACTATGAGGAGGCCAGTGTGTGGCTCGAAGTCCATGCTAAGTATCGAGCTCATCAAGCCCATGCACAACTGTGAAGAGGCCAGTAGGTGGCTTGAAGTCCATGCCGAGCATCGAACGAGCTTGGGATGGAGGAAGCCTGTGAAAAAGCTAATGGCTAGCTCGAAGTGCAAGCCGTGCGTCGAGCAAGTTTGCGATGGAGAGAGTTTGTGAGAAAGCTAGTGGCTTACACAAAGTGCATGCCGAGCATCGAGCGAGCTTAAGATGAAGAAAATTTGTGAAAAAGCTAGTGGCTAGCTCGAAGTACATGCCGAGCGTCGAGCGAGCTTGAGATGGAGAAAGCTTGTGAAAAAGCTTGTGGTTAGTTCGAGGTGCATGTTGAGCGTCGGGGGAGCTTAAGATGGAGAGAGCTTGTGAGAAACCTAGTAGCTGGCTCGAGGTGCATACCGAGCATCAAGCGAGCCTGCGATGGAGAGAGCTTGTGAGAAAACTAGTGGCTAGCTCGAAGTGCATGCCGAACGTCGAGCGAGATTGAAATGGAGAAAGCATGTGAGAAAGTTAGTGGCTAGCTCAAAGTGCATGTCGAGCGTCAAGCGAGCTTGAGATGGAGAAAGCCTGTGAAAAATCTTGTGGCTAGCTCGAGGTGCATGCCGAGCGTCGAGGAAGCTTGAGATGGAGAGAGCTTGTGAGAAAGCTAGTGGCTGGCTCGAGGTGCATGCTGAGGGTCGAGCAAACTTGAGATGAAGAGAGCTTGTAAGAA
The DNA here is from genome assembly GCA_017893485.1 of Hemerocallis citrina. NCBI lineage: Eukaryota > Viridiplantae > Streptophyta > Magnoliopsida > Asparagales > Asphodelaceae > Hemerocallis > Hemerocallis citrina. The sequence continues at coordinate 52,820,185 of CM030368.1, forward strand.
AGCTAGTGGCTGGTTCGAGGTGCATGCCGAGCGTCGAGAGAGCTTGAGATGGAGAGAGCTTGTGAGAAAGCTAGTGGCCGACTCGAGGTGCATGCCAAGCATCGAGCAAGCATGCGATGGAGAGAGATTTTGAGAAAGCTAGTGGCTAGCTCGAAGTGCATGTCGAGTGTCGAGCAAGCTTCACATGGAGAAAGCTTGTGAGAAAGCTAGTGGCTAGCTCGAAGTGCATATCGAGTGTCGAGCGAGCTTAAGATGGAGAAAGTTTGTGAAAAAACTTGTGGCTAGCTCAAGGTGCATGCCGAGCATCGAGGGAGCTTGAGATGGAAAGATCTTGTGAGAAAGCTAGTGGCTGACTCGAGGTGCATGCCGAGCGTCGAGTGAGCTTGTAAGAAAGCTAGTGGCTGGCTCGAAGTGCATGCCAAGCATCGAGTAAGCTTGAGATGGAGAAAGATTGTAAGAAAGCTAGTGGCTAGCTCGAAGTGCATGCCTAGCGTCGAAGGAGCTTGAGATGGAGAAATCTTGTGGCTAGCTCGAGGTTCATACTGAGCGTTGAGGGAGTTTGAGATGGAGAGAGCTTGTGAGAAATTTAGTGGCTGGCTCAAGGTGCATGCCGAGCGTCGAGGGAGCTTGTGAGAAATTTAGTGGCTGGCTCAAGGTGCATGCTGAGCGTCGAGGGAGCTTGAGATGGAGAGAGCCTGTGAGAAAGCTAGTGGCTAGCTCGAAGTGCATGCTGAGTGTCGAGCGAGCTTGAGATGGAGAAAGCTTGTGAAAAGCTCGTGGCTAGTTCGAGGTGCATGTCGAGCATTGAGCGAGCTTGAGATGGAGAGAGCTTGTGAGAAAGTTAGTGGCTTGCTCAAGGTGCATGCCGAGCGTCGAGGGAGCTTGAGATGGAGAGATCCTGTGAGAAAGGTAGTGGGTAGCTTGAAGTGCATGCCGAGTGTCGAGCGAGTTTGAGATGGAGAGAGCTAGTGGGAAAACTAGTGGCTTGCTCGAGGTGCATGCTGAGCATCGAGCGAGCTTTAGATGGAGATAACCTATGAGAAAGCTAGTGGCTCGCTCGAGATGCCTGCTATCGAGCGAGCTTAAGACGGAGAGAGAGTGTAAGAAAGCTAGTGGCTGGCTTGAGGTGCACGTTGAGCGTCGAGCAAGCTTGAGATGAAGAGAGCTTGTGAGAAAGCTAGTGGCTGGTTTGAGGTGCATACCGAGCGTCGAGGGAGCTTGAGATGGGGAGAGCTTGTGATAAAGTTAGTGGTTGGCTCGAGGTGCATGCCGAGCGTCGAGCGAGCTAGAGATGGATAGAGCTTGTGGGAAAGCTAGTTGCTAGCTTGAAGTGCATGCCGAGCGTCGAGCAAGCTTAACTTAAAATTTTTTGTTAGATTAGCTTACACTTGTGCTATAGTTAACACATGTACTACACGTGTGTCGCTGACGTCATGGTGGTGGAATCGAGGCATCGATATCTTGGCCACCGTTGGATCAAAATTCAAGGGTAGAGATCTTTTGTGGAATCAAGGCATCTTTGGGCTGTTTATATAAGCTCCCACCCCTCCTATCATTTTCTACTTTGCTTTCTCTCTCTAGTTTTCGTAGCTTCTCTCTCTAGGTACTGTTCATTCGCCAGCGACTAACTTTTCGATGTTCTTTCCGATTACCAGGTTAATAGTTTTATATTATGTCCAGGGTTTCGTCCGGTTCCTCAGCCTCCATGTCCGGTCGGGGTGACGGCGGTCGCCTTTCCGACACTACAGATTGGGAGAAAATTAATAAGGTCTACGATGTTAAGCCTATTAGAAGTTGTAAGCCCTTCGTGGTGGAGTTGAGCGACTCAGATGGAGAGGTCGAGGAGATGGAGGTGGTCGATGAGGGTGGACCTGTGGACATAGGCGAAGATGAGGACGAGGTCGAGGAAGTCAGAGATAACGAGGAAGAGGGGAAGGACGATGAGGAAGAGGATGGTAAGCAACAGGACAAAGCTCCTATTTTGAGGCCCCTGGCCGAGCAATTCACTCTAAAGGCTCCTCGTATCCAAGGGAGGAAATTAAGGTGGACTCTTCCGGATAGCCTCGAGAAACCAATCAAGTTCTTCCCAAAACATGGTCTCAATGTCCTTATCTCCAGCATTCGGGTTCGATTAGGATGTACCCGGATGACCTTGAGGATTTGGCTCGATATGGTGTGCAACCTTCTTCGTTGAGCTGACCAAAACTCCTCCCAATTAGGGGCCAACTTCCTCTTCTTGCTGGGGTCTGAAACTGCTAGTTTCCTGAGGACGAGGTCACCCTTCTGGATGTTAGTGGATTGGACCTTCTGGTTATAGAATTTCTCGATCCACTGCTGGTAGATGCTCTTCCAGATGGCAGATTTTTTCCTGACTTCGTCGACTATGTCCAAGTTGGCCCTGAGACCTGCCGAGTTGCCTTCTTCGTCGAAGGCCATTATGTTGGGCGAAGGTAGGCCGATCTCCAAGGGGATAACTGCTTCAGTACCATAGGTTAGGTTGAAGGGTGACTCACTCGTGGGTATCCTCTTCGTCGTCCGGTGTGCCCAGCGTACGCTCGGAAGTTCGTCGACCCAAAGTCCCTTGGGAGAATTGTCCAATCGCTTTTTGAGGCCATCAAGGATTTGGCGGTTGGCATTTTCAGCTTGGCCGTTTGATTGAGGGTGGCATATGGTCTAGAAGCGCTGCTGGACACCGATGTCTTCGCAGAACTTTCGGAAATTCTTGCAGGCAAACTGGGTCCTGTTGTCGGTGATGAGTACCTGAGGGATCCCGAACCGACAGATGATGTGCTTCCAGAAGAATTGCTGAGTTTGGTGCTCGGTGATCGAGGCTAATGGTTCGGCCTCGATCCACTCTGGGAAGTAGTCGATGGCCACCACCAGAAACTTCCTTTGGCCCGTTGCTTGAGGGAAGGGGCCGACAAGGTCCATCCCCCATATGGCAAAGGGGGTATAACTGGCCATGGATCGGAGGTTAGCCTGTGGGAGTCTCTCACTACAAGAAAAACCTTTTTTCGCAATGCCAAATGTCGTTGCTAAAACTCATTTGTCGTTGCAAGGTCGTTGCGCGTCCGGGCGTCGCGAAAGATTTTGACTACGACTTTCTGTCGTTGCCAAACATAGATTTTTCGCAACGACATTGTCGTTGCAATATATTTTGTCGTTGCCATACCTAATTTCACTCGTGCTAAGGTATAAAATCAATCACAACAACTTTTGTCGTTGCCAAACATACTTCATATATTTGGCAACGACTCATGTCCTTGCTAAAGATGTTTTTTCGCAATTAATTATTGTCGTTGCCTTACATTATTTCTATTTTGGCAACGACTACTGTCGTTCACAAAGCTCGACTGTTTTGCAATTATTTTTATTATTGCTTTGCATTACTTGTATTTTGGTAACAACTATAGTCGTTGCTAAAGCTACCAATTGTCGTTGCGAAAGTTTAATTCTTTTCGAGACAAATTATATATTGTCGTTGCATCAGCCCTGTCCTAAAACTAGCATACACTTCAAAAACATTAAAAACCAACATCATTCCTAAAACTATAATATTAAACTTGTCCAACATATTACATTTATGTCATAAAAAGCAATGCCCAAAATATTACAACCATCAATTTCTCAAAAAGATATCTAAGTATCTCATAATCATTTCCATTGTGCATAATAAGTTTAACCATGTTTTCTAATAGATTAAAATAGCATGTGCATATACATTTAGCTTCCTCCAAGTACTTGCAAAAAAAACTTGTCTAATATCAACATCCTGCATCAATTTTAAAGGAAATGAATAAATAAAACAAGTATAAGATCAAAATATTAAAAAATCAGTTAAAACATAGCCACAAACCATGAACTTATTGTCAGTATTGAATACCTTGATCATTCGAGGAATTTCATGCACCTCTATTTGTAAGTTGTGCCAACTTTCATTGCATCCATTGCACGCTGCATATCTTCCTTTTGTTGTTCAATTTGTCTTGTTGTTCTTTCTTGAGTTTATTGCAACTAATTCTGAAAGCTCTGCATGCACCAATTTTCTTAGAAATACAAAATTATAGAACGCATACAAGCTCAGCTAATTAGCAATACTTTTTATACTTATATTCAAAAATAGCAATACTTCTAAGCACACAACTCCTAGAATCAACTTTTCTAATAATTAAACAGGTATTCAGGCTGAAAAAATGGTTTGAAACAATTTAGCAGAAAGGATATAGAAAAGCAGTTCAAGTAGCATGCAGATAGAAGGAAGATTAAACATATGTCAGCACAGAAAACATCCATTACCCTGTCAAACACTGCAGACTTGAAACCAGAAGAGGAAACTAGAAGTTATACCTTACATTAAAAACAACTTGATTTTTCTATAACAGTTTGAAAGTATCAATCAAACTGCTGTTTAAATGATACAAGTTCACACTTTCATAGTACAGCAGAAATTGGCAAGATTTGGCTATTGAAAAGGCATAAAATCTGGCATACAAACTAGGAAAGAACCTCAAATGGATGTTAGGGTTAACAGATTCAGAACATCAATAGAAACCTCAAAGATGTTGAGTTGTTGAGATTCAGAACCTCAAATGGATGTTACGTAGTGCTTATTCAAACTCTGCTCAAAAGATTAGTATCAAATATATTTGATAATTGCTCCTCTATTGAGACACCAAAACCTGGACAACATAAAGTTCGCTTTAAAGAAGAGGTATTGGAGTGATATTACTGAAAATGACTCGATAAGCCAAAGCAATCCCCAGCATACTCTAGTATATAAACTTTTTTCTGGTGATAGGCATTGTCTCTGAGACTTGTTATTGCAGAGAAAATCTTCTCTCAACTAAAAGAAGGGGGAAAAATAGTTGGGAAATAGGAAATGTGTACAAAGTAAAGGACTTAGCATGAAGTACACTATATAGAATTCTTTAGGAATGTCAGAAAGTATATACGACTGCCTGAAATATATTCTACTAGCTCCATATATTTCAAACTTGTTACACTGTAAAAGTTACACTGAGCCGTGTTATAATTCATTATAGTTTAATTAGCATAGAAAAGCTATGAAGAATACCAGGCAATCTCAATCTGCATGTGAAGTGAACATAAATTGCAAAGCAAAAGTGTTCCCTAACAACAAGCCTAACACCACTGGTCATTCCAAATAGAAACTAGAAAAGAAATCTTTGTGAACGTATATTCTAAGCAAAGGTTAATAGGACCGAGTATCTCTTTGGTACCTCTAACAAAATCGAGAATGTAAAATGTTAAATGTCCAAAGAGATTGCACATTAGGGGTACATTTTGACCACTTGTACATGGAATGACTTTTAAAAGATTGTAAAGCAGTAGTACATAGGAATTACATACATGATGTATATATAGAACATTATAATCAATTAGCAGTAATCAATGTACCTTATTGTAAGTGATTTCTAATTTCAAACTTCAGCTCAGAGCCTTAGATTACTTAACAAAAATAAGCTTATTGAAGCTAGCTATGTAGTAAGTCCATACATGAAGTGTGATATGTACCCCATTAATTAAAAAATAAATTAAACAAATATGAAGATCGGAAGCTCAATTTCAATTAGCTCATTTACACCAGTTTCTTATAAGGTCCACGTTAAGGAACTCAAATTGAGCGTTATCGTGTGATTGTGGTTATGGCTATAAAGAAGTTCAAATTGAGCTTTATGTCCTGTAAATCTCTGCACACAGATATTTACAGGACATAAAAATAATTTATCATTGCCTTCTAACATCATAGGATTTAAGATCAAAGATCACCTCCTATGTGGATACAATATAAGTGACCATGCCAGGAAAAATCATGCATCATATGAAATGTAACAAATGCAAGCAAAGCGCAAAGACAATCCAGTCATTGTGACATCTATAATAACAATCCAACTTGGATCAACGACTTTGGACCTTTTACGAAGATCATTTTCTCCTTCAAATCAAACTTTTCCTTTCTAATTCTATGACGTCCTGTAAACAGTAAGTTGTAACCCCAACTACTTGGCTGGGAAAAGTTTTAAAAACGACAAAAAACGTTGCAAATTTGTTAGGATCAACTAAATGAAACCTTCTCTTCACTTGACAGCCATAGTAGCCCTCGCTTGTCGCCTTTACTATTCATGTCATAGGGATATATGCTTTACATAGAACAATCAGTGTTACAAACATAGGGCTTATTTTACCAACATAAAATCAATTATTTAGTGAAGAACACATACACATTATGTTTAATATACCATATACTAATGAGGTTCCTTGCTCGAATTGAAATATCAGAATATAAATTTTGTAGTTAAATCAAACATAAGAATGAAACCAAAAAAAATTTAAAAAAGGATCTACCTGAGCAGGCTTTTAACAGCTAGCTTGAACGGATGTCCTAGGATCAATGAATATCAGAACTTGCAGATCCTGTGAGCACGCATTGGCCAAAAAAGATGTCCCAAGTGGTGAACCAAAGCATTTTTCTGCAAGCACTCTTCCTATCTCTCTATGAGAAATGCATTCTTATCAAATCCACAGAAGTAAACTTTGTAAAGGCAATTAGTTGATTGTAATATAAAAAACTTGTTTTGAAACATTGGGTAGATTGATGCATTGAAATGAACATATATAGTCCTTAACAACAAACCAGACACTTCCATTCACTAACCACATCAAATCAACCAACACTACCGATTTCAATTTCAATCAACCATTTCAACAGCATTAATCTTTTTTTTTAAACCCAAGAAACTCTCACCACAAAAAGAAGTGCACCCCAAGCTTGATCGTAATCGAATGATCGTACAACCCCAGCACCTCATTCGCTGCCATCTTCTTCATCTCCATCTCCTCCCCTTCCTCGGTCAACCACCCCTCGAACATCCCCTTCTCCTTCAAGTACCCGATCCTCCACATCGTCACCTCCCTCTGCTGCTCCTTCGTCTCGTTGTAATCCGGGACCACAAACAACATCCCCTTCCCTCTCCGCCGCCGGCAAAAAAGATCGCTGCTTTCGAACAGACTAAACAGCCGGTCCCGCCAAATGAGATCGTGGCCGCCCAATGGCTGGCGGAGGTCGGCGGTGGCGAAGAGGAGCGTATCGGACGGCGGAGAGTAACTGAGGCATGGGAAGGGGGTTAGAGTGGTTGGGGTTTGGTCAGAGGTTAAGACATGGCGGGCGATTATCGCGGTCCTGCGCGAGATTTGATGCTCCATTTTTGGGGGGAAATTGGATTGGGAAAAAACTCGAAGAATTTGAAGGAGATTTAAGATTTTGAAGAAGAAGAAGAAATCGGGGAAAATATTCAGAAGATTTTGAAGAAGAAAAATGGGGGGAAATTTTGGGGAAAATAGAAAGAAGTTCTATGAAGTTTAATTATTTTATTTATTTTTATTTTTTAAATATTTTTGGCAACAATATTGTCGTTGCAGTAGATATAAGGAAATATACGCAACGACATTTATCGTTCCCAATTTACACAATCTGGCGGGGGGATTTGCAAAGGCCCGTGCAAGGCATTTTGGAGGAGAGAAATTTTATTTTATTTTTAGCAACGACTTTCGCGTTGCCGTAACTAATTTTCACAACGACAAAAAAGTCGTTGCCAAAACCTTGTTGCGAAAAAGGATTTTTCTTGTAGTGTCTTTACTAAAGAAAACATTTGTCAAGGGCCGCACCTTTTGACGAGGTCTTGCGCGTCTTGCAACATGGTCGACCAGTAGTATCCATGATTTAGGGCCTTTCGGGTGAGCGACCTGCTTCCCATGTGACATCCACCGATCCTTTTGTGCAACTCCTTCAGGGCGTACTTGGCTTCGTCAGGTGCCAGGCAACGAAGGTAGGGTCTGCCGTCAGCCACCGTGTACGAGTGCTTGAAGAGTGTTTCGTTGATCAGGGTGAATCTTTCGGATCGGACTCTGATCCTTCTTGCCTTGGACCGGTCTTGAGGGAGTTTGCCCTCCAAAAGGAACCTTAGGATGGGCATCGTCCAGTTGTCGGGTTGGAGATCGGTGTTGAGGCAGGAAGCTTCAGGGAGGTCAATGCTGGGCTTGAGGAGGACCTTAATCAGAACGGTGTGGTCGAGCCCCTCGAAAGATGACGAGGCGAGCTTCGACAATGAATCTGCCTGGGCATTCTATTCCCGGGGGATTCGTTCCACCGAGTGGGATTCGAAAAATGATAAGAGATTACGGACCACCGCCAAGTATTGTACCATCCGAGTGTCGCGAGCTTCGTACTCCCCGGTGATCCGGTTGACCACGAGCTGGGAGTTGTTGAAGGCCTTGATGTGTCTGGATCCGGCCTTGTGTGCAAGGGTGAGCTCCGCGATCATAGCTTCGTACTCCGCTTCGTTGCTTGAGGCTGGAAAATTTAGCCGGAGAGAATATTGGTGGACGAAATTATCGGGGCCTTTTAGGATGACACCTGCTCCGCTCCCTCCTTCACAAGACGAGCCGTCGACATAGACCTCCCATATTAGGTCAGTTTCCGGGGTGTCAGATGGTCGAAAATGGTGCACTCCGTGATAAATTCGGCGAGTGCCTACCCTTTGATCGCCGTCCTGGGCTGATAGCTGATGTCGTATTGGCTCAGCTCTATCGACCACTTAACCAGGCGGTCGGAGCTCTCTGGTCTGTGGTGGATGGTCTTTAGGGGCTGGTCCGTGAGGACCTGAATAGAGTGTGCCTGTAAATAGGGTCGGAGCTTACGAGTTGTTGTTATCAGCGCGTACGCCATCTTTTCCATCTTCACATACCTGTTCTCAGCTGAGAGTAGAACCTTGCTCACATAATACCGAGGTTTTTGAACACCATCTTCTTCTCGGACGAGCACGGCGCTGAGCACACTTTTCGAGGCCGAGATGTATAGGAAGAGGGGTTCACCGAGTTCGGGTTTGCATAGGGGCGGGGGATTGGCGAGGTAGGACTTCAACTGGTCGAACGCTTGTTGCTGTGGCTCGTCCCATTCGAATCCTTTCGTCCCCCGCAGGGCCTTGAAGAATGGGAGGGACTTATCCCCTGATTTGGAGAGGAAGCGGCCGATGGCCGCCAATCTACCCGTAAGCTGTTGAACCTCCTTGACGTTTCGAGGCGGGGCCATGTCGATGATGGCCTTGATCTTCTCCGGATTGGCTTCTATGCCACGCTGGCTGACGACGAACACTAGAAATTTTCTGGACGAGATGCCGAAGGCGCACTTGGCGGGGTTGAGCCTCATGTTGTGAGACCGAAGGATGCCCAAGGCTTCCTCGAGGTCGGCAACATGATCTTTCCCACGTCGGCTCTTGACAAGCATATCATCGACGTATACCTCCATATTCCGACCGATCTAATTTTTGAAGACTCGGTTGACGAGCCTCTGGTAGGTGGCCCGAGCGTTCTTGAGCCCGAAGGGCATGACCCATTAGCAGTATAGGCCTTGGTCGGTGACGAAGGACGTCTTGGCGATGTCCGGAGGAAACATCCGGATCTGATTATAACTTGAGAAGGCGTCCATGAATGTTAGGAGCTCGTGACCCGACGTCGCATCGATCAGAGCGTCTATGCTGGGGAGGGGAAAAGAATCCTTGGGGCAGGCCTTGTTGAGGTCGGTAAAGTCAATACAGATCCTCCAAGTTCCGCTAGCCTTTTTCACCATCAAGACATTAGCCAGCCACTCAGGGCAGCTGACTTCTTGAATGAACAGGCGGATAACAACTTATCCACCTCTGATCTCACCGCCTGCTGCCTTTCTGGGGCGAACTTGCGGCACTTCCGCTGTACTGGTTTGGATTCGGGGATAATGCTTAGTCGGTGCATGATTAAGTCTTCGGAAATCCCGGGCATGTCGGACGGTGTCCAGGCGAAGAGGTCGACATTTAGGCAGATACAGTCGATCAGATCCGGCTTCAGTTCGAAGGAAAGGGTTCGACTCATACTGAACCACTTGGACTCATCCTGTGCTTCAAAGGAGACTTCCTCCAATTCGTCGGCGGGTTCTAACTCGGGATGGCTTTCTTCAGGTGGGAGCTCGACGGCGTCGAGGGGAAATACACCGCCCTCGATCGCAGTCATGTAGCAAGAGCGTGCCGACTCTTGGTTGCCCCGAACGACCCCGACCTCGACGTCAGTTGGGAACTTCGGTTTCAGATGGTAGGCGGAGGGGACTACCTGGAGCGAACAGAGCCCGGGTCGGTCAAGGATGGCATTGTAGGCTGCCTTGACATTGACAACCATAAAATCCATCGACTCGGTTCGGAGGACGGGGGCCGTTCCTGCGGTCGCGTCTAGTGTCACGATTCCCTCGATTTTCACTGGGACGCCAGAAAATCCGTGGAGGGTGTAACCGGCCGGCTTCAACTTTTCTCGAGGGAGTTTAAGGTTCTCAAATGCTTCTAAGAAAAGGATGTTGACTGAGGTGTCATTGTCTACCAGGATTCGGCGAACCTGAAAGTTAGCCATGACGAGGCTGATGACGAGGACGTTGCAGTATGGAAGCTGGACGCCTTTGAGGTCTTCTCCTGAGAAGGAGACCGCTCGTTGCTGAATCCGAGGAGAGGGATGGTCTAGAACAGAGTTGACCTCTCGGATAAAGGCTTTCCGAGAGGTCTTAGATTTCCCCCCATGGGTCCGCCGTGGACGCAGTGTAGGATGGCGTGCCCACCGGTTTCTTCGGGTTCCGGGTCATTATCAGGTCGTTGACTGGCCGTCCGAGGGGGAGGCAAACGCCTCGGGCTCCTCGGCTCTCTTCGATCGTTGGGGTTGGCTCGAGTGAACTCCCTCAGGCACCCTCTTTGTATAAGGGCTTCGATCTCGTCTTTGAGGGCTCGGCAGTGGTCTGTATCATGCCTGGTGTCTCGTTGGAGGCGGCAGTAGAACCTCTGGTCTCGCTTCTTGCCGTTGTTAGTTGGTCGGGGAGGGAATCAGACTACCCCCTTGTCCTCGATTTCCATTAAAATTGCCGAGACGTTCTGAGTCAGTGGCGTATATCTTTCAAATCGAGGGAATGGGGGGACCCTTTTGGGACCAGTTGCTTCTTTCCCGAGCCTTTTGAAGGGCTCAGCGGCATCTATCTTGCGCTTCCCCCTAGCAGCTGCTTCCTTTGAGCCCTCGGGGTTGAGGGCCTCCTCGGCCTGGATATACTTCTCGACCCTGTTGAGTAGGTCGGGGAAGTCCTCGGGTGGCTTCTTGGCCAAAGAAGCCTTGAGCTGGCCGTGGTGGACGTTGTATCGGAAGGCGGCAGAGGCGACCCCTGCGTCGAGGGAGGAAACCGACCCCGCCTCCAAGGTGAACCTCCGAACGAACTCCCGGAGGGATTCCCTACCCTTCTGTTTGAGGTCCAGAAGGGAAGAGCTCATCTTCTTGACCTTCCCGCTGGTCACGAAGTGGGCAAGGAAACCTGCCTCTAGCTGCTCGAATGAGAAGATTGAGCCGGGGGTGAGTTTAGAGAACCACTCCCGAGTCGGGCCTCGGAGGGTAGCAGGGAAGGTGCGGCAGAGGAGAGGATCTGCAGCGCTGTGAATCATCGTGAGGGTCTTAAATCCCTCCATGTGATCAGTAGGATCACCCTCGCCATTATAGGTCTCGAATTGAGGCGGTCTGAAGTTCCGAGGAATCTCAACTTCAAGGATTTGGGGGGAGAAAGGGGGTTTGGTCGGACGATTGTCGCGACCCTGTATTGGTCCGCCCTCGTCGAGATGGGCGAGATGGTTCTCCATTTCTTCCAAACGACGAAGGACGGGATCCGCCGCTTCTTGGGGACGGGTCGATCTGCGGGACTCGCCGGCTCCCATTCCCGACCGGTGGGCGGAACTGTAGCAGACCTCGGTAGTTGGACCGTCTCGGATGGCTTGAAGGATCTCCTCCCGGAAGTTCTGGAATTCGACCTTCGTGATGGGGGCTTGTCCCCACGGGTTCTGCGGGGGATTGTGCATCTGGGAAGGCTGACGACGATGGTTCGGGGCCGAGTTGGAAGCGGCCTCTCCCCTCGTCCGGCTGGCTTGCCTGTCTGAGATGACGCGGCGCAAATCCAACCCAAATTGAAGGTAGGGCCGCGCCGTTGACCCGGGGTTGGTTGGAACCCTGGTCATTCGTGCGGCTATGATGTAGGGGGTCCGGATGTCGTGCTGAGGTGACGACCCTTCTGGCTTTGGGAGCCATGGAAGAGCTTGGACCCAAGGTGACGACTCTGGCTGGGCTCGAAAGGACGATAGTACTGAGGAGGAAAGGTTTCCCACAGACGGCGCCAACCTGATGCAGTTTGTGTTTTGGGGGTGTGGGGGCAACAGGTGTGAGTTCTCTCAATTTATGGCGGAAGTCCTTACACAGTACTGGCGCCGGTCCGACCCCGGGTAGCGGGAGCGGTTTGGGAGCGGGAGCGCAGAGGGGCTCGGAATAGAGGACGGGTGCTCGGCTTGGATCCAGGAGATCGGCTCGACTAGGTCTTCTGTACCTGCACACGCCCTGGAAACACCGGGAGAAGTCCCGGCGACAGGCCCTCCGACGATCTAGTCAGTCACTAGAAAAGAGACTGGGCAACTAGAGTTCAGGTGGAGAGAGATTGATTACCTTTCATAGTGAGGAGGGGGTGGAGTATTTATAGGCAGGGGTAAACGGGTATGGAGCCCTGCCGGGCCGGGTTGGATCCGTTTGCCCATGGGCCTGAGCTGGCTGAGGTCCATTGGACTGTAGCTGGCCTGATGATCACAGAGGGAGGATCCAGAGGAGATCAGAGGGCTCTGGTTGATGCTGCTTAATTTATCCCACATCAACTACATTTTTTTTACTATCTTAGGTGACACACTCTAACAGGTGAGAGAACTCTCCAATAGGAATGTGCCATATATAAGATTAGCGAAGATAATGGTAGTGAAATTGGTAGTGTATAAAGCATCAGTCTTCCCACAACGGAAAGATCAGCAAACACATCCAACACGAATCGTCCACGTCACCGTCAATTACAAAATTACATTAAGATAGAAAAAAATAAAAAATAAATTTCCATTCACATTCTTCACCCTCCCATTTGCTCCCTCAGATCCCGATCTCCCGAAAGAATCCCAAAATCGATGTCTTCTTCTTCTTCCCCCTTCCCTCGCCCTCGAGGACCTCCAAACCCTAATTTCCCCCCAAACCCTTACCCTAACCCTAACCCTAACCCTAACCCTAACCCTAATTCCTTCCCCAACTCCGACGCCATGGCCAACCTCCACCTCGCCCGCCCTTCCGCCCCGCTCCCCTTCGCCCGCCCCCAATTCCCCTCCAACGGCCCCCCACCTCCCTTTGGCGGGCCCTACCAGCAGCGCCCCGTCGGCCCGCCGACTATGCGGGGCCCACCCCCGCCGCGTCAGCCGGGGCCGGGGAGTCCGCCTCCGCCTTCCATGACGGCGCCTCCGGTGGGCCCACCGTCGTCTTTTTTGGGACCACCAATGCCGATGCCAGCTCAGCAGTTCGGGGGACCACAGGTGCCCCCGAGCCAGCAGTTTGGGGGATTGCAGCAGCAGCAGCAGGCTGTTACGCCGGGGCCGCCGGTGTGGGGGCAGCCGCCGCAGACTATGTTGCATCGGCCGGTGAGTTGTAGTGAGAATTAATTGGTAGTAGCTAGGAGGTGTGCATGTTGTGCTATTTGTATGTAGATGTAGTGGGGATAATTTTGAAAAACTACGTTGAGATTGAGATAGGGCTTCGTACTATGGTTGTCTGCTTACTTTGATTTGGGCAATTAATTGGTTGTAACTAGGATGTGTGCATGTTGAGCAAGTTGTGTATAGATGGTGCTTTTGTTAGTTGTAGATTTGAAGTGACACTACGCAGTGTTGCGGGGATAATTTTGAAAAACTACGTTTAAATTGCAATAGCTAGGATGTGCATGTTGATCAATTTGTGTATGGATGGTGCTTTTGTTAGTTATAGACTTGAAGTGACAATACATGATGTTGCGGGGATAATTTTTAAAAACTGTGTTGAAAATTGAAATAGGTAGGTGTGTCTGTCATGTGGAAAGATGACGGGTTGATTTTTGACAAGTGTTATGGGTTTGTGGTATGGTGGTATGCTTATATGATTTTGGTAATCAATGTAGGAAGTTATTAACTTGTTTTTGAGTTTTGAGCATGTGGTGGAACTCAAGTGTGTTTGACTGCATGAAACATGAGGCGAAAGAATAGAACTTTGGTGGAAACCCAAGTTTCATGATGAGGGTTTTAGTGTTTGTTTTAAACAAAAAGAATTGTGTACACATTAGATAGTTTCATGGGTTCAGTTTCACTTTTCCCCTGTTTTTTTTTTTAAATAAAAGAAAATGGGCTGAAGTCACACAGCTCATATTGAAAATATCTTTTTCTATTTAGGTCTTGTTTGGGAACAAAGTTATCTTAACTTTGGTGATACAAGGTATGATTAATTTGGTAGTCACGCCCTTACCTCCATTTTGAAGTTACCTTCAAAGTTAAGAAAACTTATGTAAAAGTGGAGTTTAGATAACTCTAGTTTTCTCACTTTTGCGGGGTAAAATAGCTGTAATTATCTTAACTCCAAAATGAGACCAAAACATGCCGAAGTTAGGATAACTAGAGTTTTTTGAAGTTATGAGAGATAATTCCGACCCAACTTTGTTCCCATTATAACTGGAGAGTTGGACTTGGAATCGTGCGGGGCATTAGTTGTGTGGCCTCACATGACTGCATGACTGCTTACCATATCTATTGATGACAATTATTATGCTTTGAGTGAATATTGAGACACATGATCAAGAAAAAATTGGTGTATGTGTTAATCATCCAGTAAAATTAATGTAACATGCCCTTGTCCAGACATTGGAGAATAAAACTTTGATTTGACATTTCTGTTCATTGTCAGCACTGTGGAGGAGATTGATATAGTTGCTTATATTCTTTTGTAGCATTTCTTTTTTCTCTTGGTGCATTTTCTTGAGAATTTTGATACTCATTTACATGCATTTTAAAACACTCTTTAAAATTCAGTCATTGCGGAAACTGTATGAGCATCAGACCCTATCTTCAGAAATATTGCTTGTATTAATTATACTTGGTCACTAGATGCATTCTGAACTACAGATTAGGATATCTGTGAATCTGAGTCAATTTTCATTACCTGACCTGACAATGAAACTTTTTTGATGCACATATATTGAATTTGAAACTGGCATACCCTTTGAATTGCTTGTGTTGTCTGCACATCTGCAGCCAAGATAATTTGCTGCATCTCTCTATTTGTCATAAAGTTTCAAATTATCTTGAGTTCTGTATTGTATCTTTGTATTTATGTATATCTGGTTTTAGGGTTCCATGCCGATGCAAGATATTTTGCAAGCTCCACCCAGAATGCACACCATGCCATCAAATTTCGCAGGTCAACAAATGCCTCCAGGCCCATTGTCACATACATCTTTCAGTGGGAGTCAACCACCTTCAAAGATTGACCCAACTCAAATCCCACATCCTATGCCGATTCCCTCACTTTCCCACTTTGAAACTCGACAGGGAAATCAAGCAAGCATTCCTCCAGTACATGCACTTCTATCTTCAAACTTCTGTTGCATTATCATAGGACTGCCGAACCTTCCCATTCTTTTATTTAAATAAAACCTTAACTTCTTACACCATGATCTTATTGTTTTTGTTGTTTGTGAAGCCTGCTACAAGTGATTTCATTGTTAGAGATACGGGAAACTGCAGTCCACGTTTGATGAGATGCACCATGAGTCATGTACAACCTTTATCATATCTTTTGGACTGCCCCTTATCTTTCTCTTAACATGGTATATGTATATATACTTACATATTTTATTACTGTATTTTCAACAGCTACCATGCACTGGAGACCTCTTGGCAACAGCCAGCATGCCTTTGGCAGTGATGATACAACCCTTGGCTCTTCTGCATCCATCTGAAGAGCCAATCCAAGTAAAATAACTTCTTTATCTTCAGTAACTCTAGAATTCCAATGTATCTGGAACTAATGTTAGATGTCAGCGACATTTAATATATCCTCAAGTGCAATCCACTTTTCTGTCCCTCCCCATTTTACTTCATGCTATTTACAATTACAACATGGCTATTCATTTTCTGTTTTACTTAAAGAATCATACTCCACATTTGGTGTAGCCCTTAGTTTTGGTCTATTCTTTGTGGACTATGAGTCTATCTTCCGAATGTACCAGATAAAACGTAGGAGGAAACTATTTTGCAAGTAATGCATAGCCAGAGAGGATAGGATAGAAGAAAAGACTAGAGATGAGAAAGAGGGAAAGGAAAGGAGAGGGAATAATTGAGCCATAACCAAACACAGCCTCTCAATCAAGTACCTTAATCCTTATATTTTTATACTTTTAAATAACTTCCAGACTTGTCCGATCGGATTTGGATTAACTCGATTAGGCATCTTCTTCTTTGCTCTTCTTTAATTTTTTTGAGCACCCCTGGGTATGCAATTAGCACAAAATTGCATGCCTCATCTTACAATAGTGTTAATCATTCCGAGTTTTATGAGAGAATTTAGGCATTTTAATTTTCTTATCCAAATTGCATAAGACACTTGTAACTGTCGATGCGCTATAATTTTTGGTCCCCTATTATGATTTATTGGTTGCTGAAAGTCTCAGAGTAAGCTCATAGTGTATGAACTCTGCCTCTCATATGGGTATAAGATGCTAATTATTCACAAATCAAAGTGAGAATTTACAGTCACTCTCTGTCGATGCGCTAGAATTTTTGGTCCCCTATTATGATTTATTGGTTGCTGAAAGTCTCAGATTAAGCTCAGTGTATGAACTCTGCCTCTCATAGGGGTATAAGATGCTAATTATTCACAATTCAGAGTGAGAATTTACAGTCACTCTCTGTTGAAAGGTGTTATGTGGATTGACCCTTTTCTAAGACAGTTGACCCTTTTCTAAGACAGTCTGTATGGTGTAAAGCTGCCAGGTGCAAGAGCTGTCATGAAACAAAATACATTTTGTTTATTTTTTGTGCTGAATGGAAATATGTAAAACTTGATCCCAAAATTATTTTTATATAATAAATATCTAGTGAAGCCCTTCTCTTATTCATGAGATGGTGCACTCATTACCTTCACTTTTTCCTTCTTCTGCAATGGCAATTGAGAATGAACTTGCAGAAAAGTTGCCTTTATACACTTACCTTGGCAGATTCCTAAATCTATCATAGTGATGTAGAAAAAATTATCTTAAAGCAACGGCTGGAAATTTTTTTCCACCAAAACTATTGACTACCAAACAAAATGTAGAGGTAACCTTCTGCTAAGGAAATGCCCTCTATGATCTAGTATTATCTTTTCTTCGGTATCATTTGGAGAATTTGTAACATTAATCTGGTAACTTTCAGTTTCCAAAGTAGATTCTTTATTCAGTAATAATTATGCTGTGAATTGTTTATGTAGTGATTTGACATAAATGGTACTAGTTCATTTAGAATGAAAACTAGAATGGTGTGGGTGCCCATAATCATTGTCACAATGCCTAATTAGGTATTTGTTTTTTCTTTTGTATGAAAGAAAATGTTTTGAAAGCTTTCATTATAAGAATCAATCAGGGCATTCCACATTGACAACTTTATTATTTTTATTATTATTACTATTATAGACATGTGTATCTAATAGATCATTCAACATGTATTAGAAAACTAAGGCATAGGCTACTATAAGAGGAGCCATGCTTTATGGGGTTCAAAGTGTAGGTCAGTTTAGAAACATGTTGAAGACCTGAGTGTACCAGAAAAGCACATTTTTTTTGTAGCTGGTTAGTGGTTTAATACTAAAAAATACGAAATAATTGCATCTTTAATAAATTAAAGTTAGCTCAAAGAGGTTCAGCCCTTCACACAGTTGAATGGAGAAAAAGATTCATTTGTTTGATCGGAAGGATTTGTTATAGAGGCTAAGTTGTTGTTGTTCAAAATAGTTAGGCAATCATCCTTATTGGATATCTTGTATTTGTTAAGTTAATATATCATACTTCAAACATTGTCCCTTGTTTGTTAAAACTTTCAGTTTTTGCTAATCCAGGTTGTGGATTTTGGAGAAAGTGGTCCTCTTCGATGTTCTCGATGCAAAGGGTACATAAATCCGTTTATGAGATTTGTGAATCATGGCAAGCAGTTTATCTGCAATCTATGTGGTAGGTGTTCAATTATTAACCATTCGATAAGTTTCATATAGACAACATATATCAATGACTACTAATATTTTTTTCTCGGTAGAATATGATTATTATTATATTTAAATTGAATATCACTATAGGAGGAAACCGTCGACTATGACATTTACTGGCTACTGGTTCAAAAGGTTTATCTATTACTATCTTTGCCTTTGGTCCTGTAGGTCAATGTTTTAAAAATATTGCTTTGATGCCATCGCATAAAGTTAGACAATGGGAATTGGACAATGTGCATTTGAAAGTTTATGTATAATGCAGATGATGCAAAGATCACATCTCATTCAGAAATTTTATAAGGGTGTCTCTTATTTTTTGTAACTAACATGTCTCGACCTAATAATAAAACGTGCTTGTTAAAGTGGGAACTAAGTTTTTGTTAAGAATAGCTAGTGGCTTTAGCCTTTCCACTTGAAAGGAATAGCCAGGTTGCATTACACCACTTACCTATGTTAACGTTTTTCATCCCTTAGCTGCATTTTTTGGTGGTCATGTTCCTAGAGGAGCAAAGGAGGGTGAATACTATTTATCTTTGTTATTAGTTGGATAGTTTGTTTCCTTTCTAATATATTCTTCAAGGAGTGATAATCAATCTTCTTGATGTTAGAAATGGAGCATAAATTTGAAGATGATTTAGGATCACCTATGCTTCAGGGTCTCAGTTTTAGCATACCGGCTAGAAGAACCAAAATTGTCACAAAAGCGAAAACATGAATTATGAGAAACTTTTCTATGTACAATTCAAACAGACAATACTTTATATTATTTATAAACATATATTTGACATGGGGCACGATTAAATGAATTTATTGCTGCACATATTTACATTTGCACCTAGGTTGCAAAATGTTAGTGACAATGAGCTAATCTATGAATAAAATAATGGAAAAGTCATTATCTTCACGGTTAGCTATAAGCTGTTTTAGTTCCACTCTGAAATGGGCCATTTCTTCCATCAAATTAACAACAACAATTTTCTTTTTAACTGACTTAATCATACTTTGTTTTGGTCTCACTTAGTCCTCCTTACTCCATTGGCGACTATACTTGTCCTTACCTAGACAACCTTTGATGCTCAAATCAGCTGTGAGATCTAGTAGGAGTGAAAAGAAATTAATACAAAATGTATATGACCACCCTTTCTTATAAGTAAACTATTATTATCAATTTATAATTTTTTATCCAACAAGCATAAATGTGTGTACTTTTCAGATCAGTTAGCAATAACAGTCTAGCTTTCTTCGTTGAAATGAATGCTGTAAGGGGTTTTAGGTGGGAGAGGATTTCGAAAACACTCTTTAAGAATTATGGGGTTCTCAAAGTTAGGTGTGAGTGGGAGTGGATTTCATAGTGACACTTCAAAGTGACGTTCCAAAATAAGGTGTTAGTCATACATCATTTTGAAAGACATGGTGACCTTAGTGATATCCCGCTTTCCATGTTGTCAAAGTCATACTATACATTCAGTAAACAAGTCCAAAACCGTTGTTCCAAAAACACTCATCTAACCCTCTGTTTCTCAGATCAGGTCTAATCGACAACCACCTGACTATTGTAAGGGTATTTATTTCTCTTTTTAGGGTTAGTGAATAGATTTAAATCAGAACGGGCAATAGAACTTTTTAGGTCTAGGGTTAGGATATTATGCAACACTTCTCTAAAATTATATTTGAGGGAAGCCGTTCTCAAACAATTTCTTCTTCTTTTTAACTCAAACAATGTAAATAAAAAATAAAATCCAAAAGTTTTGGTTTTGATTATAAGGGTCAGCTCAGACCAACAAGCACTTGACTATCCGT
This sequence comes from Hemerocallis citrina, assembly GCA_017893485.1. Taxonomy (NCBI): domain Eukaryota; kingdom Viridiplantae; phylum Streptophyta; class Magnoliopsida; order Asparagales; family Asphodelaceae; genus Hemerocallis; species Hemerocallis citrina. The sequence continues at coordinate 52,840,162 of CM030368.1, forward strand.
AAGGGTAATTGTTTCTCTTTTTAGGGTTAGTGAAAAGATTCAAGTTAGAATGGCAATAAAACTTTTTAGGTGTAGGGTTAGGATATTTATGCGACACTTCTCTAAAATCATTACAGACGGAAGCCATTTTTAGTTATGTCAGGTGAGAGCTTGAATTGGTTGGAAATAAATAATATAATATAAATTAATCAATTAATCATTGAAGTCTGAGACGAGTAAGTTGGTAATGTGGCTGAAACACATAAAAACTCACAATTAGTTGAATAATACATATTAGCCTAAATACTATCCTAATTGTCTGCTAAAACAAATCCATCTAGTTCTGGAATCTGCATTTTATTCTTTATTCTTTTCTCCATCTCATCCATTATTCATGCCTTTGCTAGTTGTCTTAACCTAATAGTAGTCCTTGAACTTATTGGGTCGATTTTGATAATATTACATAAGTCAAACTGCTAATAGGGAAGCCGGCAAAAGGAGAAAAAGCATGTGAAACTTGTACATAAATAACATAATTTACTTATGTTCTTGTTGTTGTTGTTATTATTATTATTATTATCAACTCTCATATACAGTTATAACAATAATAATAATAGTTTGTGAAATCCAGCTTGTTTAATTTGCAAAATTACAGTAGATTTTTTATTGAAAAGTCACTATGAGTGTCACATGGATTTGGAAATCACTGTGATATTCTTTTGAAATCACCTTGATTCTTAAGTCACACTGTATTGTTGAAATCGTTACCCCCAAACACCAACCGGTGTGGGAAAGACATGTCAGACTATTAACAAATCTTCATCATTGTCTAGTAAGAATGTATTTCCTTATTTAACACTGAAACAAATACATGCAAGTAACTACAGTTTAATAATTAGTTTGTTTTGGGTGGCGCGCCATCTTCAGATCAGATCATGGCTTCCACCGTTTCAGTATCTTTCATATACGTCAAAATCAACGAAGTATATTTCTCACGGTTTTAGTTGAGTGCTCTATTTGTTCAGTTTGAAATCCTTCTATTGAAATATGTAATTTGCTATATATATTTATTACTTTTGCAAAATTGTCTCTCTTTGAATTTACTCAAGGATCATATGTTACTTTCAGGGATTGGGTTTGGTCCTTGATGCCAAGGACTATCATTGGTTCTTGGCAACTGTGAAGCCACCACATGGCTCTTAGGTGAAAGGCTTAATTAGATAGTTAAATTATTATTATTTCTTTGTTAAAAATTAACTATGTTAATAATGAAGTGACCAGATTTATAGCAGGTGAATTAGTAATACCTTATTAACAACAATTGGAATTGACTGGCATTGGAATTGATCGGATTTGATAGCAAGTGTATTCCACGTATGTGCTTATACTAGTCATGCTCATTGAAAATTGATTACAATATTATGCCTTGAGAGAATGATTGAGACCAATATCATAGACGGTGGTATGTGACATTGCGCATTTGTTCATTTAGTTGTACGCTTATTTTAGAATCTTGCTTTAAATGGAATTTAAAGGACAAATTTACTTGTTATAGTTTTTCTAAAATTGGTTTGTTTAAATTTTTAGTATTTACCTCTTATCTGACAGAATATTAATAGTCATAACTGTGGAGCTCTTTATTTTGACAGGCTTTACCGATGAAACTCCTCGGGATTACTACTGCAATCTTGGTCCAGATGGTAGGCGGAGAGATGCTGATGAGAGGCCTGAATTATGTAGAGGAACTGTTGAATTTGTTGCTACAAAAGAATACATGGTCAGTTGAAATTATGATTCACGTATTTTGCGTTTCCTAATAGTCTTAAGTTTGACAAGTAACGCATAATTTTTACATTCCTCGTATTTTCTTCACTGTTTTAAATTTCGGCCGCCACAGCCGAAATTTCGTTTCGGCTAGCTTGCCGATACGAAATCACAGATTTTATACTCCATATCGTTTTGGACCGAAATGTGTAGCTGAAATATCAGCTGAAATATTATCGAAATTGTCGAAATATCGGCCAAAATAGACACACTAATGTTATTGTGAATATATAAATTTTTTTTGCCTTACTTTTTGCATACAAGTTTTTCTATATAGGACTTTAAGCTAAAGATAATGTGAGGATTTCGTCTGTCTATTGTTTGTGTCTATTGTTTGTGTATATGCAAAGTCAAGTAAGTCTATTAACTAATACATTTTTTCTAATCAATGCAAATTCGATTTAGTTATATACGTATATTGTATTCTCTTTTATATTGTTGTTAAATTCTGCGAATATTTACCGTGATTGATTTATATCATTAGTTATATTATACAATATTTTATATGATAAATGACATGTAGAACATATAATATTTTGTTTTCTAACAAAAAAGTTATGTTTGTTGAGTGTCCGAAATGAACATCCGAGATGATCACAAATTTCCCGAGATCTCTGATATCTCCGATCCGGCATGAAACACCCCTTGCCGAGACGAGTCCAAAATCCGAGATTTAAAAATTTTCTTTCAATTTTTTCGGTTCTAGTGTTGTTATAGTTGGTCGGGGGAAATTGAAAAAAAAAGTTGCTGTGGTTATTGCTTGTTCCATTCCCCTCTGTGCTTCCAAATGAATTTTTTTTTCCACCCAACATTATTTTATCCCAAAGCTCGTATAAGTACGCTTTTCTGTGCAAAACTTGTTTCTATCCAATTCCACATTTTAACCTCTGAAAACAGAGAGAGCTTAGAAATGCTACTTCTTTAATTAAACAATTTAAAATGCCAGAGCCAGAGCCAGACCCATCTATTACTTTGAAGTTAAAAAAAATTTAATTTAATATTACTTCTATTTGTAATGTTCACCAAATATAATACTTGGAATGTTTCTACAGCCAAACACAAAAAGTCACCTATTATTTTTTTACTACTTACTGGGACCCACAAAAAAAAAACAATGTCTTTAGGAAAGGAGACAAGAAATTTACTTCTCTCAATTTCGATATTTCTTAATTTTTCATCCAAATAGCCCCTTTCAGATCAAGTCGTTCAAGATGAAATCCAGACCTTTGGATGTGATCTACATCACATAAACTCTGACAAGATTTGAAATGATTTTGACTAGTTTTATCTGGGATCATGCAACCCCAAAATTCTGCAATTTTCCATTTTTACTCTTTTTAAACTGTTAAACTTTGGGGTTGCACAATGCACAGTTGACATTCGCTAAAATAATTTGAAGATTTGTCCATATAAAGTTCATATGTTGTAGATCATATCCAACAACGTGGATTTTCAATTTGGGCGCAATCTCAAAATTGGAGTCAAGACAAAAGTGAGGTTAGTACTCCTTGTATATATAGGATCTCCAGTTGAGCACTATGCTCACAAGACTCGAGCACCGAAAAAGCCGTCAGATGGACCGTTGACATAATTATAGGCAGATCTTCAATTGAGCACTTTGCTCACAAAACTTTGTCAGCACTCAAATCTTAGCACTCAGTTGGTTGACTTTAGATGGAGGGAAAAATTTCTAGTGAACCACAAAGAGCGAAATGTACTCTAAACTTTATTTTTTCTCTCTGCTTGCTTTACTCCCTCCCTGCATCTGATCGTGCCTGCTCAGCTCAAATTGTGGCGATAGCAGAAAAATTCAGGGCGGAGAGGGAGTAGAGCAGCGTCAGGATTCAGGATGGAGGAGGGAGATTCACGAGGAGAGTAGGTGGTGGTGGCGGCAGCATTTGAGGGAAGAGTTTGTGGAGAGAGAAAAAACGATCATTAAAACAGATAACGACGGGAGGGATGGAAGAGGAGGGAGGGGTGTTTACCTTTATGTCCTTCTTTAAGCTGTGCTCTTTTATGAGCCGTTTATTTTCTTCTATCTATCCAATGATCCAGATAAGACTGCCCACAAAGCCTTGTAAAGACATACTCAGTTGAAGAAACCCCCCGCCCCCCCCGCCCCCCCCCCCCCCCCCCCCCCCCCCCCCCCCCCCCCCCTCCCTCCTCTCTCTCTCTCTCTCTGTGCATACACAATCTCTCAATTGAAGATGGTCTAAATTTTTGTTTGATTAAGGGTCTGTTTGGTTTAATCACAGCCTTCGATACTAATGTTGTTGCGTACAGTTGTCCTAGCAATTACAGTGTCACAATTTGTTGCTACTGCAGTTTTAGTTGAAGTGGAGAAGAGGTGGCCTTAGATGGCCTGCAGTGACCAGAAATGATCACAGTCAGTTAGTTGCCGGGGATGACCGCTTGCAAGACTAAATCCTTTTGTTTAAGGTTGCAACTGCAACCAGGGCAGGTCCAAGTAGTCCTCCATTTTTAAGTGTCTCTGGTGTTCTCTTTTTAGTTGCTACCAAAAGAAATATTTGCTACAAGGCTGAAGTATGAAACTGGAGTTGCAATGAGCCCAGTTGCAAAGATATAGCAAACCCTGTAATTCATTTTACATGTATCTAGTAATAATTTATAGCAATGCTTGTATTTATAGTAGAGTTATTATGAAAATAATTTTTTGCAGTTTCAAGGGTTTAGTTGATCTAACCTTATTGAGTATTTTTGGAGGCTTTGGTATTCTCTCCTAATTCCTCTATTTTCCTTTTGGTTTCACAAGCTTAGTACATTGGATTCACCTTTTTTCAAAGTAGATGGAAAACATTTAGTAGGTAGTATATTGCGCATTTCCTGAGTCGGTAGAGTGACTATGTCTACATTCTTTGTTTCTAAATCATGAATGTGCTTCCTACTTGTTTGTTTATTTCTGTGCGAACTGCGAACCCCCATGCATATTTTTGCATGCAATGTTGCTTGCTAAACCAACCTTTCCAAGGTTGTGAAAACTTTTTCAACTTTTCTTTCTGTTTATTTTATATTTGCAGTGATTTTATTTGCATACTTCACTTGATCCCCAGGTCCGTGATCCAATGCCTGCAGTATTTTTCTTCCTTGTCGATGTATCCATGAATGCTATACAAACTGGCGCAACCGCATCAGCTTGCAGTTCAGTCAGCCAGGCTATTGCTGATCTTCCGGTAACTTATTTTCTTTCTACTTAGTTGTCCCTGTTTCTTGACACTGTTTCATTTACTTGCTCTTACGTTGTGCTAGTCTTTTTCTATGGAAACAATACACATTGTGCTGGGCCTTTTCTAGTTTGCTCCAATTATGAGTTGCACTTTGGAACTTGTAACACTGTTTTTCCAAATTGTTGTTTGGATAAATTTTTAAATGCGGTAGCCCATTTACTGTACTGAAAATCAAATGGGAGAAATGGAATTTCTAGAATCACATCTTTGGTGCCAATTTTCGTTTTGTTCCCAGTCAAGAACAATACATGAGTAATCAGCTTGTAGATTGTAGAGATACTTGTGGGACCACATTTTAAAAAATTCTCAATGAAGAACTATACACCAGTAATCAGCTTGTAGATTGTAGAGGTACCTGTGAGATTTATGTGATGATGCTGTAAGTTCTATTTTAAAGCGTCCCTGTTTTTTTTTCTTCTGTTTTAATGCTGGGATGTTCAGGTTCTACCGTTAGTACTTCATTGATTACGAATTCAAGGGTTTATGTGTTTCCTTTATGGACTGGTGGTGGTTGACATATCTTGATGAGGAAAAAAGGATGTACTTGGATTGCACATTATACCCCAGTTGCCATTTAGGATCAATTGATGCGTGTGCCTGCTAAAATTTGCAGCTTTGCTAATTGCTAATCTAATTCAAGATTTAGTTTCTGGCAGATACTACTATATTCTGCTTCTATTACAATAACACATGATTATCTGCTATACCACATACCTTTTTCGTCGATTCCAAAACATCCTCCCAAAATATCCTCGAACCATGTATGAAGATTACCATATATGAAGATTAAGTTATCTCTTAATGAAACATTATACTATTAAGTTTACATTATACTATTAACATTATGCATACCCAGAAGGCTTGTGAATCCACTTTTGCTGCTCGAGTGTTTGAATTACCCGATTCACTAAGTGATGTAAACTTTGGTGATCAGTGTATATAATAAATTCTTTCCCTAGAAGATACTGTCTCCTCTCCATTTTTTGACTGCTTCAGTTATGGCAAACATCTCACGAACATATGTAGAGGGAGCTTGCATTCTAGGCACCATCTTTTTGCTGAAAAATTCATTTGGATGTTGATTCTGCTGTAACACATCACCAATTCCAATCCCTGAAGTATCTATTTCAATAGCAAATGGTTGAGAAAAATCTGGAAGACTGAGTACAGGAGGATGTTGCATAGTCAGCTTGAGATTTTTGAAAGCAGTATCTGATATATCAGACCAACCAAACCCCTCCTTCAAAAGGTTTGTCAATGGCCCCGCAATTGAAGCGTAACCCTTTATTAATCTTCTATAATACCCCGTTAATCCCAGAAAAGATCTCAATTGCTTGAGATTCGTAGGAACTGGCCACTCACTGATTGCAGATAATTTCCACTCAGCTTTTATACCCTTTGCAGATATTATATGTCCAAGGTACTCAATAGAGCTAGTGCCAAATTCACATTTGGATCTCTTCACATAGAAATTTTTTTGCTCTAGAATCCTCAAGACTACTCTGAGATGCTCAACATGCTCCTCAAGACTCTTGCTATTCACAAAGATATCATAAAAAAACTGACACAAATCTTCTCAAATATGGCTTAAAAATAATGTTCATTGCTGCTTGGAATGTGGCAGGCACATTAGTAAGCCCAAAGGGCAATTCATAATGGCCTTCATGTGTTCTGAATTCTACCTTCGCAGTATCTTGAACTCTCACCTGGATCTGATGGTATCCTGCCCGTAGATCCAATTTAGAAAATACCCTTGCACCCTGCAATTCAGCAAATAGCTCATATGCTGTTGGGATTGGATATTTATCTCTAATAGTAATGACATTTAAAGCTCTATAATCCACACAAAACCTCCTCGTACCATCTTTCTTCTTGACTAACAACACTGGTGAGGAGAATGGGCATATGCTATGCTTAATAATACCATCAGAGAGCATCTTGGATACCTGCTTCTCAATCTCTTTTTTTTGGAAAAGTGGATATCTGTAGGGTCTCACATTAGTGGGTTTAGCATTAGGTTGTAAATGTAGTGGATGATCAAATGCTCTTGAAGGAGGAAGACCCACTGGCTCTCAGAAAACTGACTCAAAATCATGCAATACTTTTTGCAACTGCATTGGCAATACATGCTACTCATGTTCTTCATTCAAAACTAGATGAAAGTATTGACTGATGTTGTTACGGTGCACCTCTTTTGATGAGGACATTAGTTCGAAACGATTTGGGTGTATCTATTAGCGCAGTCATTGTCTTAGACAATGACTGTGTTATTAGCCTAGTATTTTTATTTTAGCATTCATATTTGTTTTTGATAATTTTAGCCATATGTAGTAGTTTTGCAATTTGCACCATTTATTTTCTGCATTAGAATATTTTGAAGATCTGTATTGGGATTTTGTTTTGAGCCTATATATAGGCCTTGAGAATAATGAGAAGGTATGCTATTATTGATTAGAAAAATAGTGTGTTGAGTTGTTTTTTTGCATTCTTGTGTATGTGATACCATAAAAAGTTATTAGGGTTTGTGAGAAATCCTAATAAAGTATTAGGGTTTGTCAGAAGCTCTAACTATACCCCTAAATCCCCAATTTTATTTTAAACACTAACCCTAATACCCTCTCTCTCATCTCACAGCCGCCGCCCCCCTCTATCTCCTTCCTCCTATTCCCCGCTACCTGAACCTATCTCCACCTCAGTCGCTGCCTCTCCCTCTCCAATCGACCACCCCGAGTTCCCTATTCTCCTCGCCGTCATCTACTCTTTCACCGCCTTCCTCTCCACTCTCTCCCCATCTCCCGAAATGACCACCACGACGCCACCTCATCCCCACCTCAACTCGTCCTCCGACACCCTGCCAGTGCGACCACCGTTCGCCCATCCCTGACGCCCAACCGTTTGCTGTCTCACCCGCAACCCCATTAGTAGCTCCACTGCCGACCACCTCCTCGCTGCCTCGCCACTGCAGCCCCCCGAGAACCGGTGCGATTTTTTTCTAACCCGGTAATCTCTTTCCACTTCTCCATTATTTGTGATACTACCAATTATCTCTAGAATATTATTTGCATTTACTGTCGTCCACAAATATTGTGTGTGCTTCTACTTGTTAATTAGAGTATGAATCTTTGTTGTATATCTTACATGCTAAGAACGATTAAGTATAATTATTGATTGTTATGATTGAATCTTTTATTGGGCTTGTTAAACTATTTCATATCTTGAAAATCCATCAAACCAATTAGTAGTTTAATTTCTGACTTAATCTGTATTACATATTGGTAAACTTAATCTTTTAAAATTCTTGGAAATTCTCTATTTAGGGTTAAGTTTACATCATCTTGGTTTTAGAGCGAAGGTTTTTCAAACCCTAGTTCTTGCATCATTTAGTCATAATTTTGCATTCATTTTAGGATTATTTTTTTCATTTTATTAGATCATCTCAGATTAAAAAATTATTTTATGTGCATTTAAGATACATTTCTTCAAATTTCAGCAAGCACGCGTCCCCACGATCCCTAGTTTTTCACCGTTGGTGAATGCGTCTTTGCAGCACCATCACGACTCCTGAAGAACATTGTGTCCCTCCCAAACTACCAAATTAGGAATCCTAGAAATCAGCGAACCCCTCGTCAAACTGAAATGGACAACACTGATATTTTCACTACTCTTGCTGCCATTCAAGCAACTCGCTAATATCAATCAGAAGCTTGAGCAAGTGGAATTGAATCAAAATGTTGACGCTGGGTTTCATCCTAGTCGTGAGAACCCACACGGAAATGATCGTGACGACCGACGTCAAGATTATGACCCTGACGTACAATACAAAAAGAATGTTAAGGCAAACGTTTCCCACTTTGAAGGCCACATGGAACCCCAAACTTATCTTGATTGGATCCATGCCATGAACCACTACTTCCTATGGTTTGACATGAGTTTGACATGAGCGAAGCCCTGAATGTCAAATTTTACTACGATAAAATTGACTGGTAAAGCTCAACAACACTGGACCAATCTTGAACATGTCCATAGAGGCCGAGGCCTAGCACTCATAACCATTTGGGAGACCATGAAAGAGAAGCTTACCAAGAGATATGTGCCTTTGTTGTTCCACACCCTAACTCTATCAAGGAAGCAAATCCACCCAAGAGTATGTGGATAAATTTGACGACTTTCTTATTCGGTGCAATGCCTTAGGTGAAGAGAGCGAAGAACAAACTCTAGGTTCATAGCTGGACTACGAGCCGATCTTAGGAATGAGCTAATTCATAGAAACATGGACTTCTTCGCAGCAGCTTATGCTCTTGTCCTCGATATGGATTTTCTTAAAGCAAGTTTCTTTTACAAGTCCAGCGATTCGAGAGATCAATCCTCCAGAATGACCTTCACTGGCACCTCTAGACCTAACCCCAACAAATCTTACCCCAGCAAGCCTAATTCAAATTTCTATTCACCTAGGAATGACAACAAGGGTAAGAACACTAAAAAAGACTACTCTAAGATTGATCATCTCATTAAGTGCTATAAATGCAAGGGATACAATCATGTTGCTTGCAACTGTTCCAGTCCCAGTAGAATCAACATCGTAGAAGGTACGCTGTCATTGCTGATTAGCTCGACAATGAGTTTACCTATGAACCTCATGTAAGTGATGACTTCGGTGAAGAAGAGGATGACCAGTCTCTCAACTGTATTCGGTCGATCCAATCACCTCCATTGAATGTACCCGAGTCATCCATCCTTTTCCAAGTTACTTGGCAACCCATAGATTTTGTCCCTGTGTTAGAACTTCATTGAGTCTCAGAGCCGCATCCACATTTGTATCTCGCATTCATGATTTGCTTAGAGAAATTTTTAAGGAAATTAATGAAAATAATTTTAACTACAAGTTAATAGCAGATACCAGAAGAAAATTTAGAACTTTTGATGTTGGTGATGAAGTGATAGTTTGGATTCGTTCGGAATTGTTTTCAGCTGGATTCGTTAAGAAATTGAACACGTGTTGCAGTCCCATTTAAAATTCTGCATAAAATTAATGATAATGCCTATGTCGTTGACCTTCTTGAATGTTTTGGCATAAGTAAGACTTTCAATATTGAGGATCTAGTACCCTATAAAGGTCCAGAGTTTAATGCTAGAAATTTTCTTATAGATGCGCCTACCCTGCAACCTACTTGTGAGATTCTCACATTTCCCCCCTCTTCCTGATACTATTAATCCACCGATAGAAAAATTGAATAATATTTTAGATGATCAGATAATCTCTACTAAAGATGGTGGTATTCATAGGTATTTGGTGCGATGGAAGAACACGCCAAATTCGGATGATACTTGAAGTGATCGTGAGGAGCTCCAGCACTTGGATCTAGATCTTTGGAGCATTATGACAGAATCACTGATTTTGACTCGACTGGGTCGAGCTCTCTCCCACCCGTAGGCTCTGTTTGGTTCAAAGGAGGGGAGGGGAGGGAAAATAATTATCTTCTTGTTTGGTTCACAAGGGGAGGGAATGGATTTTATAATAAAATTACTTTTATACCCTTCACAAGGTGATCGATATGTCCAATTGAACTAATCTTTGGGACAAGTTACTGTGTTGCATCCTCCCTTAACCTTTCAGAAGAAACTTCTCGTATCAGAAATGAAATAGAAGGCGCAATCAGAGTAAAGAGATGTGGACATAAAAACTTAATTTTCAGAAATGAAGTACGGATAATAAACTTAATTTTCAGCATAAAAACTAATGAACTAATGAGGCTTTCGATCTTGGAACCAAATCCTAGTGTATTAATTTGATGAATTCAGCATCAGTACTACGTATGGACTGCTAGAATATGGATAATGTACTTTTCAGCATAAAAACCAATGAACTAATGAGGTTGTCGATCTTGGAACCGAATCCTAGTATATATACATTAATACACTAACAATTCTATTGCTAAAGCTCAAAAGAGAATGATTAATTAGCATCCAAGAGGAATGATGAGAGTCGCTCAGAGTGGAAAGAGCTTAATGTGGAGGAATGTAATGATACCTAGAAATAATGAGAACAAAGATTACTATATAGTATATACATGGAAATTGCAAAAAGAAGATCATGCATACTTGCCCGGATCTCAAAGTATATCAACTCGATCGAAACAAGATGCTTTCCATGATACTATAATTTGAATCTCCGAAATTTCAACGAGGTCATGCATGCATGCAGCAGCGAACATCTTAAAGCACACAACCTTTGCATCATGTGACAAGAGGAGCAATCGAGAAGTTTGTTCAAATCTGACATATACAACAACGAAGATGATGTGGAGATTGAAGAGGGAAAAGATCAAAGAGAACTAACTAAAAGGGCAATTTAGGCCATTCACATTAAAAAATTAGACATAATTTCTCTCCTCTCCAATTCCCCCCAATATTAGAGGTGAGCCAAAATTGGTTCAGGAGGGGTGTTGCACCCCCCCATTTCTCTCCCCTCCCCTCCTAAAAAATGAACCAAATATAAAAGTTTTAAAAAACCCCTCCCCTCCCCTCCCCTCCCCTCCCCTCCATTCCCCTCCAACCAAACACTCCCGTAGAGAATGATGAGAGACGATTTGGGCGCTTCTATCAGCGCGTGCATCGTCTAGGATGACTGTTCTATTAGCCTAGTATTTTTATTTTAGCATTCATATTTTTTTTTTGGCAATTTTAGCCATATGTAGTTGTTTTGCAATTTACTCTTTATTTTCTACATTATAATATTTTAGAGATTTGTATTGAGATTTTGTTTGAGCCTATATATAGGCCTTGAGAATAATGAGAAGACATGCTATTATTGATTAAAAAATTTATTGTCTGTTGAGTTGTTGCTCTGTATTCTTTTCTTGTGTGTGATATAATAAGAAATTATTAGGGTTTGTGAGAAATCCTAAGAAAGTATTAGGGTTTGTGAGAAGCTCTAACTACATCCCAAATCCTCAATTTTATTTTAAACCCTAACCCTAGTACCCTCTCTCATCTCAAAGCCGCCACCCCCCTCTCTCCTTCCTTTTATTCCCCACTACCTGAACCCATCTCTACCTCACTTGCTGCCTCTCCCTCTCCAATCGACCACTCTGAGCCCCCCTTCTCCTCGCCGTCATCTACTCCCTCGCCGCCTTCCTCTCCCCTCTCTCCCCATCTCCCGAAACGACCACCACGCCGCCACCTCATCCCCACCGTAAGCCCGTCCCCCGATGTCCCGCCAGCGCGACCACCGTTCGCCCATCCCCGACACCCCACCGTTTGCTGTCTCACTCGCAACCCCATCAGCAGCTCCACTGCCGACCACCTCCTCGCTGCCTCGCCACCGCAGCACCCTGAGAATGAGTGTGATTTTCTTCGAACCTGGTAATCTTTTTCTACTTCTCCATTATTTGTGATACTGCCAATTATCTCTAGAATATTATTTGCATTTACTGTCGTCCACAAATATTGAGTGTGTGCTTCTACTTGCTAATTAGAGTACGAATCCTTATTGCATATTTTACATGCTAAGAACGATTAAGTATAATTGTTGATTGTTAGGATTGAATCTTTAACTGGGCTTGTTAAACTATTTCATATCTTAAAAATCTATCAAACCAATTAGTATTTTAATGTCCGACTTAATCTGTATCACATGTTGGTAAACTTAATCTTTTAAAATTCTTGGAAGTTCTCTACTTAGGGTTAAGTTCACATCATTTTTTCTCAAAGAATTCAACTGAATTGGGAATGGAAGTGGAGATTTTCCTTTAAGGATTACTCTTTGTGAACCATGAGTGAATGACATAGTCATCTCATTATAATCAGTGATCACCTTCCCCAACAAATGGAACCACTATACTTCAAGCACCAAATCTGCACCATGAAGAGGTAACATGTACAATCAATAGAGAATGAATAATCTTGGAGCATAATTGGTCCGGACACACACTTACCTTAACATAACAATGTCTGCCTTTTCCCTACCACCACCTTGAATTCTTGATAGGGTTGCACTGACAAATTCAAATATCTCACCAATCTCTCTTGGATGAAGTTATGAGTACTCCCCGAATCAACAAAAACTTGCACAAGGTGCCCTTTGATAGTTCCTTGTTTTCTCAAGGTCCGCAAAGATTGTTGTCCAGCTAAGGCTTGAAATGATATCTCACGCATTTGATCAGTGAAGCTATCAATCAAGCTGTTCAGTAACTTCCAAAATCTCAACCAACTCTTCTTCCCCATCATCAACTAATAGCATGAAAAATTGTCGTTTACACCTATGTCCTGGGACATATTTTTCATCACAATTAAAACACAATCCCTTCTCCTTCATCCCTACCCGTTCATCAGGCAGTATCTTCTTAATAAAAGGGTTTCTCATAGTTGTGGACTGGTTATTAGGCACTGAAGAAGTGTTTGCAGGTGTAGGCATGAATGGTGGCAGAGTACTAGGAGTAGGTACCCATGGTGGTTTGTATGAAAAATTCTTTCCCTAACAGATCTCTCCTCCAAATACTTTTCTTCTTGCATTTTTGCTAAGCCAATTCCATCAGACAAGCATTGTGGCTTATGAGCTAGAACGTCCCTCTTAATTACATCTTTAAGACCCGAGATGAAACTACTCAGAATTAAGTGGTTGCCTAACCCTTTTGTTTTATTAACCAGTACTTCAAATTGCTCAAGATACCCAGCTAGTGTTGATGTTTGAGTCAGTTTGAACAACATACCAGCATAATCGACATAAGCGCCAATTCACAAATTTTCCTTTACGAAATTTGTATTGAAACCACGCTATCCATGTGAAAAGACACCATGATCAACTTCGGATCCTCTGGTGTTTTATGATAGGCGAAAAATTGATTGGCCTTGAACAACCAACCCGTTGGATTTGTCCCTTCAAATCTAGGAAAATCCAACCTAGGGTTTTGAATTTGAATTGCAGGATCAGAAGGTGAAGAATTCCATACATTGCTCTGAGATTCGTGCTCCACCATTGACGTTCGCATCTGAAGCTAGATCAATATTTCCATCAAGAATCGTCAATTTGTGAAACAAATCCGTCATCGACGTTGCTAGACTCTGTGACTGATCTCCGTGATGTTTCCCTGTCTCACGCAACCCACTGATTGCCTCATCCATTGCCTCATCCACCGATGATCTTCAACGAGATGCCTCGTCAACTGATCGTCGACCGTCCGCCATGGCATGATGATTCCAAGTCAGTAAAAGCACCAATTGATATGATAATAGCCTAGCAAAAGCACTTCTGATATCTTCTCAATAATCAAAAACTGAATTGAGCTTAATTGCTTTTGAAATCAATTACAAGAATTAGGGTTTTAGGAGAATTGGGGAAGAACTAAGGATATGAGAGATAGGTCACGAGATCAAGAAAAGATCAAGGAATCAATTGGAAAATATCTTGCTTACAATTCTTATTACATCCACTCTTATTTATAGTCTGTTTCTACACCCATGTGTACACCTCTTCCTTCCCGCCACTTCTTCTCTTCACAAATAACACGTGCTCATCACACTATTTTGTAATCTTCCAAATACTTCAGCTGCTTCACTTTGCGCCTGGGTCAGCCTGATTCGCGCACACCTCTACCTGTAACACTACCAATCCCCCCCCCCCCCCCCCCCCCCCCCCCCCCCCCCTCCTCCTCCTCTTGAAATGGAACCTGTACCATCAGGTTCAAATCAGGAAATGAATGGGCCATGGTTGCTGCATCTTCCCATGTAGCATCTTCTACAGGCAAATGTTCCCAATCTCACCAACAGTTCTTCAACTAAGCCTTGCCCCCCTTTAACCCACCGGTGTCCTACCACTTCCAGCGGTTGAAAAACAAGCTGTTGCATATCCTCCCTTGAGGCAATGGCACTGTCTCCTCATGATCCCCATACATTTTTTAAGTAACGAAACATGAAATACGGGGTGTATGCGAAAATAGTTAGGTAACTTGAGCTTATAAGCTACCGTCCCAATCCTTTGCAATACTGCAAATGACCCAAAGTAGCACTTAGCAAGCTTTTGAAAAGCCCTATGCACCACTGACTTCTGACGATAGGCTTGAAGTTTCACATAGACCCAATCCCCCACAACAAACTCTCTACCCCCTTTTAGAGTCAGCTTGGTTCTTCATACGAACCTGAGTATGTAGCAAACTCTGCCTGAGCTTCATCAATACTTCCTTTCTGTGATTTAACATCGAATCCACTGCAAAATTTGCAGCATTGCCTTGGATATAATCTGGTATACAAGGTGGAGGTCTGCCATATATAATCTCAAAAATGTTATTATACTATTAACATTACATGAAGATTAAGTTTTGCTAGTTATCTCTTATTTTATATAACATTATTGGAATACATTTTGCAATTCTTCTACGACCATACATGAAGATTAAGTTTAATTTTATTCTTCTTTTATTACAGTTTGACTACAAATTTTGTTAGAGTTTCTGGCTTGATACTTGTTACAAAATTTAATAAAACATTCTGAAATGGCTTGTAGCTAGCAATATGTTTTATGATCTTAATTTTGGTAAAAGAGTTTCTGGAAGATCATATTCACTGGCTGACATTTTACCACTTCACACCATACTTCACAGGAAGGTAATCGGACATTGGTGGGCATTGCAACTTTTGATTCATCTATTCATTTCTACAATCTGAAACGAGTTCTACAGCAGGTTTGTAACTTTCATCATGCCATTTTGTACATGGTTTTATACTATTATTTAAAATAAGCTATAATACATGGTACTTTTCACCAGTTCTCTTGTCCAATCCTATTGTTGTCTGAGTACACCTTTCTACTCTCTGATGATATCATGGGTTTGTTCTCAGTGCTTGAGCAGGAAGATAGACATGAGGTCTACCCACATAGAAATAAAATTTAGAGAGGTTCATTCGCCCTTTAAGCTCATAATAAATATGGAATCTTTATCATACACTAACAAAATATCTTGATGGGAATTAAATTTGTGAAATACCCTACCACTATTCTAAACTTCAAAGTTGTAGGAAGAGTTGAGGGAATTGCACTTATATCTTAACACGCCCCTACAAGTCAAGTGCCCATTTTAATGGGCTGAAGAAATGAGACAAGCGCCCAACAAAGAGTGGGCCGAGACCTTGATGTGCACAGTGACATAACTATTTTTTTTAATTCAAGAAAAATAATATAATAAAGTGCACCCAACAAGAACTGCTCCTGGGCTGCCTGGTTACCAAGTGAAGAAATGAGACAAGCGCCCAACAAAGAGTGGGTCGAGACCTTGATGTGCACAGTGACAAGAATTTTTTTTAATTCCAGAATAAATAATAAAATAAAGTGCACCCAACAAGAACTGCGCTTGGGCTGCTAGGTTACCAAGTGACAGACTGCCGCAATGCAGAAACTTCGAAGTTGTAGGGTTGAGGGAATTGCACTTATGTCTTAGTAAAATTCCAGTAAAGTTTGTTAAACTTTTATCTTTTACTGGACTCTATGGAAGAATAGTTAAGAGGTGCATTATCAGTTTTAATACTTGTTGACATTTTCCTTTTTTAATTTTCGTAATTCTTATTTGCAGCCTCAGATGCTTATTGTTCCTGATGTACAAGATGTTTATACTCCACTTCATTCTGATATAATTGTTCATCTTGACGAGGTTTGCGCTGCATATAATCCTTTCATTTTTAGTACTTTTTCTGTTTCTCATACTACCCGTCTATGTTATGCTTTGGTACAATGTTTCTTGTTCTTGCTTAGAGAATTTTGTTGTCTTTTGTGAGGATTTAGTGTCGGCAACATCTGGAGCAGTTGCTGGATAACATCCCAACCATGTTTGAAAACAATAAAGTTGCGGAATCTGCATTTGGTGCAGCCATTAAGGTATTCTCCGCAGGGTTGGCAAATTTCTTTTGTTGCTAGCTCCGCTCTTCTTCTCTTATCCACAGAAGCCAGTAGTCATTGACAAGTCTGGATCTTATTGTGCTGCAGTCTTTGATTATTGTATATGAGTGTTTTGATTTGCATCTGTGTTATATAATTTTGATTATCAAATGCTCCTATTCATTTATTACTTAGTGGTATGGTATCTACGAACAGAAATATATTTCAATCAAAATTTATCGACAATATCTAAGTATTTACTGGTAGTTGATTACCCATCTACTTTTGTGTCATGGCCATAATTGTTTAATATATTTCAGGCAGCGTTCTTGGCAATGAAGCCCACTGGTGGAAAACTACTTGTATTTCAGTCAGGCAAGTCTCGTTGCTTATGTCAGTTTTATCCATTTAGGTGCCAGTTTCTGTGTTCATCACATCTTTTTTTTTCTCCACTCTGCATATTTTATGAACTTATCTTGTAATGTTCTGATCTTTTGTGGTATGATGGTTTTGAATCTGTAGACCAAACTAGTAGATAGTTGTGTACAGGGAAATATGGAAATAAATGCATAACTAGTTAGATATTTATATACCATAATTATCATATAAGTTGTGTATCATTTGGGTTGGTCCTGCATCCAACAAGTTATAAACTGATATAATGTATATATTACAGAAGTTGAATGTGGCTTTGGGATAAAGGCTTTGCTGTTGTTGTTTTAGAATATCAAAACTGGTTTTAGGTATTAGTATATTGTTTGTCCTATCCACTGTCAGCACTTTTCTATGTTGGACTCCTTTTACCTGGTTCTGTTTATTCTATCCAATCGAGTTAGTACAAAATCTTCATGTTTATTCATTAAGGCTGTAAATCAAACAATCAATTCGTAAGTTCGTCTAAGAGACCTTTGGAGATTTTTAAAAAAAATTATCAAGGAAAGTTTGGTCCTCTCTTTTGCTATGGATCTAGTAATCAATTAGTGCCCAACCTAGCCCGAGTCCGCTATCCATAATTTCGCTTGAATATTATCTCTGTATTATTTTCTCCGAAGTTTGGTCCTCTCTTATGCTATGGATCTAGTAATCAATTAGTGCCCAACCGAGCCCGAGTCCTCTATCCATAATTTAGCTTGAATATTATCTCTGTATTATTTTCTCCGAAGTTTTGAGGTGTCTATTTTTTGATGGGTTTTTTTTCTTATAGCAAAAATTTAATATTGTGCTTTGTTAGCCAAGTTGCACTGTGACACTGTGACACTTTAAGTGGGACAGATACAGATACAATAATGAATAAACCACTTCTTTTGACATCCCGTGCTGTTCTTTCAGTGTTACCCTCTGTGGGAATTGCATCGCTTTCTTCACGAGAAACTGAAGGAAGATCAAACATCACTTCTGGAGAAAAGGTATACTTCAACATGTTGAATCGTCTATTTTTTTGGTTTTCCCATTTTTATTACTTATGGAACATAAAATATGAGGATTAGGAACATGAATTATGAGGATTTGTGAATTCTGTCTTCGACATGCCTATCTCGAATTTTTTAATTCGGGTTAATTGCACCTTTAAAGCTTATCAGTTGAATTATAACGTCCATGGAAGATGTCTGAATATTTGACTTGAGTGCTAAATAATATTAC
Organism: Hemerocallis citrina; assembly: GCA_017893485.1. Classification (NCBI taxonomy): domain Eukaryota; kingdom Viridiplantae; phylum Streptophyta; class Magnoliopsida; order Asparagales; family Asphodelaceae; genus Hemerocallis; species Hemerocallis citrina. The sequence continues at coordinate 52,858,714 of CM030368.1, forward strand.
AGGCTGGTGCTTGATTTATGGTTTAGTAAAGTTGAATGATAACATGAAATTATTAATTAATTATCCGGAAGTCTTTCCATGACAGTGGTTGTTACATCTCAGTTAGTCAATTTGTGACCAAATTATATATGAAAGTGGACTTGAAGCTGTTGGTGAAGCTCCTTAACAAGGGTTATGGTTCTGCTTATATGTAATATTAAGGGGTCTTTGGTTATTGGCCCCTGGAGCTCCATTTATAATCCACTACATCGAATTGGATTGTATATGTATATGGGTTGGATTAGAGGTTCCGGTTATATTGTGAATAGTAAATTTATTACTTTTAAATCTGGATTTACTATGAGGTTTGTGGAAGGAGTTTTATCTTGTCCTTCTTCCAAGTGCATTAAATGTGCCAAACACCGACACTGAACAAATCCATATGTATATGGGTTGGATTAAAGGTTCCGGTTATATTGTGAATAGTTACTTTTAAATCTGGATTCACTATGAGGTTTGTGGAAGGAGTTTTATCTTGCCCTTCTTCCAAATGCATTAAATGCGCCAAACACCGACGCTGAACAAATCTTATTCCAAATTCAGTGGCTACAAACATGTCAAATATACCCTTCAGACTTATTAAGAAATTTGGCTGCTTTCAGGATCACCCATAATGTAGGTACTCTCATGTGAGTATTCAAATAACAAATTCAACCATTGGAACTGATCACCATTGTCAGAACTACTCAAGAACTATATATATGGGAAAAAGGGTATGAGCAACTTGCTCATTTAGTAAATGAGCAATTGATGATGTGGCATGCATGTGATTGGGAAATCCTAAAAATGGTTAGTTGTCCAATGTTTCACATGCATGCCACCTCATCAATCGCTCATTTGTTAAATGAGCAAGTTACTCATATCTCTTTTACTTTTATATATATATATATATATATATAGGGATCTTCGGTTGCAAATGGTTGTAGTGTGCAAATGCGTACAAATGCCATATGAAGTTTGAAGCCGTTGTTTGAAACGACGACTTCAGTGGTTTGCACACGTTTGCAACCGAAATCTCCATGTATATATATGAGCAATCTTCCATTGCAAATGCTACTGTAGCGTGCAAACGCGTGAAAACCACTTAACCAGCGTTGGCAACGATGGGTGAAAGGCATATTTAATAATTAACCGGTGTTTGAAACATCGGGTTCATTATAACTTAACCCGTCGTTGCCAACGGCGGGTTAAGTGGTTTTCACGCGTTTGCACACAATAGCGCTTGCAATGGAAGATTGCTCTCTAGAGAGAGAGAGAGAGAAAGAGAGAGAGTAATGTTCCGTTGTGCACTAGGCCTCTGTGTGCACTCGGCCTTCTTGCCTTCGTATCGACGATACGAACCGTTCACATTGATCTACACATATAAATTAGTCTAAATATGTAAAATCAAATAATTTGAAATTCATTTGCCCATCCATTGAAGCGTTACAAAATTGTATAGCTGAAAATCGTTGTTTTTTATAGTCACATGATGGATGGGCAAATAAATTTCAAATAATTTGATTTTACATAGACTAATTTATGTGTAGATCAATGTGAACGGTTTGGATCGTCGATACGAAGGCAGGAGGGCCGAGTGCACAGGAGACCTAATGCACAACCGAACATCTCTCTCTCTCTCTCTCTCTCTCTCTCTCTCTCTCTATATATATATATATATATATATATATATATATATAGGGGGGGGGTGTCCAGTTTCTTTCATCCCTGCATTTCCCTAATCTAAAATTACAATGTCTGCTGTCACTTGATGGAGGGATACAACTTGTCAAGAACTTCTAAGATTTTGCCTGAAAGTAGCATATGTGATGTATATCACATCCTAGTGCCTGGAATTTCAAGTTGATGTCGAATGATTCAATTTCACTTGAGAGGATCTAAATGATGGGTACTTCTGAAAAGTAGCCTAGCTCTCTCTCTCTCTCTCTGAGTTATATATAGCGAGTTCTGTAGAAATGCAAAACATGGATATCTAAATGGATTAGCTCCCTACTATATTTGTTGTATTTTATCATGAGTTGTGAATGCCAATAATGTTTTAGTAAGCATGCTATAGATCTTCGCATATTAGTAACATTATTCACTTCCATTTCAGGAGGCTCATAAATTGCTCCAGCCTGCAGACAAGACTTTGAAAACAATGGCAATTGAGTTTGCTGAATATCAGGTAAGAGGCTAGTTTTACATTTACCCATTTAGCTAATATTTTGAGCCCGATTTTATTTGTTTATTTTTATTTATTTATTTGTGAACGCCTTGAAGCAACAATATATTCGTCTTTTTTTGGGAATACTGACAGTTTAATTATGTGCAAATTCAAACTACTTTTTTTTGGCTATTATTTACTAGGTTTGCGTAGACATCTTCATTACTGCTCAGAGTTACGTCGATATTGCATCTATCTCTGTCATACCAAAGACTACTGGAGGACAGGTGAACCGTCTATGCCCTCTGATAAATATTGCAGCTACTGTCTAACTTACTGCTAAAATTAGATAGAATGACTATATATGTTATTGATAGATGTTTGCTTTGCTCTTGCCTTTTATTCCGATATATGCATTTTGTTGGATCCGGTATGCAAGGCAGATAACACTAGAGGGGGGTGAATAGTGTTATAAAAAATTATTAAAAATTATTCAACTTGAAACACCTGTTAAGTCGACTGGGACAAAGACACCAGTCGACTGACTCGACAGAAATAAGAGACTTGATCAATTTGAAAAACAACAAGTCTGTAAGTCGACTTAATAGGCTACCAGTCGACTGATCAGACACAGACAGAAATAAAATGCAGCGAAATTAAATTTACAAGTTAGAAAGATCAAACCACAGAATTAGCAATGCAAACACAGCGATATATCCTGGTTCGGTCCTCCCGACCTACGTCCAGTCCCTAAGCAACCCACTTGAGATTTTTCACTATTCTTGAAAAGAATTACAAGAATACCCTATGACCTTTGGCAACAACTATGCCAAGCTCGTAGACCTCTCTCACCACTAGAGAGCGAGACCCCACTCTACAACCTAGAGTGAACACTGACTCTACACCAAGAGCCCTTCTCTCCAACCGAGAGGACCACTCTCACAATCCGAGAGTGAACAACAAGGAAAATCGAAAGTTACAACACCTAAAGCCTTTATTTTTGAATGTCCTTTTTGTATTGAGGCTATGTCAACTTCTAATTGCAGTCTTGAACTTAATTGTTGGTATACAAGACAGAGATTAGAGAACCAAGTTTAAGAGAGTGAGTTCTTTGAAAACTGAGTTTTTTTTACAAACACTTGAACAAAAAGTAAAGACTTGTTTAATGCAATTGGTAACCTTTTCCAAGTGAAATCTGGACTCTATTTATAGAGTAGGCACTCCAGAGTCGTTGGAAAACAGTTAACAAACTGCCATCAAACCTCAGAGAAGATTTGAATTCGAAAATCAAATTTAAATACTCAGAAAACTGTCAAAGCTGTTCGAACAGTCGACTGGGTTGCCAAAAGAGTCGACTGGTCAGAGCTTGAGTAAGTTCAGATTGTTTCGTACTTGAACAGTCAACTGCTTAGCCATGTAAGTTGACTTGTACTTGACAGCTGAACTCATACAAGCTTGAATTTGACATTTTTGATTTTTTTAATAAACTTTATTTTAGTCCTAGGGGATGTGTGTGTGTGCATCAAGGCTATTACAAGATTTCTAAGCAAACATATCAAAGATTACAATTTTGTATATCAATTTACATAGACACTCTTTTGATCTTTGAGCTGATCACTTTGAAGATGTTTTGAAGCTTGTAGTGACACTTGTCTTGTAGCTTGATCTTGAACCTTGAAAGCTTTGGGTAGTCATCAAAATATTTATCAAAATCTGTTCAGAGACATGTTGAATAGAACGTATGTGTATCGTGTTGTAGTCATCAAAATCAAGAAGCTACATTCTCCCCCTTTTTGATGATGACAATAAAATAACTAAACAATATAATAGTGATGCAAAAGGAAATTTGCTCCCCCTAAAGAAGATAGAACATGCACACATGCACTCAATAGACCATGCACGAAGATAGAACATGCACACATGCACTCAACAATAAGATCATAAATATTCTCCCCCTTTGACATCAACAAAAACATAAATTATACCAAAGCGCAATCCAAAGAGAGAAAAATCTGACATAAGCATCAAAATATAGTGCATAAAGCCATACATAAACATAAAGAACATAAAGTCACAATCCAAAGTCAAAGATAAAGTCTTACAAAATACAAAATAGACAAGTGATGAAAAAGACAAGACATACAAAATCAATCATCTTCATCACTATCGGGGGCAGAAGTAGGCGGAGGAAATTGCAGAACAAACAACTGAGTGAGGTTGGCAAGACTAGCCTCTAGAGAATCATGACGACTCATAATGAGATCCTGACGGTCCATAATATAGTTGACAGACGAGTAGAGACTTTCAGGATGAGAAAGGCTTGTCCTAGGTGGAGTGGAAGACGAACTAGATGCCGAAGAACGAGGTGGAATGGAAGTGGCCAAAGGTATAGGTGGAGCATTACGAGGAGCATTACGGGTAGGTGAATGAGGAGTATGGAGCAATTTCATACGGGCAAGACTGGCCCGATCAAAAGTTTCAAAACGAGACACAACACTAGACTTCCGATCTAAATCTACCTTAAAGTGGCTAAAGATGAGAATAGCCCCATAAGGTAAGAAAAAGGAGTGAGCTTTGTGGAGACGACTGAAGATAACTTGACTCCAATTGATATGAATATTCCCAAAAATAGCATAAACAACCGCTTGTAATTCGTGCGAAAATTGATCGTAACTCCCTGTTTTAGGGATAATATTGTACGATAAAATTTTTGCAACAAGCTTAGCAAGCGGGGTTATGTTCTTATTGGTCATAGGAGGACCTTGAAGTAAATATTGGGGAAGAAATATTTTAGACAAAATGGAGGGATCATCAAGTTCAAGTTCTCCAAAATCCAACCCATCAAAAGGATTTTCAGAATCTGTCCCAATTTCCTAACACTCAACTTCAGAGTCATATTTTTAACAGAGGTAGTGATTTTTATCTCAGTACCATCTTCATTACTAGCAACTTTCATATTAGCAGAAAACAAATAAATAAGTTGCGGGTAGTAATGAGGTTGATTTACGAGAGATAAAAGATCAAACAATCCATACTGTTGAAATAGTGGAGCAATTGGATATTTCTCTAAACCGGGAAAGTTAATAAATCTATCGGGAAAAATAACCAATTGGCAAATGGCAAAATATTTTTCAACAAGGTTAGGATTCCTCAAATATTGAAGGTAATTAGGACAGGTTTGTTCATCTTCAACAGGAGCAGAAGACTTAGATCTTTTGGATTTCGACATGAAGATAGTAGAACAACCTAAAAGACCTAAAAGATGAGAGGAAAATGTTTACCCAATAGCAAAGAGAGACAATAAGACCGAATTGAAGAAACTTCGAGCAAAGAAGCAAGCGCTAATCAGCGAATCTCCAATCAGCGATCTGATCAGCGAGCTCCAAAAAAAAATAAAATCTCAGCAGCTGTCTGGTCAGGAGGATGAAGAGTAAAAAGGGGAAAGTGAATTGGAACTAGGTTTTTTTCTTTACTAGATAAGTTAAAAAATTAATGGTGGAGATTAAAAGATAGGAGTGATTGATGGTGGAGATTAAATGGATAGTAAAAGTAGAGCAGGTCGGGTCTAAGAAGAGCAAAAAAAACCCCAAACAAGTGATGATTCAGAGAACATAAAAAATCTGAACATAGTCGCGACAGTCGACTGGCCAAGAGGGAAGTCGACTGAGTCGAGAACAAAAAAAGTTCAAAAATAAACAGAGTTTTAAAAAGAATGTATAAGTTATAAAGCATCGTCAGTCGACTCTAAAACCAATACAATCGACTGTTCATTCAATAATTTAAAGAATGAAACAAATACTTAAGCTAGGTATATTTTTAGGAAATATCATGATATGAACAGATTCCTAGTTCTCTTCTTAACTTTATAAAAATGTCTTCTTTCAACGGTTTGATAAATATATCCGCTATTTGTTTATCAGTGGAAATAAATTCCAATAAAATATCTCCTTTTAAAACATGATCACGTAGAAAATGATGTCGAATATCAATATGTTTCGTACGTGAGTGTTGAACCGAATTTTTAGAAAGATTAATGGCACTGGTATTGTCACACATTATAGAAGGTTTTGAAAACGAAATACCATAATCTAAGAGGGTTTGTTTCATCCATAAGATTTGAGCACAAGCCAAACTTGCAGCAATATATTCAGCTTCTGTAGTAGATAGAGATACAGAATTTTGTTTTTTACTACACCAAGGTACTAGGGAATGTTCCAAAAAGTGACAGGTTCCACTAGTACTTTTGCGGCCAGTTTTACTTCTAGCAAAATCAGCATCACTATAAGACAGTAACTGAAATTGTTGGTGCGAAGATAAAATAAACCATATTCAGATGTGTCTTTAATATATCTTAAAATTCGTTTCACTACTTTTAAGTGAGATTCTTTTGGATCAGACTGGTATCTAGCACACAAACATACGCTAAACATAATATCTAGTATACTAGCAGTGATATATATGAGTGAGCCAATCATACTTCGATAGAGCTTTTGATCGACACTCTTACCTAATCCATCTTTATCAAGTGTAGTAGTAGTAGCCATAAGTGTGGTCTTGCTACTAGTGCCATCCATGCCAAATTGTTTGGGGTGGTCGGGGATGAGGATGGAGGATGATGGAGATGGGTTCGGAGATGGAGGATCCGGCGACGGGAGGTCGCGATGACGAGGGTGAAGGGAGACGAGGTTCGCGGTGATGGTGACGGGATGGGTTTTCGGAGCAGAGGTGGAAGATGAGAGGAGGCGACTGTGGTTATTGGGTGATTAGGGTATTTTGTTTTGATTTGGGAATTTAGGGTTAGGGATTTGTATTTGGGGGATTTTTAATTGGGTAGATTCTAGAGTTTATCACAAATCCTAAAATTGTATTAGGATTTATCACAAACCCTAATAATTTGGATCTCAGTTGTATCACACAGAGAGGAAGAGCAAAAAACTCAAAACACAATTTTTTTAATCAAGATTGGCATATCTTTCTCATTAATCTCAAGGCCTATATATGGGCTCAAAACAAATCTTGATACAAATCTCAAAATATTCTCAAAATCTTAAAAATATTCTAATGCATAAAAGAAAGATTACATATGGCTATAATTGCCAAAAACAAATATGGTACTGAAATAAAATACTAAACTAATTAGAATTGATGTCCTCATCATTTTCTCCGGGTGGGAGAGAGCTCGACCCAGTCGAGTCAAAACAAGTGATCTTGTCATGGTGCTCCAAAAGATCTGGATCCAAGCGCTGGAGCTTTCCACGATCTATCCAAGTGTTCTCCGACTCCGGCTTGTTTTTCCAACTTACCAAACATCTATGAGTACCATCATCTCTAGTAGAGATTTTCTGATCATCTAAAATATTATCCAATTCTTCTATTGATGGGTAAGTAGTATCTGGTAGTGGAGGTAATGGGGGAATCTCACCATTAGGCTGCAGGGTAGGCTCATCTATAAGAGGATTTATAGGGTTAAATTCTGGGCCTTCATTGGGTACTAGATCCTCAACATTGAAAGTTTTACTGATGCCAAAGCCTTCGGGAAGGTCAACAACATAGGCATTATCATTAATTTTTTGAAGAATTTTAAATGGGCCTGCAGCACGTGCACTTAATTTCTTAACGGATCCCACTGGAAATCGTTCCGGACGAATTCGAACCATCACTTCGTCACCCACATTAAAAGTTTTAAACTTCCTTCTAATATCAATTTTTAACTTGTAGTTAAAATTATTTTCATTAATTTCTTGGAAATTTTTCTATGTAAGTCATGAATGCGGGATGCAAATGCAGATGCAGACTCGGAGACTCGGTGATGTTCTAACATGGGGGCAAGATCTATGGGCTGCCTAGGACGATAACCATGTACAACTTCGTGTGGACTCATGCCAGTGGTTCTATTTCTAGATGTGTTATAAGCAAATTCAGTAACCGTTAATTTTAAATCCCATGTTCCTAAGTTCTCTCCTACAAGAGTACGCAAGAGATTGCCAAGACTCCTGATTGACAAACTCAGCCTGTCCATCTGTCTGTGGGTGGAAGGCTGACGAAAACTTCAATTTTGTACTTAACTTGTGCCATAGGGTCTTCCAAAAATAACTCGTGAATTTCACATCCCTATCAGACAATGGTTTTTGGCAACCCATGTAGCTTCACAATATTATCAAAGAAGATTTGAGCCACACGGGATGCATCAAAAGTTTTCGAGCACGGGAGGAAGTGGGCCATTTTAGAAAAACGGTCCACGACGACAAGAATGGAGTCGTGTTTCTTTTGTGTTTTCGGTATGCCTAACACGAAATCCATACTCACGTCTTCCCAAGGGCGACTGGGAACAGGTAATGGAGTATACAGGTCCCGTATTCTATTTTTGTTGCTTGGCATGTTGACAGGTGTGACATCTGTTAACAAGTCTCACAACGTCTCTCTTTAGCTTCGGCCAGTAAAACCTATGTTTCACAGCATCAATGGTGTTGCTATGCCCAAAATGTCCAGTAAGGCCACCGGCGTGCAATTTCCAAACAAGATACTCTTGTAACGATGTACTAGGAATGCACAGTTTTGAGTGATAGAAAAGATAATCATCTTTCAAGAAATAATCATCTATCACTCGAGTGATGCCATTCTTCAAAGAGGTGTAGATCTCGTGAAAATCTGGGCAGGAGGCATACTCATCTCTCAATCTCTCAAAACCAATAATTTTGGTGCGCAGTGTAGATAAGATCATGTGACAACGACTTAGCGCATCCGCGACCTTATTATCAATTCCTTTTGTGTGCCTAATGGTATATGAATATTTTTGTAGAAACTCTACTCATCTAGCATGTCTCGGATTCAACTTGTGTTGAGAATTAAGGAATCTTAAGGCCTCATGGTCTGAGAAGATAACGAATTCTTGCGGCAGAAGATAATGTTGCCAATAGCGAAGTGACCGAATGACCGCATAGAACTCCTTGTCATAAGTGGAGTATTTTTGTTTTGCTTCGTTCAGCTTTTCATTGAAATAAGCAACAGGATGACTCTCTTGACTGAGGACTTCACCTATACCGATACCAAAAGCATCACACGTTACTTCGAAGACTTTAGTGAAATCAGGCAACCTCATGACATGTGTCTGAGTCATTCTCTTCTTGATCTCTTCAAAGGCTTTCGTGGCTTCTTTCGACCAGACAAACTCACCTTTCTTCAAACAGTCGGTTATCGGAGCCATGATCTTACTAAATCCTTGCACAAACCGATGATAAAAGGTGGCAAGGCCATGGAAACTCCGCATATCACGAATATTGCAGGGTTCAGGCCACTCTGTAATAGCTCGTATCTTTTCTGGGTTAGCAGATACTCCTCTGGCAGACACAATAAATTTCAATTTGATCGGAGAGGAAGGTACATTTGGTAGGATTAGCATAAAGCTGTTCCTTCCTCAAAACACCGCAGACCTGTCTCAAATGGTCAAGATGTTACCCAACAGATCGGCTGTAAATGAGAATATCATTAAAGTACACAAGGAACTTGCCTATAAAGGGACGAAGTACTTGCGTCATGATTCTCATAAACGTGCTTGGGGCATTTGTCATTCCAAATGGCTTGACCATCTATTCGTACAGGCCATCCTTCGTCTTGAAGGTGGTCTTCCATTCATCCCAGGACGAACACGTATTTGGTGGTAGCCACTTTTAAGATCAATCTTGGAAAAGATTATGCCACCAGACATCATGTCCAACATGTCATCCAAACGAGGAATGGGAAAACGGTATTTCACCGTGATCTTGTTTATGGCATGGCTGTCCACACACATACGGCAGGTTCCATCTTTCTTTGGCGTCAATAGAGCGGGAACAGCGCAAGGACTTAAGCTTTATCTGATGAAGCCCTTTGCCAATAACTCATCAACTTGCCTTTTCAACTCAGCGTGCTCTATCGGATTCATCGGATAATGTGGCAAGTTAGGAAGACTCGCTCCCGGAACCAGATAATAGCGTGTTGGATGTCACGCAATGGGGGCAACTGGTTGGGGAGGTCAGCAGGAAACACATCTGCAAATTCCTGTAGGACAGGAGTAACTTGGGGCGGGATGAGTGATTTAGGATCTTTAGGGACTTCTTTCGCTGTGAGTAAAAGAATGGTAGCTCCTTTGTCAATTTCTTTCGTAAGTTTCTTTTCACCCATATACGTTACCTTCTTGTCCTTTCTTGAGGGAACCGGTGTTGGTTCAGCTGGACTAGTTCGTGGTCTCACGGGTATGAGCTTTATTTTTAGTCCATCGTGCTGGAACACACATTGGTTGGATCGACCATATATGGTCACATCGTGATCGTATAACCAAGGTCTCTCTAAAATGACTTGACCCACATTCATTTTGAGCACATCACACCAAATTTTCTCTTTGTAAGCTTTGAAGTCCACAGGGACTAAGCATCGATGTGTTACTTGGAGTGCTGTTGCATCAATCCAAGATACTTTGTATGTGCGTGGATGAGATTCAGCCTTAAGTCCGGTCTTAGCTAAGACCGCAGAAGAGACAGCGTTGATGCAGCTTCCACTGTCAACAATCACTTTGCAGTTTTTGCTACCTATAGTCGTAAAGGTGTGGAATATAGCAGTGCGCTTCCAATCATCTTCTTCTTTTGGTCTTGACAAAGCACATCTGACTACATTCAAGTGAGGTAATTGGATAGACCGAATACAATGGAGATACTGGTCATCCTCTTATTCACCGAAGTCATCGCCTTCAATAGGCTCATAAGAAAACTCATTGTCAGAGTCGTTAGCATTGACAGCGGTACCCTTTACTAAATTGATCCTACTGGGTTAGGACAGTTGCTAGCAACATGATCATATTCCTTACATTTATAGCACTTAGTAAGGGTCAATCTTAGTGTAATCTCTTTCGGTGTTCTTAACCTTATGTTCATCTCTATGTGAATTGAAATTTGAATTAGGTTTGCTGGGGTAAGATTTGTTGGGGTGTTGAGAGGGAGGCTTAGGCCTAGATGGGTCAGTAGAGGTCATTCTAGAGGAATGATCTCTCGAGTCGCTGGACCTAGAATGAGAACTAGCTTTAAGGGATCCATATCGAGGAGTAGGGCGTAGGCTGCCGCTAGTGAGTCCACATTTCTATGGATTAGCTCATTCCTAAGATCAGCTCGTAGTCTAGCTCTGAACCTAGAGAGAGTTTGTTCTTCACTCTCTTTACCTAAAGTATTGCACTGAATAAGGAAGTCATCAAATTTATCAACATATTCTTGTGTGGATTTACTTCTTTGATACAGTTGGTTCCACGAATCTAGCAATCGGGTGTGGAACGATAACGGTACATATCTCTCAGTGAGCTTCTCTTTCATGGCTTCCCAAGTGGCTATGAGTGCTAGGCATCGGCTTCGGCGGGCATGTTCAAGATTGGTCCAGTGTTGAGCTTTCCCAGTTAATTTCATTGTGGCAAATTTAACACAGGGTTTCGCTCATGTCAAACCACACAAAGTAGTGGTCCATCGCACAGATCCAATCAAGATAGGCTTGGGGTTCTATGTGGCCTTCAAACTGGGGAACGTCGCCTTAACGTTCTTCTTATATTGTTCGTCAGGGTCACGTTCTTGACGTTGATCGTCACGAACATTCCCCTGAGGGATCTGACAATTGGCATGAAGCTCAGGGACAATGGTTTGATTTAACTCCACTTTCTCAAGTCTCTGATTGATATTGGCAAGAGTTGCTTGGATGACAGCTAGGGTAGCGGAGATATCAAAGTTGTCCATTTCAGGTTAGGAAAGTCTAGGGTTTCTAATTGGGTGATCTGGAAGGGATAAGAAAGGCTCTTCAGGATCTGTGATGGTGCTGCGAAGACGCATTTACTAAAAAGGGAAACTAGGGTCGTGCGTGTCCTAATTTTTTTATATTTTAAATGAATCTGAAATGACCTAAAATAAAAGAAAGAAAAATAAAAGATTACACAATCCTAAATGAATGCAAAATTGATGCCTACGATGCAGAACTAGGGTTTTAAGAACCTTCGCTCTGGTACCAAAATGATGTAAAACTAACCCTAAATAGAAAATTCCAAGATTCTTAATGGATTAATTTTACCAACACGTAGAGCAGATTAAAGTTAGAAATTTTAAACAGTTAATTGTTTTGATGGATTTTCAAGAATTGAATCACGTTTAACAATCCCAATTAATAATTCAATTATAACAATCAATAATTAAATCCCTAAGTGTTCTTAGCAAGTAATAGATTCAATATTGATTCGTACTCTAATCAAGCATGTGGAACACTCAATCTCAATTATTTTGTGGACGACATGAAAATCAGATAATATAATAGATAATAGAGCAGTAGAACACAAATATTTAAAAGTGGAAAGAGTATACCGAGTGCGAATAAATCAGTGTAGATCTTGGAAGAGCACAACAATGTCAGCAACAACTTCAAGAGCAATGGCAGCAAAGCGAGGCTGGCGGATCTGGGCTGGCGTCGGCTAACGGGGGCGGCGTCGACGGCGGCGATGCAGGGCAGCGTCGGGGTGGTTGACGTCGACGAAAAGGGCAGCAGCGACAGCAGCATTGGTTAGGGTTTGGCTGTTGTTGTTGTCGAAGTCAGAGGAAGGGAGGTTTCGGTGTGGCGGCGTGCGTCAGGGGGTGGCGCGACGGAGTCTGGGGTGGTCGGGGATGGGGATGGAGGATGATGGAGATGGGTTCAGAGATAGAGGATCCGGCGATGGGAGGTCGCGATGACGAGGGTGAAGGGAGACGAGGCTGGCGGTGATGGTGACGGGATAGGTTTTTGGAGCAGAGGTGGAAGATGAGAGGAGGCGGCTGTGGTTATTGGGTAATTAGGGTATTTTGTTTTGATTTGGGAATTTAGGGTTAGGGATTTGTATTTGGGGGATTTTTAATTTGGGGTAGATTCTAGAGTTTATCACAAATCCTAAAATTGTATTAGAATTTATTACAAACCTTAATAATTTGGATCTCAGTTGTATCACACAAAGAGAGAGGAAGAGCAAAAAACTCAACACAATTTTTTTAATCAAGAATGACATATCTTTGTCATTAATCGCAAGGCCTATATATAGGCTCAAAACAAATCTTGATACAAATCTCAAAATATTCTCAAAATCTCAAAAATATTCTAATGCATAAAAGAATGATTACATATGGCTATAATTGCCGAAAACAAATATGGTACTGAAATAAAATACTAAACTAATTAGAATTGATGTCCTCATCACATTTCCTTTGTTTTAAAAGTGGATTTTACTTGTTTTCCTAGTTGACATGCATCACACATTTTATCTTTCTTAAAAGATAATTTTGGCAGTCCTTTAACTAGGTTATTCTTAGAGATTTTTGCGATATTTTTCATGTTTACATGTCCAAATCTTTTATGCCAGAGCCAAGAATCGTTGTTCGAGGCAACTAAGCAAAAATCATCCGAAAATTCATTTGTTTTTAAACAAAGTTCATATATGTTATTTTTTCTAATACCTTGAAAAATCACATTTTGTAAAGAAGAATCATAAATCAAGCATGCATTTTTTTTCAAACATTATCTTATAACCCTTATCACATAATTGATTAATGCTTAACAGGTTATGCTTTAATCCACTAAGTAAGAGTACATCTTCAATAATAGGAGTAGTATTGTTACCAACCATGCCTATTTCGATGACTTTTCCTTTGTTATTGTCACCAAAAGTAATAGTTCTTCCATCTATATCTTGAATGGAAGAGAGCAAGTTTGTATGGCCAGTCATGTGTTTAAAACATCCACTGTCAAGTATCCATCGTTTCCTTTTAGGTACCTACAAAATATTATTTGTGAATATGGTACCCTTTTCATTGGGTCCGTGAAAGATTAGTGCTTGGGAAACCAAACCCAAAGTAGTTTGATTTACCCCCATATGCAGGTTTAAAATTAACAGAATTACACATTATTTACAAAGGAATTTATATAAGAAATCCTTTCATTTAGACACAGGTTAACTGGATCCCAAATATTTTTACACTGTCTAGTCGACTTATTTTTACCCATCAGTCGACTGGGAGGCGAAACTAGTCGACTTATATGAGGGTGTTGTCTTCTCGAATAAGACTGCATCCTTCTGGACATGTGACTTATTTGAGGGGCCAGTCGACTTGTCTTTTCGGAAAACTTTCCATTTTCATGATTAAAAAGAATTTTTGGCTTTTCAAAGAAATCATACAACTTATTTTTTACACTAGAAGCAGAATAAAGCTTGTTATTACTAGTGTTATTAGAAGAATGACCTTTTTCAAGAATTTTTTGAAAACCAAGTTCAAATCTTTTATTAGACTGAACTTGATTTTGAAGAACTTCATTTAAATTCTCTTTTCCCTTATTGAACTTAGATACATTCTTAGATATCTCTTCATAATTACTTTTTAGAGATATAAGATCTATATTCAAGTTGGAAATACGAGAAGTTAAAGACTTGACTTCAACTTGTAAATCAAGGTTTTCTTGAGAAAGAGTTTGATTAACTTTCTCTACATTCTTACATTTTATTTTCTCCTTTTTTAATTCTTGAAAAATTTCATTAAAAGCTTCTAACAAATCACTAGGATCTATACCATCACTTACATCACTTTGATTTGCCATTAAGCACTCGTTTGCAACTTCATTAGATTCCTCATTTGTTCTTTCGAAGATGAATCACTATCATCCCACGTTGCTTGGGTAGGTTTTCTTGTTCTTCATGTACTGGTTCTTGGTAAATTTGTCCTTCTTGAAGTTTGAGACTTTGCCTTTAGACTTTGCATTCTCCAATGGACAGTTCTTTTTCATGTGACCTATCTTATTGCATTTGAAACAAGTAGGAGGTTCATTAGTACCCTTTAATTTTGAATTTCCTTGTGAACATAGCTATTTCTTCTTCATCATCTTCATCATCTTCATCATCTTCAACATAGCAAGAGTTTTCTTTTTGGCTTGTTGCGGTTCCAAGTCTTTCTTGCGCTCCTCCAATTGTACTTCATAAGCCATTAGATTTCCAACAAGATTTTCAAGTGAAAGTTGTGTTAAATCATTGGTTTTTTCAATTGCAGTAGTCTTCTTTTCCCATTCGGGGGTAAGAGCGCGAAGAACCTTTCTCACCATCTCTGCTTGCCTATATGTTTTGCCAAGAGTCACAAGAGAGTTTGTGATGTTGGTGAATCTTGTTATCATCTCCGATACGCTTTCATTCTCCTTCATCCGAAACATCTTGAACCTGTGAACAAGAATAGAAATTTTAGATTCCTTGACCTTATTTGTGCCTTCATGTGTTACCTCAAGAGTATGTCATATTTGGTATGCCGTTGTTGCGGTTGACACGATTGAATTCTTCTTTGGTAAGTGCACAAAAGAGAGCATTCATCGCCTTTGCATTGTTCATCGTATTACTCTTCATATCATCATTCCATTGAGCATAAGTGTAGGCAACGTAAACTCCGTCTCGGTCATGTTCCAAATCTCATAGTTGATGGATTGTAAGTAAATCTTCAATCTACATTTCCAGTAGTTGTAGTTTGTTCCATCAAAGAGAGGCGGCCTTTGTGTAGATTGACCTTCGTGGTATTGATTTGCATTTGAAAAAGAAGTAGATGCCATTGCGATTAACTAGGCTCTGATACCAAGTGTTGGATCCTGTATGCAAGGCAGATAACACTAGAGGGGAGGTGAATAGTGTTATTAAAAATTATTGAAAATTATTCAACTTGAAACACCTGTTAAGTTGACTGGGACAAAGACACCAGCCGACTGACTCGACAGAAATAAGAGACGATCAATTTGAAGAACAACGAGTCTGTAAGTCAACTTAATAGGGCTACCAGTCGACTGATCAGACACAGACAGAAATAAAATGCAGCGAAATTATATTTACAAGTTAGAAAGATCAAACCACAGAGAATCAACAATGCAAACATAGCGATATATCCTGGTTCGGTCCTTCCGACCTACGTCCAGTCCCCAAGCAACCTACTTGAGATTTTCCACTATTCTTGAAAAGATTTATAAGAATGCCCTACGACCTTTGGCAGCAACTATGCCAAGCCCGTAGACCTCTCTCACAACTAGAGAGAGCAAAGACCCCACTCTACAACCTAGAGTGAACACTGACTCTACACCAAGAGCCCTTCTCTCCAACCGAGAGGACTACTCTCACAATCCGAGAGTGAACAACAAGGAAATCAAAAGTTACAACACCTAAAGCCTTGATTTTTGAATGTGCTTTTTGTATTGATGCTATAGGTCAACTTCTAATCGCAGTCTTGAACTTAATCGTTGTTATACAAGACTGAGATTAGAGAACCAAGTCTAAGAGAGTGAGAGTTCTCTGAAAACTTTGAGTTCTTTTTCACAAAAACTTGAACAAAAAGTAAAGACTTGTTTAATGCAATTGGTAACCTTTTTCAAGTAAAATCTGGACTCTATTTATAGAGTAGACACTCCAAAGTCGTTGGAAAACAGTTAACAAACTGCCATCAAACGTCAGAGAAGATATGAATTCGAAAATCAAATTTAAATACTCAGAAAACTGTCAAAGCTGCTCGAACAGTTGACTGAGTTGCCAAAAGAGTCAACTGGTCAGAGCTTGAGTAAGTTCAGATTGTTTCGTACTTGAACAGTCGACTGCTTAGCAATGTAAGTCGATTGGTACTTGACAGCTGAACTCATACAAGCTTGAATTTGACATTTTTGATTTTTTTAATAAACTTTATTTTGGTCCTAGGGGATGTGTGTGTGTGCATCAAGGCTATTACAAGATTTCTAAGTAAACATATCAAAGATTACAATTTTGTACATCAATTTACATAGACACTCATTTGATCTTGAGCTGATCATGTTGAAGATGTTTTGAAGCTTGGAGTGACACTTGTCTTGTAGCTTGATCTTGAACCTTGAAAGCTTTGGGTAGTCATCAAAATATTCATCAAAATCTGTTCAGAGACATGTTGAATAGAACGTATGTGTATCATGTTGTAGTAATCAAAATCAAGAAGCTATACATTTTGCACTTCCAAATTTAATCAAAATCAAGAAGCTATACATTTTGCACTTCCAAATTTAATTATGTTAAAAGTCAATTACATCAGAAAAGAAGAGAAAGTTCCATTCTAATTTCTAAAACAATCTTGGATCAGTTTACATTGGCAGGAAGTATTTAACTAGCTGCAAGGTTCTAAGTGGTAGATGTCAGCATTTGTGTTGGCTAAAGAAAATGCATGTCAAATGGCAGTAATGGATATATTAGGGATACGTTGTAAATTCCAGGGTTTTGAATCATACTTATATATGTATGCGATCAAGTTTACTCTTTATGTTGATCATACATCATCAATTTCACAAATTTTGACTACATTTAAAAGAACTTGGTGTATCCTATAATCAAAGATTAAAGCGTAGCACCCAGTAGTAAATATAATGAAGTTATGAGAAAGGGATACTTCATATCTCTATCAGGATTTTTTTTTCTCGTGTAGGGTGATTTCTTTCGGTGGATCCATTTTGATACATGTATACAGAAATTCAAGTGGTTTGACGGTCTTTTACCCATGCATTATGTGGTCCAATTTATATTTTTTGAAATAAATGTTTATATTTTGCAAGCACTTGAAACCGGATCAAGATGGATCCGAATCACTTAAATTTCTTACACGGATATTATGGTATGAAAATCTTGGTGAATGATCAGAATTGTCCATAATGAGTTCGACCGAGTGATAATAAGCACTTTATATGATGAAATCACCTCAGTTAGATATTAGGTTCCCTTTCCTCTAAAGTTGTTCTTGACAGAACTACATGACAACCTAGTCTGCAATGATGATCTTATCCTCTTTTGATATTGGGAGATGTTTCCTGTAAGCACATTGTTGGCCATGGTTGAACATATTTTCTATACACGCAATCAGTGGCAGAGCCAGACAGATCAAAATGGGGGTCCCATTTTTTGGCATCGTCATGATTGTTTCCGAAAACCCCCCACGTCATTTTTGTTTTGAAAGATCAAAATAATTGGATCAAAATAAATTATAATCAAAGTAAATATTTGAATTCGTGTTCTTAGTATCTTATATTTTTTTGGCACTTGTACAATTGTACTCTAAATTTGGTAAGAGTAATGCTAAATTGCTAATCAATAATCATACTTCACTATTTACACTGTTCTATTACTAGAGGCTAAGAGATACAACCCAAATGAATAGATGTACTTGTAACTCATGTACACACCAGCTTCTTGTTCAAAAATTTATCCAAGGATCATACATATCAAATAATAGGCATCACTGTTCAGATACAAAAAACAAAAAACAAAAAATAAAAAATAAAAAATAAAAAATAAAAAATAAAAAATAAAAAATAAAAAATAAAAAATAAAAAATAAAAAATAAAAAATAAAAAATAAAAAATCACAAGCTTTAGACTGTTTCACAAATGAAATCTATGGCTTAAAAAAAATGATTTACTCACACTTGCATCAACAAAATGAATATAGAGTACATACTTATCAACAAAATGATTTAGAATTGAAATCCATACTATATATTGGGCTTAAATAATAGAATGAGGGAATGCATTAATTTTTAGCCGAAAGCCCATGGCACTATTTCAGCCTTAAATAGATGGGTTGGGCTTAGGGGTCCCAAAAATTTATAAATTGGGATGGGGGGGGGGGCAAATAATTATTTGGTATATATGAGGGGGGTGTTACAAAAAATTTGGGATCCCACTTGTCCCCCTAACTTATCTCTCTCTCTGCCCTTGCATGCAATGACCCTACCTGATTCTCCTAAGTCAATCTAGGAATGACTCAGATTGTAAAATTTGTGTTTTTTTTTCTTCCATATGTTGGTTTTATAAAATTCCTTAACTATAATAATTTGGTGAAATTATAATATGCAATAAAGGACATGACGGTTAGAAGGATTTGTAGGATTGGTAAATCAACAAAAATAAAATAAAATGCAGCAGTCTAATTATCCATGAAAAGACGAAATAAAAATTTGGCTGGAGAAACTTAGGCCCTATTTGGCATTGCTTTTGGTGAGTCCAAAAGCTCTTTAAAGGCTTAAAACTAGTTTTAATTAAATATTAGGTGTTTGGCAATTTGAAAAAAAAAAAAATCTTGTCTGGGCCACAGAGATTTTCAAAACCTCCCCCCCCCCCCCAAACAAAATCCCACCACCAAATTAAGGCTTGTGGCTTTAAAAGTAAACTTTTTTTCTAACCTAAATATTAGAAAGAACAAATATCAAAATCTTTTCTTTTTCTCTTTCTTCCTCCACCTTTCTTCTTGCCTAATTAAGGCTTGTGGCTTTAAAAGTAAACTTTTTTTTCTAACCTAAATATTAGAAAGAACAAATATCAAAATCTTTTTTTTTCTCTTTCTTCCTCCACCTTTCTTCTTGCCTCTTTCATTCTCCATAATCGTGTTGCTGTCTCTCTTTCTTCGAACTTCCATCCCCTCGTCTCTCTCCCCTAACTCCCCTCACACCCCCTTTTTTCTATCCAAACCTTCCACCCCCTTGCCTTTCTTCTCCCTTTAACCTTGTTTAGTCTCAAACTTTTCATACCCTCGCCTCTCTCTTTACTCTCTTTAGCATTAGGGTTTTCCCCTCCATCCTTAGCCCTAAGATCTTTTATTTTTTCTCAAATCTTTATAAACTTTCCATAGATTCAATGCTTGATCATGTAAAACCGTAAAATCTTATAATTATGGGTTGATACAAATTTTATAATTCAATTCCTATTATGTGATTAAAATATAGAAAACATAATAATAAAATTCATGCAATTAAATAGAAATAATAAAATTGAAAAAAAATACTTGGGCGAAATTTAAATTTTTTACATTTCAATTATTTTGTAAGATATTTCCAATTTATTATTAGGGAATTTTTTAGTCTCACAACACTTTACTAAAAAATACTTTACCAAACACTTATTTATCACAAACCTCTTTTGTCATTCCTACAGAAGATTTGCAAAACTGTTGTCAAACAGTTTTGGTTCCTGAAAGGAACTTTCTAACTTTCTGTTCTTGCCCACATTCTTGCCCACAGCTTTTTTGGCCCACAACAATGCTGAACAGAGCCTTAGACTTCTTTATTCAAAAGTAAAAAAAGTTGTAGTTTTGTTCAAACAATAATGGTGAATCCTTTTCTCTTTACATCGTGCCTAGGTATTTTAATTTACGTTCATGGTAAGTCTGTTGAAACTTCCCACGGATTATAGATTTCTCTTAAATGCAAAATTGAATTAGAGATTCGTATTTAGACAAACTCAAACCAAAAGAGTTGTTTGTTTTTACAGCTCTGGATTCCAACTTAGTTTATATTGCCATTTATTTTATTTTTGAATTATAAACGTGAAGTTAAAGTGTTTTGCATGAAATTTTTTACATAGTTTTTTATAGTTACAATTCTCAAAAGTCAGTTGTTCATGGCCATGTTTCAATTTTATCTTTTGCAGGTGTACTATTACTATCCGTTTTCGGCTATTTCTGATTCTGCCAAGCTGTACAATGATCTTAGGTGGAACATCAGCAGACCCCAAGGTTTTGAGGCTGTGATGCGTGTAAGATGTGGCCAGGTAAGGTTAACACGAGCTTCGCCTTTTCACATTATAAATTTGGTGGTTACTTTATTCTGCTGCAATCCTTATGTTTTTTATTTTCCCGTTTGTTTTTTAATAATATAATTGTTTTTAATAGGGTCTTCAAGTTCAAGAATACTCGGGAAACTTCTGCAAGCGCATTCCAACTGATATTGATCTTCCGGCAGTTAGTACCCTTGTCCTCCTTTTCTTTTTATTAGTTGCTATAATTGTAAGACATCTGGCCTTTTTAATCGTGCTTTTAAAATGAATTGCATTTCAGAACTTGAATCTATACTGCTAAGACTGTACATGGACAAATATACTGCAATATTGAACTGAGCTAAGTTTATTTTGGGTGACCAAAACTGTCTTGGATATACAATACTGAACAAATACAATAATAGGATGCATTTTGATGATAAACTTATCTGTCAGTTTTTAACATTCATTGGACTGCCAGGCACTTGGACTGAGACCTTTGGAAATGATGGCTGCATATTATTTACTTTACAGTTTTATTTCCATCGGACTGCCAGGCACTTGGGCTGAAATGATGGCTGCATATTATTTTCTTTACAGTTTTATTTCCATCTTTTTTATCTGATTACTTTGCCAAAGCTTGTATCATTACGCAATATCGCTGGGACTCATCAGAACTTTTCCTGGTGGATAATCAAGGAATTAATTATATCATTGGACTTGCCGAATCTGTGCCATATGCTGTTCTCCTAGAAAGAATTGAAAACATAAATGAATTGGTTGATATGCTTAAGTATTGATTGTGGATAAATTGAACAAACCACCTACACCGGAATCTAGAGTAATTGCTTCAAGTATATAAATATAGGTGAATTTACTTATCAAATTGCTATATAACTTTTCCTTTTCTCATCTTGTTGACTTTGCGTCTTTGATTTGCATATGGCTTGGACCTCTATCCATAATCAGGCATTAGTAAATTAGTATGAAAATTTGATTATGCATTAAGGCTATAATTGTTTTAACTTGTGAGCTACCATTTGTCGTAATTACCTCTCAAGCTATAACAAGATGAAAATTACAAAAAGTAACTCAATTAAATCAAACATCAAGAGGATCCTAATACAGGATTCCTTTGACGTCTTATTTTGGCTCCGATTAACACATTGGGAGGCTAAAATGAGATGCAACTTTGTTGTTTTAAATGTGGCCAAAATATATTTCAGTTATTTTAAAGGAAATAACATACCCTGATTCTTAAGGGCTAAAAGAGGGAGATGCAGGTTGTATGGTTTAGGCGTCAAAGTGAGGAGATAGGTAGAAGGGAGGAGAGAGTGAGGGAGGGAAGGAGAAAGGAGAGAGAGAGAGGCAATACTCTTATGATGGTATCAAATTGAGTGGGATGAGAGAGTGAGGGAGAGAAGGAGAAAGGAGAGAGATAGATGGATCACTTTGTGATGGTCCCAAATAGGGTGGAATGACAGGTTTTTTGTACTCATCTCTGTGTGTGTGTGTGTCCTCCCTGAAGAAACATAGAGAATGGTTTTCAGTATCGATGGTAAGGGATTTTTTTTCTAAAATGTAGCTGCAAAGTCTCTGAAGTAGAGAACATCCACTTTCACATGTCTTAGAGTGGGTCCAGTTTATTCTTTGGATGAGTACTATTTTCCTTTTGTTTGATTTGTTAGGGATTAAAATTATTATGCCATTGCTAATAGAGAGAATTTGACAGCGTGTTTCTAGTTACCCTCAGAGTAAGCAGCACAGGTTCAAATTTTCAAGCAGTGGTATTTCGGCTTTACATCAATTCAACTGTACTTAATTTAGAAGTCTCAGATTTCTAGATTTTGGTTGATTTAAAAAGCCATACCTTTAAATCTTTAATGCTGTTATATTAAGCCACAGTGTGTTAAAACTTTTAGGCAATGATAACTTTGTATGTGTTTTAAGATATAAAGATATTTGAGTAATTTTAATTTAAAAAAACGTAAATCTTATTCAGTTTTTAAGAAGACCAGTGATGTTTTTACTTGTTTATAATATCAGAGTCCTACATTTCAATTAGTATTCTGGATGACTAAATTAATTTTTATGCTGAGAGGAGATATCACTCTTTAAGTGTTCTTGTAGGCGGTAGACGAGGCGGGCCAGTGTAGGTTCCACGTAGCTCCCTAGCTAAGCGGTTGATTGATAACTAATATTAATTTTATATTTTACTTTGTAATATTGCAAAAAATTCATTAAAAAATCATAAAAATTCAGAAAAAATAATGTTAATGCAAAATAATTATTATTAACAACCAAATAATAGAAAGCAATTGAAATTTATTAGAATCTCAAAAACACCTATTTTGTTCAAGAACCTAGGTGGTAGGTGGGTGTTCCATCCACCACCTCTGCCTACAAAACTTTAAAATAATAATTTAATTAAACTAAAATAATAATAGTGACTCCTGTTCTTTAAACAAAAGAACCAAAAAATAATAAGTAAAGATATGGAGGTAATGTAGAGCAGTAGAGGTTACAGGAAATAAGAATAATTCTCACCTTGAGGTATTTTAGTGTGTAATTTATACGTTCTTTTCTTCTTGGCAGCCTGTTGACAATTTAAAATTTAAGATAGAGGAACAAGATGAGCTGAATAGGGTGTGGTAGATGTGAGTGGAGACATATCATTGAGAGAGCAGAGGCAGAGGAAAGAATACATGGGGAATTTTGTTCAGGATATTTTTTTCCCAGATTTGGCTTAAATCTTTAGTCAGAATTTAACCTTTCATTTTTGCTGTCTTTTGCAACTTCTGTAAATATATTTTGACTACTTGCAAGTTTATTTTTTCGTTGAATATTTTTTGCTTTAGTTCTCATTTAAGTTTTCTGGACAGATTGATTGTGACAAAACCATAATGGTAACCTTCAAGCATGACGATAAGTTCCAGGAAGGGTCAGAATGTGGCTTTCAGGTATGAAATGTATTGCTGTTTGGGAAGCAGTTCTGTGAATTCGTATTAGCTATGACATTTACTTTCTTTTCATCTGATTGATGGGGTCCCATTTCTCAGATGATAGTTACTTTTAATAAGTCGTCTTACCTTTGTTCTTTTCTTTGTTAGTGTGCCCTTCTTTACACGACGGTGTATGGACAAAGAAGAATTCGTGTTCTGAATCTCTCGCTTTCCTGCACAAGCATGCTAAGCAATCTTTTCCGTTCTGCTGATTTGGATACACAGTTTTCTTGTTTATTGAAGCAAGGTAATGAATATAATATTCTCAAGTTGATCTTTCCGTTTCTTTAAAAAAGGTGCTCTTAGTTATGATATGGAATGATCTGAGGACTGAAACTTTCAGTTTACCATAGATTTAATTCTGGTGGTTTAATTTTCTTGAAAATATTTCTTTCATTTCTCGTTCGGAACTTCACTAAGGAAATTGTAATATCTTTTTAGCTGCAAGCGGCATCCCTGTCAGCCCTCTTCCTGTTGTTCGGGAGCAAATTACAAATCTTTGCATCAACATTCTTCACTGTTATCGTAAATTCTGCGCTACTGTATCATCATCTGGACAACTAATTCTTCCAGAAACACTCAAGCTTTTACCTCTGTATACCTTAGGTATCGGTATTGGCCTTTATATTCTATTTCTCCAATTATTTCTGATTCATATTTTATAAGCTAACTGTGTGCTGATAATTTGTTATTCTTGAATTGTTTGCATTCTTGCCGCATCCTTATTATTGTACATGTTTTTTCAATTTGGTAGGGATCGATGTGTCATGTACATTTGAAAATTACTATTTCGTGGATGTTCCTTTGTTTTTGATTGAATGTGTATCAGTTGATATACAGAACTATATCTAATCATTGTCCTCTAATTCTTTTCCACTTTGAGTCTCAAGGTTTCTTTTATCTCTTAATTATTGTGCTTGCCTTACTCATAACCATCTAATCCAAAATGTAGGAAGTTCATAAGAATTTCCATTAGAACTCCGACAATTTATGCGAACCATATCTAGGTATGCTGGTAAGTGATAACAATTTTCCGAACATTAACATCCTTGGAAATGGGCTTTCAAAGGGAAAAAGCAACTTTAAACCGTAGATATAAACAGTGCATTTTCAACTCGACCCATGGAAGTCAAAACTCCTACCTGAAGAGAAAATGCCTAACCTGGCTGTGAGTCCAGCTTTAAAGTGTCTTTGTTCTTTTTCTGCCATGGATCCATGCTTATCACTTCACTATGATATTTTCTTTATCAAATATTTTTGTCTTGCATTTCCTTAAGATTGAATACTAATGGTTCCCGTCCATTTCATTTGGCTACATCTTTAAGAAGAAAATGATCTCACTTTATTTGAAATACAGACACAATTATTCTGAAGAATATCACATAAAAATTACTTAACACATTAGTGATTACCCGCCTACGCAGAACATGACAGTTAAAAGCAGAAAATTCTACGAACTAATATTGGAAACTCCTTCAAGAGATTGTTGCCTACTATTTTCATATAATTTCTTCTAGCAAGGAGATCTAAATTCCCCTCAATATGGGCTATAGTCCACAATGTTCGGCCAATTTCGTGAAATTTGTATTTTTCTAAACAATAGAAACATAATTTTAATTTCTTCAAAGTTTGGGGTTGCCTTGCAAAAATCAACATTCCCGAACCAATTTCATATATCACTGTTTTGGCAATATTTTGTGGGCTTCATAGTTTTCGGTTAATTGGAAAATTCTGTATTTCAATGCTTTGGCCTTGTTTTGTGAAAAATTCTACGAACTAATATTGGAAACTCCTTCAAGAGATTGTTGCCTACTATTTTCATATAATTTCTTCTAGCAAGGAGATCTAAATTAAAATTATGTTTTCTATTGTTCAGAAAAAATAAAAATTTCACAAAATTGGCCTTCCACAATGTTTGGCCATTTTTTTGAAATTGTTTTTTTTCTGAACAATAGAAGACATAATTTTAATTTCTTCAAAGTTTGGGGTTGCCTTGCAAAAATCAACATTCCCGAACCAATTTTCATATTTCACTGTTTTGGCAATATTTTGTGGGCTTCATAGTTTTCGGTTAATTTTGGAAAATTCAGTATTTCGATGCTTTGGCCTTGTCTTGTGGGCTTGTCCACAGTTTTCTGCCAATTCCAGGAAATCCCATATTCCACTGTTTTAACCATATTTTGTGGGATGTATTGTCCGCAGTTTTCTGCTAATTTTGTGAAATTCGGTGTTTCACTGTTTTTTGCCCCTTTTTTGCCATATGTTGTAGGCTACTCCACAGTTTTTGGCAAATTTTACAAAATTTTGTATCCCACTGTTTTGGCCATATTTCACAGTTTTCTTCCAATTTTGTGAAGTTTTGTGTTTCACTATTTTGGCTACATTTTGTGGGCACAGTTTTAAGCCAATTTCGTGAAATGTCGTACTTCAATGTTTTGTCACATTTTGTGGGCTGTAATCCCCACATGTTTCAGCTAATTTCTCGGAACTCCCTATTTAACTGATTTGGCCACATTTTGACTTGTAGGTAACTTTTAGCCAATTTCGCCAAATTTTGTTTTTTACTGTTTTGGCCACGTTCTGTGGGAGTCCACTGTTTTAGGCAATCTTGCGAAATTCTATATTTGATTGTTTTAGCCGCATTTTGTGGGCAATAATCACAATTTCCGGCCAATTTCTGGAAATTCCGTATTTCAATGTTTTGGCCACATTTTGTGGGCATAGTCCACAGTTTTCGGCCAATTTCGCGAAATTTCGTATTTCACTGTTTTGTCCACATTTTGTGGGCAATAGTTCACAGTTTTCGGCCAATTTTTGGAAATTCCGTATTAACTGTTTTGCCCATATTATGTGAGCTATAGTCCACAGTTTTAGGCCAATTTCTGTCACCTTTTTTTTTTAATCACATTTTGCGCTATAGTCCACGGTTTTCGGCCATTTTTGCGAGTTTTTGTTTTTCACTGTTTTTCACATTTTGTGGGCTAGTCAGTTTTCAGTCAATTTCGCGGAATTCCTTATTTCAATGTTTTGGTCAAATTTTGTGGACTAGAAATATTTGGTTTTTGTTAGATTTATGGCTCTCAAGTCTTAATCCTTTATTCCCATGATGGATTCAGAACAAAGCTCTCATAGGTGGAACTTTAAAATAATATTTCTTCTGTTGTGGGCTTTTACAATATGAGGATTTGGAGAAGTGGTTTTTTTTTTTTTTTTTTTTTTTTGGGTGGTTTTGGTAAATTGAGGGAAACAGAAGGTCAGCATGGTTGTTCCCAAATGATAAATGATTCTTTTATCTTAATTCTTCACTCTCTACTCTTATCCCTGATCTAGTTGTGATATATGGGTCCAATTTTAGTTGCCTACTTCTGATCCATTGAGATCCTTATGGTCTGAAATTTGTTTGCATTTTAAACCCACATTTAAGTATGAGTAGAAAAGTATTTGGTTTCAAACGTTGAGGAACAAAGACTGATTTTATGTCAAATATTGGATTGATATCTCTGGTTTCCGAATATCGTTTGCAGCCCTAGTGGAGATGACTTGAGATATTGCAAGTTGACATGCTTCACTGAATCTGGGGATGTTATTATGAAGGATATAAGGAACCTATTTCTTGCAGTGGGCAGTAATTTTGTGGGAGTTGGATGATGATTCAAAAAATTATCTGTGTCAGTTATTATCTTTGCTTTCATACCTGATCTTCTTGTAATTTGCCACTGTTATGATATTTATTATAAGTTGTTACCTATGAAGCGTTGGTACCGGTACGGGTATGGCTATGGGGTAGAACAAAATTGTAAGATGTTGGTTATAGGAAAACAGTATTAAATAAATATATCACAATCAACAAAACACAGAATCCAGTACACACTCATCTTTAAAATTGAAGCTTTACAGAAACCCTACCCATTTACTTTCGCAAAGAAGCTTCTTCTGCATGGCATGGCATGGCATGGATGGAGCGAACCACTCATCAGCAAGATTAAAACAAAACCCTAGTTGGTATCGAGAGGATAATGTTGGATAAAGTGGAGAGAGGTGAGAAGAGATAATTGAGGAGAAACCCTAGTTCACCTGGTGAGAGAATCGAGAGAGGAGAAAGTGAAGATAACAGTGTTGGTTTTTTACTTGGCTATCGGGAAATTGGGTACAAGACTTACATGCCCTGGACTAGTCTCTATCATGATGTTTCTGTAAACCCCACAGGCGCCTAAAACAGGCTGCACAGTTTTCCCATGTCCTACAGACGTCAGTCCTGTATCTTACGCATGGGTTGGACATGGGTACTGCACCCTGTTAGCCTTATCTGTGCTTGTAATATGTTACTTGCTCATATAAGAACGTTATTAGTCCAACAATTGGTAGAGGAAGATATATTATAGCAAATGATAGTTTCAATTTTATGGCCATCTAATTTGATATTATCAATATTGATTAATCATGGAGTATACTCACCGATATTCTGTCTATCTGCAATATATTTTGAATCTATACATGTTTGAATTTATTTATTATTATTATTTTTTTTGGGTGCAACAAATGGAATGTGGTTTAATGTGCCACTGTATTTCGTGTAGCATTGACTAAAAGCATTGGATTGCGAAATGATGGGAGGTTGGATGATCGTTCATATTGGGCCTGCCATGCTGCATCTCTTTCGATTTCTTTGGCTATTTCTTTTGTATATCCTAGGATGATTTCCATACACGATCTCACTTCCAAGGTACATATAGTAATTTAGTATTTTGATTTATTATCGTCATGGGTTTTATCCATAGAGGCCACTCACAATTTTGTTAATTCCAAACTAGCCACCCACACAATTCTCTATTTTCATAAACACCCCCTAACAATGGGGGCCCTACTTCAAAAAATTGATTCAAATACAGGATTATGAATGATGTCATGTGATCTTATTGGTGGTGCTTAGATCAATTCAGATTATTAAGTAAATCAACTTGAGTTAATCTTTAAAAAAATTGTATAGTTGCTTTTTTGGAGTACAACCTGTATTGTTGGTGGTGGTTATTGAAATAGAGATTTGCGAGTGGCTTATTTGGAATTGTCAAAATTGTGGGTGGCCTATATGGAAATAACCCTATTGTCATATGTGTTTATTTAATAGAGCATTTGTCTTTGTGCGCTTCTATGTAATGCTTTGATATTGGTTCAATTACTAGTTGCAACTTTAATCACTTCCTACTCTTCTAATTTAGTTTAGGATAACTGCGGAGTTTCACAGGTTTTACTTAATCTGTGCGATCACCTATTTCCTCTGATTCCAACTTTTAAGCATTATTACAAGCTCTCCTCTTGTATATGGTTTCTTCAACTATGGATCTGACAATAAATCAGAAGATTTTGGGTCAAGCTGGCAGCTGAATATTTCCAAGCTTTCTAAATATGGAGTCCAGCTTCTAAGCTGATTGCTTTTAAATTGTAGTCTTAGGTTGTGGTGGTGATGATGCTTTATTATGTTTAATATAATAAATGTCTTAACTTTTGTCTGTTCCTACTATACAGGAAGACGATGCTTCTATACTTTCTGCCACAATTCCTCTTTCTAGTGAGCATATAACTGATGATGGGATTTATCTCCTAGAGAATGGTGAGGATTGTTTGATCTACATAGGGAACTCGGTGAATCCTGATATTCTTCAACAGTTATTTGGGACTTCGTCTGTGGAGGCAATTCCATCCCAGGTAGGGTTCTCCATATTTTCTGGATACAGAATTGATGTTACTGCAATTGGTATTGGTGTTTAATGTTTCGTAATTGATTTACTATTGTTTACTCTTGTTTTGATTTCTAACTAAAATGTGTAGTGTAATTCCTTTGCACGATATTGCCATAGAATCTAGTCATGTTGTGGCTCGAATTAAGCCTCTCGAAGAACTTTAAAACTTGTGGTCATACAAAGAGCAGCCAGAGTTCTTAGAGGATAGTCATATTCAGTCACCTCCTTACTTACCTGTCTATGGCCTTTGTTAGTAGCTTGTGTCTTTTTCTATATATTGGGTTTAGTTTAGCAGTCTGGAAATTGTTAATTGTCGACTTTAGGTAGTTCTAGTTTTAATTTCAAGGTTGGAAAATGAACATTGTTGGCATACTACCCACTAGAAGTGGTTTATTTACTTAGAAAAGTATAATTTTAAAAAGTTTGATGCAAGATATAAATATATTACAACTATAACTTTATTTCCTCTAAGTTGTCTTCTTCCCCTCTTTGAATCTATCTCCAATACTCTTACAGCATCCACAGTCGTGCATGCTATAATATGCATATATGGATGAATAGAAATAGCATTTCGTTGTTTCGCTGCAGTCATAAAATGCTAAAAAATAGAAAAGGTGATGAAAAATTGATCGGACAAAACATTATGTTTCGTCCGAATACAATTTTTTTTGCCTGAATAGTATATTTTATTATTTTTTTGCGTAGACGAATCATCTGATGTTTTGTCGGAGAGAGAAAATATTAAAAAATTCAACTGATCATGTTTCTTCCGTCGCTTTGCTGATTTTTTCCCCCTTTAGTTTAGTTACCCATAGAAAATCCTATGAGTCAATCAATATTCCATAGCTAATCCAATGGTCCCAATCCCAAAATCCATGTAAAATCATATGCAATAAACCCATAGAATCCCAAAAAATCCAATGGTCCCAAACAAAAGATGTTTCGTCCGAGCTTTTTTGTCTTCTTTTGGGGTGTTTTTTTAGTTATAAAATATTCTTAATTGATCGGAAGAAACATCCGATCCCAAAAAAATATTATAAAATATTTGGGACGAAACATGATGTTTCGTCCGATACAAAAAAATATTATAAAATATTTGGGACGAAACATGATGTTTCGTCCTCTATAATATGCATATTGCTGTATCTACTCTCAAATATAGCAATCTACTGTAGCTCATATGCCATATTATGCATATATAGCACAACTACGAAAGCTAAAATATGCATATTATGCATAAATGCCACATGACTGTGGATGCTCTTATGACCTTAATTAGTCCACCATAATCCATCCATTTAGCTTTGGAACTTTACCCATAAGTTGTTGCCTTTTCTTCCTAAAGTAATTGGTTCTCCTTCCATAATCTAAACCCACTCTCAATCTTACCTCCTAAACTTTGTAAAACCATCAGTCTAACTGCATGACTTTCAAATACAGGGGTCAATCAAGAATTTAATTCCCAAAATTTATGGCCGAAAGAACTTGATTAAGGTTATACATTGAATTTCAAATTTTAGAGTTTTTAAAATATGAACTACATAAAGACGAGGCAGGTGCAATGCCATTCTATTTTCTAAGTAATTCCAGAACCAATGTTTTGTGTTTGGTTGTATGAATTTTAAACATGTTTGAATTTGGCAAATGTGTAATATGCTCTTAACAATAACATCCTTTTCATTTCTTATTGTTACAAGCAATTGGTAACTTAAGGAGTCATATCTTAGCCTGTAGGCATACATGAATTATTCAAATATTATATGCTACTCATTGGAGTTGTAATTATCTTATAAGCATTTTGTGCTCTTTACAGCTAGTATTGGAGCAATTTGACAATGATCTCTCAAAGAAGTTGAATGATGTAGTCAACGAAATAAGGAAGCAGAGATGTTCATATTTGCGGTAAGTGCATTCCTTCTGCTTTCTTTTGCTATTATCGTTGTTGCAGCATCTTAACCATAATTTGATTGTGGTGATGTTTACGATCGATATATTTGGTGCAGTTTGAGGCTATGCAGAAAGGCAGATCAATCAGGTAAGTGGATAATAGCTTTTATTTTATTCTTTTTTTTAAAATTAAAACTTCTGCTTTATCGCATCAAACATGTATTGCTGGTAGATTTTTGCCATCCTTGTTTGAAACTGCCACTTTATGATTGTGATTTGCCCATATTATGTGGATCCTTTTAAATTATGTCTTCATTAAAGCCAATATTTATTCTTAAGGTTCTGTTTCTTTTTTGAGCCTGAAACTGCTGAGAATTGGTTTTCAACTCCTTCAAACTTTCTTGCTGAAAACTGCATTGATAATCTCCAAATTTCTTTTATGTAATATTCAGGCATGTCTTATATCCTTCCATGCATGATATCAACACAGTGAATTTTCCTTATTTAAGTCAGTATTTGGGCCAATAAATTAAGGCTATTAACAGGGATCTATCCGTAAACAAATTCTTGACTGTTCTGTTTGGCAGATCAAGTCCTGTTGAGTTGGTATTGCCACCATACTGTATTGCATCATTCCCCGTCATCTCTAAGATTTTATGCTTTTCTGCTAACAAAACAAGCGTGGTGATGATATTGTTTTGTGCAGGTATGCTATTCTTTTCATATATGATCGAGGATAAGAATCCCGGCGCCCTTTCCTATGTTGAGTTCCTTGTACATGTCCATAGGCAAATTCAAACAAAAATGGCGTAAAATTCAATTTTCATTGTATGCTGTTTTTATTTTGGGGGGGCTTGGTAGAGCAATATGATTTGTAAATGTGCATCTATTAAAGATGGGTAGAAGACAGGTGCATCAATTTTGGCCAACACTTGGCCTTTCACTTTTGGACTGTCATTGCTGCTTTCCCATACCAGTTGAACAGGTGCATATTATCCGTCTTTTAATTATTCCCCCCCCCCCCACATTATATAGAATGTTTAGTCTTTGGAAGAGAGGTAAATACAGTTAGGAATAAGTAGTAATTTCAATGTTTTTTGTGTGCATGATCCAATCTTTTGTATTTGGAATTATTGTGTATTGTTATAGATACAGTGTGTAAATTGACGGGAGTTGTTTGGCTGTTTACAATTATGGTGGTTGATTATATTGTTCTCAAATTTTCCTTCATGCCATAATTTTCATTGTTAATATTGTTCATTGAATTTTTGTTATGCGAATGCCTTTGTTATGCTTTGTGCCTTTGTTATGCTTTGTTTCAACGGTTATATTTATGTGTATGCTGCAACTTCTACATGGTCAATCAGATCAGGCATTCTATCATTTAAATAATTGACTTCTCGTAATTTTATTGTTCTGAAGAGCAGAGTTTAAACTTTCTCCTGCTATTGTTCGATGTATGCATCTGGGTAGTTAGAATGATGTTCATATACATGTTCCGTTTGTGTTCAATGTTGTGAGCTTTTCAAAACATAACTGCAGGTAGCCATGCAGGTCCTAAACAAGCTTGTTTCAATTTTGAGACATAAATATTGTGTATATTGCTGTGTCAAATGGAGATTGGCTCATGCTAAACTCTGTATTATGCACAGTAGGTGGTAACATTTGAGAGCATAAACATTTAGGCCCTATTTCGATTTATAGGTATATCTTCACTAGGGGTTTTTCATCCACAATATCTGCGCCCCTTGTCCTCGAAAGTCCTTATTGTTGGCAAATTTTCTAAGTAGGAGTTTGGCAAAATATTCGGTGCATAACATGTCGAAATGTTGTGGATGTCCGGTAATGTTGTGGATGTAGGTTAATGTGGGTTAGAACACAGGTTGCAACTTGGGTCTCACTTGGGTTGAGAGCACAAATTCATCATTTTACCTATGCATCTTACCATGATTAATGTGTGTGGGACGGGGGGGGGGGGGGGGGGGGAATCATCCTTGTATATATGCAAGTCTATGAGAAATCTTGAAAACTGAATCCATTAAAAAGAAAACCTGGCAAGAGGAGAGAGCTGCTGGAGGATGAGAAGGATGAGCTTGTCAGTAAAAGACTGGAGATACAACAAATCGGGAAGATGGAGGAGCTGTATTGGCAACAGAGATCAAGGATTCAATGGCTCCGCGAAGGCGATGCTAACACAAATTTTTTCCACAAGATGGCTAATGGAAGAAAAAGACAAAATCACATCACGGGACTAGCAGTGAATGGGATTTGGAATGAAAATTACATGCGTATCAAAGAGCATCTCGACCGTCATTTTCATGATATACTTGGGACAAATTCAGCAGGTAGATGTGCGCTAGCTCCTGATATGTGGAGTTCTTCCAGGATAGAGGGAAGCACAGGTATTGAAGAAAGATTCACAGATACAGAGGTGTTCGATGCCATTAAGAAGCTTGGACAGGACAAGGCCCCGGGGCCAGACGGCCTGCCGATTTTCTTCTACAAAATCTACTGGGATGTCATCAAAGAAGATCTAATGAACATCTTCCACGAGCTTTACGAAGGATCTGCAAATCTGGATAGACTGAATTACGCTACAATCATATTGGTACCAAAGAAAAGTGAGATTGCTTCCCATGAAGACCTAAGGCCTATCAGTCTACTTAACGGTTCGTTCAAAATAATCACGAAGGTCTTAGCTCAGAGATTAGCTCCGCATCTGAATGATGTTATAGCCCCTTTCCAAAGCGGGTTCATTCGTGGAAGGGATATTATGGACAGCATTGCATCTGCCCACAAAATTGTTTTCAGAGGTAACAAGGCAAAAGCTGACGGGTTCCTACTAAAATTAGACTTTCAAAGGGCTTATGATTCCGTCCACTGGGATTGCCTGGATGAGGCGCTAGAACGAAAAGGGTTCGGCCCAAAGTGGAGGTTATGGATGAATAGGTGTATCCGAGGAGGAAAATCGTTCATTCAAGTTAACGGATGGTAAGGAAAAGAGTTCAGATACAAAAGAGGGCTCCGACAAGGGGATCCGCTATCCTTCCTTCTCTTTGCAATTGTGGCGGACGGGTTAGCAGAAATGATTAGAAGGGCACAGGAAAACAATACAATCAGAGGAATTGAGATTAAAGGTATAGCTCAGCCGATGTCGATCCTACAATACGCCGATGACACCCTTCTTTTCGGAAGAGCTATCCTTCAAGAAGTGGTTGCCATTAAGGTAGTTCTGGGATGCTTTCAAGGATGGTCGGGACTGAAGGTTAATTTTAATAAGACTAACATAATTCCTATTTCCGATCAACTATCATTGTCTGCTAATGAGATTTCGGAGATCTTACATTGTAAGTTGAGCGAATATCCAATTAAATATCTTGGTACGCCAATAAACCTGGAGCTCTACTGAAGGAGGATTGGAATCCCGTCATAGGCAAGATCGAAAAGAAACTATCAGGATGGCAGAGCCGGTTCCTTTCCCTTGGTGGAAGAATCATTTTGTTAAATTCAGTCCTTTCAGCGATTCCGTTGTACCTCATGTCGATTTACGAGTTACCGAAATGGGTCATCCACAGGATTGATAAAATTAGAAGAAGATTCCTTTGGAAAGGAACGGACGAGGGCAACAAAGGATTCCCCCTTGTTAAATGGGGTAGAGTTTGTAAGAGTAGGGTTTATGGGGGCCTGGGAATCATGAACTTACATGACATGAATCAAGCGTTGCTAAGCAAGTGGTGGTGGAAGATTACAACTAAGAAGAAGGGTTGGTGGAGTTACTCCTTCGATCTGTTCCGCAAGAGAAAAAAATACCGATTTGGAGGCAGAAGCCCATCAGCCAAGGTGTCCTTTCTTTGGAAAGGGATAGCTAAGCTTGGTGAGATTTTCCACACTAATACCAAATGCAGAGTGGGAAACGGTAAAAATACTAGATTCTGGAAAGATAAATGGTGTGGTGAAACTACCCTACAAAACCGATTCCCTCAGGCTGCGGCAGTAACGTTAAACTTAGATCTATCTGTGGCAGATGTGCGGAAGAATGGGAAACTTAATTTCTTAGTATCTCACAACATCGAGCAATGGAGTTTGACACAATTCGAAGAGCTCAATAAACTCATTAGTGACGAAGGGGGACAACTAAATAACTTAGAGGACGACAGATGGTGGGATAGAGACGCGTCAAAGGTTTTTTCAGTAGCGGCAATGTATAACTGGATCAATGACGGTGGAACGAGATGTAAAGATCAATCGGTGATTTGGGGAGCTTATGTTCCGTTCAAAGTCAAAGTCTTCTGTTGGCTAGCACACATATGGCTAGCACACATAGATGCGATTTTGTCGAAAGTCAACCTAAGGAAAAGGAATATGCAAATCGACGTTAGTTGTGGTATATGTCAGCATCCAGAGGAGGATGTGACTCATCTACTATTTCAATGTCCCAAAGCTCGGTTAACCTGGGAAGTTGTATGTAAGGGTTTTGGGGTCGATCGGGTTCCTAACTCAATTTCAGACATTTTGGGGCCTATTAGAGACTGTCCCATTAGGTCAGGGGATATAAAGGTATGGGATATAGCAGTAGCAGCATCTATGTGGAACCTTTGGCTAGAAAGAAATGATTACATATTTCGAAACATTTCATTCTCTTTTCATAATACCATGCGTAAAATCTTTGTGTTGATTCATGATTGGGCAGGGGCGCAGGAGGCTACAAAGAGGAGGAGAATCAACGGAGGTGAATAGTCAAGGAAGAGAGCATAGGGAGGAGGGTAGAGAGATTGTTCTTGGTGGAGCTGACTGCTGTGTTTTAGACTGTGGTTGTTTTCTTTTGAACTCGGGTAGGTCCGAGTACTTTTGATGTATCGTGTAGCCGGTTGCTCACGTGTTTTTATTTCAGTCATTTTTGTTTACTTTTGCACCCGGGTAGGTCCGAGTACTTTTGATGTATCGTGTAGCTTGTTGCTCACGTGTTTTTATTTCAGTTGTACTACTGTGTTTTGTTATTTCTTATTAATGGAACGATGACGAGCATCATCTTTTATCAAAAAAATGAGCCTATTTGAAAGTGCAATAGACAGATAACTAAAAAACATATGATTTGACAAATTTTCAGAAATTGTATGATTTGAGTTAGTTCACTCCTTGAGCAAAACCAAACCACTGTGCAGTACACGCGTGCGTTTAATGCACCGGTTTGACTTTGTACACCAACCAACCGACAGTCCCACCATGACACCTTAACTATACCAAAACTTAGGCTCCTCATTTCGATCTATATGAGCATGCATCACAACCACACTGCATGGTGGTCGCTGCCTAGAAAAGAGGTACTTGAAAACCATCCTTTAAATAGTCGCTTGACGTGAGCTCTCAGGGTAGACTCGTGGAACTTCAGACCTACATCACTAATGCTGGAATTAGGTGCTCTCAGGGTCCAGATAAGAAATCTTGGGGATTGGAAAAGAATGGTACATTCACTGTTAAATCCCTGTATAATTGCATCCACTTTAGGGGATGTACCCCAAAGTGGTCATGCATCATTTGGAGTCATTGGGAGGACGAAAGCTCTGCTAAAAATCAAAGTTTTCCTATGGCTGGTGCTGAATGATGTCACTTTGACTAGAGAAAACCTCGCTAAATGCCAACAGAATGTCGACTCTCGTTGTGGGTTCTGCCACGCTACCCTATAGACTAGAGACCACATTTTTCTGTAGTGTCCCAGGAGCAAAGCGGTACTCGTCGAGGTACTCAAAGCCTTGTGGACGAATCACTACCCTAGTGTGTACGAGGACCTGTGGGTAGGTTCAACATTTGCTATTGAGAGAACCATGAGAGAAGCGTGGTATATCGCTATCGCCGCAACGACCTGGGTTCTTTGGCTAGACAGAATTTTTTTTTATTTCCGCATAACTTGTAATAATATTTCTGATAATTTGACTCACATTATGCACTTTATTTCATTTGGGGCTAATGTGGCCGCAGCAGGTCCCAGGGGGAGGATAGCGAGCGTATTCCAGGTCAAGGATTTTGATGATGGTGAAGTTGAGATCGGTCCGACGATTGAATGACAGATAGCTTCGCCTTACTGTTGATAGATACCCACCGCCCCGGGGTTTGTTGGGGGGATATGATGTATTTTGGTTAGACGCATGTATGTTGCGGCCATTCTGCTATTCTTTTGTCCCACCCCCCATTCTTGGGGTGTAGTTTATGTACTTTTGTTATGACTGTAGGACCTTGTAATTGGCTCAGTACTCTGAGTTTTGTTTTATTAATCCCTTATTAATGAAATAGGGTGGCCATACTCCACATTTTCTTCAAAAAAAAAAAACTTAAGCTCTTCATTTGACGATGGTTTTGACAACCGCCTCTTTACATTTTTTAACTTTTCATCGTACAAAATACTTTTAAAATTTTTATGCTATGTATGATTCTTAAGCTCAACTCTTTTTACCCTGTAAAACAGTACTTAACTAATTATACAGTATATGTTGATGAAATGTATGTTGATGATGGTAAATATCGTAGCAAATTAGAACCGTACGATTTCAATACATATTTTAAAGCTTATAAAGACAGATTAAGAGTAATGGACCTTCCTAACAGGTTCAGGCATTCTCCAAACTCAGTAACAAGACATGAGTTGCATTCAAGTCCATAAAAAACGACTCGGTTCGCTAAGAACAACAGCCAGTCCATTAGGTCTGTAAGTCAAATCTCTTATTCCCAATAAGAGAGTAACCAATTTATTTATTTATTTATTTTTTCCTTTGGGGGTGGGGGTTGGGGGGGGGGGGGGGGTTACAAAGGATAATATACTTATGCTGATCTTCTAACCGATTTTCAGACCATATAAATACCCTTTATCTCCCTCAGTCAGGAGGTAATCAATCTTTTCTACTCTCAAACTCTTTTTCTCTCTCTGGTTCCGACTTGAGCGTCGGAGGGTCTGTCGCCGGAATCAATCCTGGTGTTTCAGACTTTTTTGCAGGTCTATCAGCCACGTTAACAACTGCCAGATCCTGATTTATGTGCTCTTTCAACGGTCCCGATTCAATTTCAGGAGCTTTAACTACTTTTCATGGTGATGATCAAATGTCAGATATTCAGTAGTTTTCTTCAAAATATAAACTCACCATTTATTTGTTCCCACATCAAAATTAAGAGCCACATTAGGATAATTTCATCTCAATATAGTAAAGCTTGGGTGTCAATATGCAATATAAGTGTTCTTCTAATGGAATATTTTTGAGTGTTTGTAATTAAAGTGAAGATAAAAAAAATCATAGGAAATTAGAGCATCTGTAGTGGTTGGCTATTTTGTCAAAATTTTTAAAATTTTGGCTTTTTGGTGCTGCAGTCATTGGCTATAAACCTAAAAAATGGGTTATAGATGAATAGTCGTCTGCCGAATTTGGCAGATGAAATATGAATTTGGAAAAAATAGCCGACGAAAGATGATTTTTCGTCCGTTTGATCGGACGAAAGATGATTTTTTTGTCGTTTGAATTTTTTTATAACCCCATCGAATGGAAAATCATTTCCCGTCCCAAATTTAAAACAAAAAAAATCGTCTGACGGAGGATGATTCCTCGTCTCAATTTTTTTGTATATAATAAAATCATCAGACGGGAAATCATTTCCCGTCCGATCGATTTTATTTAAAAAAATATATGGGACGGGACCCATCCCACAATTTTTTTAAAAGAAAATTCGTCGGATGGGAAATCAATTTCCGTCCCTTGATTTTTAATCAAATATTTTTTTTTCCGCATACAACAACAACGATTACAACACAACTCAAATTTCTATTTCTATATACCAAATACCTTAAATTTGGTTGTCTAAGATTACAGATGCTCTCAACAATCTAAAATTTTCCATTTTTCATAACAGGTACGTGTGAGAAGAGTCTCTCTCACTAGTCATGACTCACTTGGGTTGAATCCTGAATGGGTCAATTTTGTAATTAAGCACCCAACAAAATAATGCTTCGAAATGCATTAATTTTGGTTTGTTTTCTAGTAGTTGATTTGGGTTTGACTTGACTGCTATTAATTTTTATGTTTTCATTTAGCGTCAAAAGGATATGAGTAACTTCATCATTTAGTTTGATCATTTAGTATATTAACAATGGATTATGTGGCATGTATGCGATATATTGGACAACTAATCTTTTAAAAATTTTTCAATCACATGTATGCCACATTATCAATTGCTTATTTACTAAATGAGCAAGTTGCTCATACCTTTGTTTTCCCTTTCATTTAATATTTTTTTTGGCGGCAACTCCTATCTACACTACAGTACAAGTGTATAATGTCACCCATTTCTTTTTTTTTTGGGAAAATAATGTTACCAACTTCATGATTATGTCACTATATAATAACTAGTAATATACACGAGCGATGCACGCATTAATTTTTAAAAAAAATTTAAAGTAAAAATTTTGATTTACATGTGCGATGCATGTCTTAATAAATATGATTATATATTTTTAAAAGTAAATATGAGAGAGAGTTGGAGTTGCACGTAAGTAGGTAGATTTACAACTCCAATTCTCCCATTATAATATTAGAGATTATATATATTATAGATAGATGGATAGATAATAATTTACACATGTGATGCACATTTAATATATTAAAAAAAAATTAAAGTAAAAAATATGACGTAGTGAGGATTCGAACCCAAGACATCCTTCATATTTGTTATGCACGTGTAATACACACGTTGGTAGATTTACAAATTACACTAAGGCCTTGTCCAATTATAATACTAATTATAATACTAGAGATTATCCAAAAGAGTTTTTTTTCATATACACACCTAAAATTTAAACTATTTCCATAGTTTCACCCTAATTCTCCATATTTTCATATTCCTACCTAAAATTTTTGTAGTGATTCAAAATAAAATAAAATCATATTATACTAATTTTTCAATTAATTATGATGAATATACTTTGAATATTCTTATTGGGTCAAAACCTAATAAGAACAAATTTTAATTCTCAAACTAACTTCAATCCAATTATTTTATTCATTTAAATCTCTTTTTTTTCGCTTCTATCACCTTCTTTAATTCATCTTCTATAATGTCTTTTATTCCTTCACTAATGTCTGGTTAATTTCTCATCTCTCAACAATACATTTATAACCTAACTCATCTACTCTATATCTCTTCAATGAATGTTTCTTGTAGTAAATACTATAATCTAAGTTCTTAGCCTTCAAATTATCACAGAAGATATGAGAAAAATAAAAACTCAAGATTTTTGTTTAGACTAATTTGAAGAAAATTTAAGTTTAATAGTAACCACGATATGTTTTGCAAGAGAATTGACGAAAATAAAATGGGTTGCTAGGTTCTCTCAATGATTTGATAGAGAATTAGAGAATGAAGAAGAAAACAAAAGTGCAAAATAGTATTCTTAACATCATGTAATTTTTTGGAATCACACTATTGATTTGATGTGATAATATGGAAATACAAAGATTTCGGATGGGAATATGAAAATAGCAACGACAGCGGGTGTAGATATGGAAAACACCCCCATCAAAAAATGTATACTAGTATAACTAGATATTTACATATGATGGAAGCATCATACTTTGTATCAAACCCTTCCTCCAATGGAGTTTCACGTATTTGACTCCTTTTCATGGGCGGATCCAGGGGGGGGGCTGGGGTATGCTACAGCCCCCCCAATATTTGTCATATGTTTGTAATTTTTTTTTTTTGGTACATTGGTGAGAAATATATGCTTCAGCCCTCCCAAATATTTTTTAAAGCCCACCCCAAATGTATTTTAAAGCCCACCACATATATATTTGAGCCTTCTATTTATTTTTTTGGGCCCAACCTCAACTCTATTCTATCTAGTATCTATAATAACTTTACTTCTCTAGTATCTATAACAATTATATATATATATTTTGCATGTTATCTTGTGCGAATTTTTTTTCCAGCCCCCCTCACTTTTCAATCCTGGATCCGCCCCTGCTCCTTGTTTTCTTTTTCAATTTTTTATATATAATGGCTATAATTATGGCCAATTTTATTTCAGGATCCATTTCATGTAAAAAGTCAACTATTTTTATGCTGGTTGTTTGACTATCTAACACGATCTTCATCCTTTATTTTGGCCAATAATAGACAGTTAGAGCATCCACAGTCGTTCAATGGAAAAAATGGCAAAATGCATATTTTAGCATTGCATTTCGAAGAAATGCTGCAGTCGTTGAATGGTAAAAAATGCATAAATTCGTTAGAAAGGGAACAGACGTCTGTTAATAAAAAATAATTTATACTTAGAAATTAATAATAAAAAATACGGGACGAAACATGATGTTTCATCCCACAGAAGAAAAATAATTCAAAATAACCGGACGAAACATGATGTTTCGTCCAAGTTTTAAGAAAGTTTTCTTTGCAAAAAAAATTTGCAAAAACAATTTTTAAAAATAGTTTGTAAAAAATATTTGCAAAAACAATTTAAAACTTTACAAAATTAATTTTAATTTTTTTTTTTTTTTATAAAAAGATGGATTGGGACGAAACATCATGTTTCTTCCCACATGGGAAGAAACATGATGTTTATTCCCACCATTAAATTCATTTAACCATTTAATTTATTTGGTTTTTAATTTTTTTTAAATTCGGACGAAACATGATGTTTCGTCCGATCAATTAAAAATATAATTAAATAATTCAGACGAAACATCATGTTTCGTCCGATCAATTAAAAATATAATTAAATAATCCAGACGAAACATGATGTTTCGTCAGCTATAATATGCATTTTGCTATTTCGAATGCTATTTATCCCTTT
This sequence comes from Hemerocallis citrina, assembly GCA_017893485.1. Lineage (NCBI taxonomy): Eukaryota > Viridiplantae > Streptophyta > Magnoliopsida > Asparagales > Asphodelaceae > Hemerocallis > Hemerocallis citrina. Next base: position 52,900,927 of record CM030368.1, read on the forward strand.
CTACTGTAGACGAATTGCCAAAAAAGGGCAAAATAACAAACGACTGTGTGCGCTACAGTATATAAAAAATGACAAAAATGACCAAAAAGCAAACGACTGTGGATGCTCTTAAGACTTCAAGCACATTACTGCGGAGTTAAACTTGTTGAATTGACGTTCTTGTTCATAAGTGCTTCATTATTTTAACTAGTAATTAGCACGGGCAATGAAAGCCTTTTTCTATCTCAAGATTCTACCCTTCACAAATAATTTTTGAAGACACCAATTTTAAAATTTTTGATGACACCAATTTTTATTTATATGAATGACACTTTTGTAAATAATTACGTCGTAAGTAAATTTGAAGCTTGAGGGTATTATGATAACTTGCAACAATTGGATAAATGAATTGTAAATATAACTTCCACTTAAAATTATGTGATTAAGATTAGATTAACCACCAAAAATAAATAATACACTTAAACCAGCAATTTAATCTAATAAACCTAAACACACATAAATAAAAGTAGCTAAAAATCCAATCTTTCTTAATTAAATATCACCATTTTATTTAAAAATTCAAACTTTCTCAATCAACAATCACAAATTCATATTATTAAAAAAACCATTATTTCATCTAAAAAATTCAAACTTTTCCAACATATCGCCTCCAATTTTCCGTCCCCAACTTCTTCCCCACGCACAATTATTCCATCTCATTAAATTTAAAAACCTGAAGGAAAAAACAGAAATATTTCCATCACCACATTCCCTCAAAATCAATCAATAAAACCAAAACCAAACACCATTTCACAATCACCTAGATCGACGTCGATCATCAAATCCTCACATCCCGATCTGCAAATTTCAAGCCTTGGAGCTCCGGATCCGTTGATATTGAAAAATCCAGTCGCGATCGTCGGCGACAGAGGTGAGGATGTAGATCAGAAGCGCCGAAAACTGCTGACGTTATGGAGAAGCCTCGATCGCTCCTTTCTCGAATTCGAATTTGACTTCATTGTCTTCTTCGTTTTGATTTGTGGCATTAGGGTTAGGGTTAGGATTTCGGGGATTTTGTTAGGGCTTTGAGAGTGAGGGAATTTGAGAGCCGCCAAAGTGACGAAGAAATTGGGTTCGGTTTTGGATTTATTTATTAATCTGCACGTGCGATGCAAGCCTTTTTTCTTTGAAAGTTCATATTCTTCGCAAATTACCTCCGATGAAACCCACTTTTATTTTATCAGTGTCAAATTTGTAAATAATCATGTCGTAAATAAATTAGAACTTTGAGTGTATTATAATAATTGTCAACATTTGGGTAAATGGATGGATAATATATTTCTCACTTAATAATGTGTGGTTGAGATAAGATTAATGAGTTAGTTTATCTATCAAATACACAACTTTTATGTATAAAAGATACAACTCCAACTCTTGAAATATAGAAGTAGTGATTTTCTCAATTAAGAATGCTTGGATTCACACCACAAAATTCCATAAAAATTTTACGATTATGACAACAATGAACCAATAAGTTTTGATAGTTGTTTGCAAACATGTTGTCCAGAAAGAAATGAAATGAACTGAACATGATTCCAAAAGGAAATACTTAATTAATTAATTAATTAATTAATTAATTAATTAATTATGCTAGCATGTGAAAAAAGAAAACAGAAGATGATGCGGTTTATTTTTGAGGTGTTGCTGCAATAGGTGTGACTTCTTGCAGTTTGTATAGTGGAAGTTACGGTACTGACTCTGGTCCTGACCCTCGGCTGGGGGATCGGCTCGGGAGTAGTAGGAGTGAGGTGGGGACCGGGTGCTCGTCTCGGGTCCAGTAGCTCGGCACGGATGAAGAGGCTCGACTCGATCCTGGGTACCTGCACATTGCCTAGAAACATCGGGAGAAGTACCGGCGACAGGCCCTCCGACGATCTAGTCGGTCACTGGAAAAGCAACCGTAGCTAGGATTCAGGGGGAGAAAGTTTGATTACCTGCAGAAGAGTGGAGGGGGTCTGGCATTTATAGGCAGGGAAAACCGGTCTGGGATCCTGTTGGGCCGGGTCAGACCCGTTTGCTCGTGGGCCTGACGTGGCAGAAGCCCATATGGCTCAGGGCTGATCTGATAATCACAGAAGCACGGTTTTTTAGGGAATCCGGTGGCCCAGGAGGGGCCACATCATCTGTACCATATCAGGAGCCCCCCACTCCTGGAGGGCTGGGTAAGCCAGTCGTGGAGGAGTGGTTTTGCCTCTAGAGGGAGAGCGGAACGGGGAGTATGGCGAATGCGGTCTATAACTTCCTGGAGAGGCCAACAGGGTTGGATGAAGGGGATCCCCTAAAGGAGAAGAGGTGCTGAACAATGAGCATCGAGGGTCGGCGGCCGAGCCGGTGTTCGGCATCGAGCTCCTTTCAATGTGGAGGCCAGGGTCGGTCCCGAGCTGGTGGTCGAGCACCGAGCCCCTGAGTGAAAAAGTGGGGGGTGGATCGGCGTAGATGCCGAGCATCGAGCCTCGAGGCTTGTGGGGAACGCCCTGGGGCGGCTCGGCATCAAGACTGAGCGTCGAGGCCAGTTGTGAGAACCCAGAGATGGTTCGAGGTCACCTCCGAGCTCCGAGCCTCTTTTGCTTGTAAAAGTCCTGTGGGGGCTCACGATCACGACCGAGCTCCGAGCCCCCTTCCCTTGTGAAACCTAGGGGTTGGCTCAAGGTCATGATTGAGCTCCGAGCCCCCTCTGCTTGTGAAAGCTCTTTAGGGGCTCGAGGTCATGACCAAGCTCCGAGCCCTTTTCTCTTGTGAAAGCTGTGGAGTGGCTCGAGGTCGCCACCGAGCGTCAAGCCCTCCTGTTTGTCAGAAAAGCTACGGAGGGCGTTGAGAGTCAAAGGTAGGGGGTCGTGAGCCAAGCGTCGAGCGTCAACGACGAGCTCCTGTATGATCAGCGTAGAGGGGCCTGTTGCCGAGCGTTGAGCATCGAGGGTGGAGCCTTCATGAGCTTGGTGCCGAGGCTTGCTGTCGGATGCCGAGCCCTGAAGCTTGTCTGTGAGAGCTAAGGGGTGGCTCGAAATTGCCACCGACCGTCGAGCCCCCAGAAAAGCTCTGGGGTGGCTCGAGCTCACTGCCGAGCGTTGAGCCCCCCTGCTTGTCGGAAAAGCTTGGGATGGCTTAAGGTTACAACTGAGCTCCAAGCCCCCAAAACTTGTTGGAAAAACTCTGGGGTGGTTCGAGGTTATAACCGAGCTCCGAGCCCCAAAGCCTGTTGGAAAAGCTTTGGAGTGGCTCGGATTCACTACCGAGCGACGAGCCTCCACCTTGTTTATGAGAAGCTATGGGATGGCTCGAGATTACAACCGAGCTCTGAGCCCCCATACTTGCGTAGAAAGTTTTGGGATGGTTCGAGGTCACAACCGAGCTCCGAGCCCCAAAACTTGTTGGAAAAGCTTTGGTGTGGCTCAGATTCACTACCGAGCGACGAGCCTCCACCTTGTTTGTGAGAAGCTATGTGATGGCTCGTGATTACAACCGAGCTCCGAGCCCCAAGACTTATTGGAAAAGTTTTGGCATGGCTCGAGGTTTCAACTGAGCTCCGAGCCCCAAAACTTGTTGGAAAGGCTTTGGTGTGGCTCGGATTCACTGCCGAGCGTCGAACATCCTCATTGCCTGTGGGAAGCTAAGCGATGGCTCGAGATTATAACTAAGCTCCGAGCCCCCAGACTTGTTGGAAAAGCTTTGGAATGGCTTGAGGTTACAACCGAGCGTCGAGCCCCAAGACTTATTGGAAAAGTTCTGGTATGGCTCGAGGTTATAACCGAGCTCCGAACCCCAAAAATTATTGAAAAAGTTTTGGTATGGCTCGAGGTTACAACCGAGCTCCGAGCCCCAAAGCTTGTTGGAAAAGCTTTGGTGTGGCTCGGATTCACTACCGAGTGCCGAGCATCCTCATTACCTGTGGGAAGCTAGGCGATGGCTCGAGATTATAACTGAGCTCTGAGCTCCCAGACTTGTTGGAAAAGCTCTGGTATGGCTCGAGGTTAAAACCGAGCATCGAGCCCCAAGACTTGTCTGAAAGGTTCTGGTATGGCTCGAGGTTATAACCGAGCGACAAGCCCCAAAAATTGTTGAAAAGTTTCTGGTATGGCTCGAGGTTACAAGTGAGTGACGAGCCCTAAGATTTGTTGGAAAATTTCTGGTAAGGCTCGAGGTTACAACCGAGCTCCGAGCCCCAAAACTTGTTGGAAAAGTTTTAGTAACGAACAAGCTGAATTTGCTCCTCTATCGTGGGAGGAAGGGGGAGTAGCGGTAACGAAGAAAGTGTAGTACTTGAGCCGTTGCTACGGGACACCGAGCAACTATACCAGCTGACAAGGCCGAGGGTAAAATCGGAATTATACATGTCAGGCTGATGTCATGGGGGTGGAAATCGAAGTTTTTTGAGATCCTAGTGGCCGTTAGATCTTGATGATCAAGATTGGATGGTGAGGATCCTTTTGCGGAATTCGAGGAGTCTTTTCCCCTCCTATAAATCCCCCACCCCTCCCTTTACTTCTCCACTTTGCACTCTCTCTTTTCATAACAGGAATTTTCCTCTTTTTGCTGTCGGCGATAACTTTTTCGGTGATACTCCCATTTTTCGGTCAATCAGGTTAGTATTTCGTTTCCTTATGTCGCACTCTCAGTCCGGTTCCAAGGCGAGCTCTTCAGGTCGTGGTGTGGTGGTGGTCGAGACACAGTCGACGTCTTGGTCCCTGGATGACACTACTTCGGAGGAGCAGGAACAGTCAGATTCGGGATCTGGGGGCACGAGCGATGTGGTCTTTGACGTGGCCCCCTTGAGATGCCGTATGCCAGAAGAGGGTTCGTCAGGGGAGGAGACTGATGAGGGTTTCTGAGGAGGAGCTTGTCGAGGAGGACGGTGACCAAGAGGGGGGAGAAGAAGGAACCGAGGGAGAAGGCAACCAGGAGGGAGGTGAAGGAGGGGCCGAGGGAGTGGTAGCGGAGGAAGAAATTGGTCTCCCCCTCTGCCCCCATTGTTGACTCCCTCTCCGGAGAGGAAGCCTCGCCCTCGTAGGAGAAAGAGAAAGTGGATTCGGTCGGATAGTCCGGGCACGCCGGACGAGTTCGGACCCCAACCAGGAGAAGGGCTTGCGGTTCCCCCCCGTCAAATAAGAACCCAGAGTCAATCAGGATGTATCCTGATGATGTCGAGGAACTTGTCCAATTTACCGCGGGGGAGCGTGCATCTGATCGGGTCATGATAAAGATGGACAACATCCAGTGTGTGCTGAAGGCGGACCATCTGCCTATATTAAGGATCAATTATTTCATCCCTCGGGAGTTCAAGCTACTGATTCTGAGCCCCGGTCTTCGTCCGACCACTGAGCTGGAGAAAAGCTTCTGCATGTTTCCTGAAGACGCTTTCGTCTCGGGACTCAGGTTGCCGTTGCACCCGTTTATCAAGAGGGTACTGAGGTAAGGAGAGCTGAGTCTGATGCAGTATGGCCCCAACTCGTGGAAACATCTGGTCTACTTCATACTAAAGTGCCAGGAGAAGGGGTTCAAGTTGAAGCTTAACTATTTCCGAGCCATCTTGGGGGTTAGTTCGCTCGGGGATATGGAGGGGATCTTTTATATGTCGCCTTGCCCCCACAATAGGGTGATGCATGGTCACCCGGACTCGATAAAAGCCTGGAAGGAGAAGTACCTCGTTGTCTGGAGCGAGACGCATTGGGAAATCCAGACAGTCTGGAATTTTTTCAGGCCGAACCATAAGCCCTCGAGGCGGAGGGACTTGACGAAAAAGGAGTGGGCTGAAGTGGATAAAATTGTCGAGGGTCACAGCATCGGTTGGCCGCACGTCACAGAGTTACATCTGGCCCGAGCCGGACTGAGCCCAGCGCCCCCTTATATGTTTTTGTTTCAACTTTACTTAATTTTTTGCCTTTGTGTTAACATTTTTTCTTTTCTATTTGCTGCAATGGATGCGAAGAACCTTGAGGAGAGGAATGCCCTCCTGGCTTTGGCCACGAAGAGGAGAGCCGACAGGGAGAAGGCCGCCAAGGAGAAGGCTGCCTCGGTAGCAGGGTCCACCCAGAGGGTGGCCCAAGGAACTTCGGAGCCACCTTTGAAGAGGTCGAAGAAAAGCCACACATCTAGAGGGCCGAGGGAGTCGGAGCCGAGCTCCAGTAGTAAGAAGGTGTCGGAGGTCTTGAAGGCAGGGACCCTGGCACTTCGCCCCGACACCCAGGAGACGGTGGGCAGGAAGGGTCTAAGGATGTTCGCCCCGGATTGGGCGGTTAAGGACGGCGACTCTTTGACCGAGGGACCAATCGCAGTTGAGGTGGCAGAAAAGCTCGCCACGGAGTGTGACCGGATGACTCTAGCAACAGAGACATCCGAGGTGGCCTACATGAAGTGGCTCAGGCACAGGTCGCGGTAAGTATTTGTTGGTTATCTACCTTGTGCTTAATATTTATGAGTTTTGCGTCTAACTCAATTCTCCTGAGCCAGGCGTACTGCACGGGGCACATCTCAAGAAGTTCTTGGAGAAGGAGGTCCAGGTCAAGAAGCAGAATGCCAAGTGGTTCCTCCGAGAGGCAAAGAAGCTGAAGGACGAGCTGATGGCGACTGAGGGAGCTCAAGGGGTCCTTCAAGCCAAGATGGCTTCTCTGTAGGATCAGCATGTGTGTGAGGTGGCGGCTGTTCGAGTGGTGGCCCGGGCAGAGTATGACGAGCTGCAGATGTCCGCTACAGATGAGCTGATCCAAGCTCAAGACGACATCTACGACCGAGCCAAATAGCACTTTCTGCACTTCTACCCGGAGGCCAAGATCGAACTCCTCCACTATGGGTGGGCGCCTCCCGTGCATCCACTGACTCCCGGGGGTGGGGAAGACGAGGCTCCGAAGGACCCTCACCTGGAGAAGGAGGCAGGGGGTGCCCTGGGTGCCGAAGAGGTGCCAAAGTAGTGTAGGATTTTTTACTTTCTTTTTGATTTGTATTTGCCTTCTGCGGACTGACCATCGCTTTTTGTAACACAATTTTTGAATTTATACAAACAAATTTTTGACCGACCCTCTGTGACTTGTTGTTTTTAGCAAACTTTCTTAGTGAATCGTTGCTTCTCCTCTGTTTTTGCTAGATGAATGAGACTGTCGGGGCCGACCTCAATTCGGCCGAGGTCCGGCAACTTCGAAATAAGCTAGAGTCCAAGAAGAGTGTGCTGATTCACTATTGTGAGAAGGCTCATGATCGAGAAGCCGCGGTAGACTATTTTATGAACAAGTCTAGGGAGCTCAGCTTAGAGGCGGCTCGTCTGAAGAAGGCCCTAGCCGACCACGATTGGGGTAGTGCCAAAACGAACTGGGCTCTATCTGATGCCTCCACCAGGCGTCAGACCTCCGAATCCGCTCTTCAGGAGGTCATTATTGAGAAGGAGTTGGAGATTCAAAGGTTGAAGGTGCTGCTAGGCGCCGGGCGACCTCGACTCGGTCGTGTGGGGCAAGGAGGCCCATCTGTCTTAGGTTCCTCGCCGAACCTATACCTGGAGATGGTGAGGCCTGCTGACACGCAGAGCTCAGTTGCGGGGACACCGACAATGGCTACGCCCTAGATGGGGGATGAGATTGCTGGAGGGCAGAGTCGTTCCGCAGGACTCGAGGCGGCTCTTGTGAGTCCGGAGGGTCTGGCGAGGGAACCTTAGGTAGTGGTAGAGGAAGAGTGTTGTAACGTTATTTAACTGTACCGTAGCCTTTGAGGGCATTTATGAATAAGATTTGATTTGCCCGACCCTTTTTGACTTGGAAAAATCAGGATGTTGACTGCCTTTCGAACTGGGCTCCGAATCCCCTGTCTTGCTCGGGAGCCGAGCCGTTTCGTCCGCCGATAGCATTTAATGGGGGACGTTTCACCTTCCGATAACACTTAATGGGGGAAGTTTCATCTTCCATCATTTAGACTTCCCAATGTCATAATTGTGCCTTCCTGGAGGGCTATATAGCCCTTACTCCCTCACCAGTAGTTCATCAGAAATCTCCTCACTCCACAGTGAGTTCCCGTCGTCGGTGATTCTCTTGCCACCCTCTGACAATTCGGGGTAGCGGCTCTAAGAGCTGTTTACCCCGAGTTGCCAGCGGGTGAGAGGTGGGTCGGTACCGGAGGTGGGGCTCGGGGTGCTTGCCGAAGGCGAGTGCCTCCAATGAAAATTTTGGATGAGAGTCCCGGATCGGTGGCGACCCTGCCACCCTCTGACAATTCGGGGTAGCGGCTCCGAGAGCTATTTACCCCGAGTTGCCAGCGGGTGAGAGGTGGGTCAACCGGTGGTACGGGGATCGGGGCGTTTGCCGAAGGTGAGCACCCTAAATCTTAATGAAAATTTTTGGGTAGAGGGGAGTGCTGAAATCCCGGCCGAAGGTCTGAGACTTGTGTTTCGACAAAAAAATTCCTCGGATGCTCAGAGGGTTGAGCCCCCCAACTCGGAAGGGTTGTCGGGTTGTGGCTCGGAGGCACTGCCGAGCGCAAAGTCCTGTTAGCATGAGAAAGCTAGGGCGTGGCTTGAGGTTAGTACCGTGGGTCGAGCCACATTAACTTGGAAATGTTGTCGGGTTGTGGCTCGGAGGCACTGCTGAGCGCGAAGCCCTGTTAGCTTAAGAAAAATAGGGCATGGCTCGAGGTCAGTACCGAAGGTTAAGCCCCTTTAACTTGGAAGGGTTGTCGGGTTGTGGCTCGGAGGTAATGCCGAGCGCGAAGCCCTGTTAGCTTGAGAAAGCTAGGGCATGGCTCGAGGTCAGTACCGAGGGTTAAGCCCCCTTAACTTGGAAGGGTTGTCGGGTTGTGGCTCGGAGGCTCTGCCGAGCGTGAAGCCCTGTTAGCTTGAGAAAGCTAGGGCGTGGCTCGAGGTCGGTAACGAGGGTCGAGCCCCCTTAACTTGGAAGGGTTATCGGGTTGTGGCTCGAAGGCACTGCCGAACGTAAAGCCCTGTTAGCTTGAGAAATCTAGGGCGTGGCTCGAGGTCAAAACCGAGGGTCGAGCCCCCTTAACTTGGAAGGATTGTTGGGTTGTGGCTCAGAGGCTCTGCCGAGTGCGAAGCCCTGTTAGCTTGAGAAAACTAAGGCGTGGCTCGAGGTCGGTACCGAGGGTTGAGCCCCCTTAACTTGGAAGGGTTGTCAGGTTGTGGCTCTGAGGCTCTGCCGAGTGCGAAGTCCTGTTTGAGAAAGCTAGGGCGTGGCTTGAGGTCAGTACCGAGGGTCGAGCCCCCTTAACTTGTTTTAAGAAAGACAGGGTGTAGCTCGAGGCCATCGCCGAGCATCAAGGTCGCAAGGCTTGACAAAGCCCGAGTCTTGCTCGAGGTCGATGTCGTTATGTCGAGCCCCCTACTTGATTTAAGAAAGCTGGCATGAGGCAAATTGAGGAAGAAATTACATCATATCTGCTCGCAACGAAACGAGGCACGTGGTGCTAATTACATCTTACTATTTACAAAGGAAAGTTACAAGAGCTACTCCTCCCCCTCGAGGAATTTGATGAGGTGTTCCGCGTTCTAAGGTCTCTTTACGGCCCTGCCCTCGGCATTGGTGAGTTGGTATGTGCCAGGGCGCACAACTTCGGAAACCCCGTACGGGCCCTCCCAGTTGGGTGCCAGCTTCCTCTTTTGGCCTAGGTTGGATACAGCCAGCTTTCTGAGCACGAGGTCCCCAAGTTTGATGTCGGTGGGACGGATCTTCTTATTGTGGAACCTTTCGATCCTCTGCTGATACATGCTCCTTCTGATGGTTGATTTCTCCCTTACCTCGTCTATGAGGTCCAGATTGGCACGTAGTTGTGCCGAGTTGCTCTCTTCATCGAAGGCCATGATCCGGGGCAAAGGTAGCCCAATCTCGAGGGAGATCACCGCTTCCGTGCCGTAAGTTAGATTGAATGGCGATTATCCTGTGGGGATCCTCTTCGTCGTCCAATGTTCCCAGAGCACGCTCGGCAGTTCATCGATCCATAGTCCCTTGGAGGACCTATCAAGCCGTTTCTTGAAGCCATCAAGGATTTGGCGGTTCGCGTTCTCGGCCTGGCCGTTCGATTGCGGGTGGCATATCGAAGAGAAGCGCTGCTGGATGCCGAGATCTTCGCAGAACTTTTGAAAATTCTTGCCCGCAAACTGGGTCCCATTGTCCGTGATGAGTATGTGCGGAATTTTGAACCGGCAGATGATGTGTTTCCAGAAGAATTGCTGGGTTTGCTGTTCTGTGATCGTTATCAGGAGCTCAGCTTTGATCCACTTGGTGAAGTAGTCGATGGCGATTACCAGAAACTTCCTTTGGCCCGTGGCTTTTGGAAAGGGGCCGACCAGGTCCATTCCCCACATGGCGAATGGGGTCAGACTGGCTAAAGAGCGGAGGTTTGCCTATGGAACCCTTCTTACCGAGGAGAATATTTGACACGGACCGCACTTTTTGACAAGGGCCAGGGCATCTTGTAACATTGTGGGCCAGTAATACCAGTGGTTCAGGCCTTTCTGGTGAGCGAACGGCTCCCCATGTGGCACCCTCCAATTCCTTTGTGGAGCTCCTTGAGGGCGTACTTGGTATCGTCAGGGGGTAGGCAGCGGAGGTAGGGTCTTCCATCTGTCGTTGTGTACGAGCATTTGAAGAGGGTCTCGTTGATCACGACGAACCTTTCCGAGCGGACCCTAGTTCTTGATTCGGATCGATCTTGGGGGAGCTCGCCCTCAACTAAGAATTTTTGGATGGGAGTGGTCCAATCGTCTGGCCGAGCTTCGTCGCTTATGCAGAGAGTTTTGGGGAGGTCGATACTCGGCTTTAGGAGGACTTCAATTAGCACTATGCGGTCGGGACCTTCAAAGGATGAGGAGACGAGCTTTGACAGGGCATCCACCTGGGCGTTCTGCTCTCTTGGGATCTGCAGTACTGCGAAACAGTCGAAGGATGTTAAGAGCCGTTGGACCACTACCAAGTACCAAACCATCCGATCATCACGAGCCTCGTATTCCCCGGTGATCTGATTGACCACGAGCTGAGAGTCGCTATAGGCCCTGATCTGCCTTGTGCCAGCCTGGTGCGCTAGGGTAAGTCCCGCGATCATCGCCTATACTCTGGCTCATTGTTAGAGATCGAACAGTTGATGCGGAGAGAATATTGGAGAAGGAAGTTGTCGGGATCTCGCAAGATGATGCCTGCACCACTTCCCGCTTCGCAAGAGGAGCCGTCGACTTAAACTTCCCACGTCGGGTCGGCCTCTTGACCGTTGGGTTGCTCAGAGATGGTGCACTCCGTGATGAATTCGGCGAGGGCCTACCCCTTAATGGTTGTTCTTGGCTGTTAGCTAATGTCGTATAGACTTAGCTCGATCAACCATTTGACCAATCGGCCGAAGCTCTCTGGCTTGTGGAGCACGGTCTTGAGGGGCTGGTTCGTGAGGACCTGGATTGAGTGGGCCTGAAAATAGGGACGGAGCTTTCGAGCAGCCATGACCAGGGCATATGCTACCTTCTCCATCCTTGCATATCGGGTCTCGGCCGAGAGTAAGACTTTGCTCACATAATATAACGGCTTCTGGACTCCGTCTTCTTCTCGGACGAGAACGACACTCAGAGCGCTTTCTGAGGCTGAATAGTAAAGCCAGAGGGGTTCGCCCGGCTCAGGTTTGCTCAGAAGTAGGGGATTGGCGAGGTATTCCTTTAGCTGGTGTAATGCCCTGATTTTTGGTAACTGGAAAACCGTGACATGAGCCAGAATCTTTCCTTCAATTAGCCACAATACACAGAAAAACAGGAAAATTTAAAACTTTTTATTCATCACAAATGTATTACAAGTCCAAATGTTACAAATTGCAATACATTACAACAGTATTACAATAATACCTTTATAATCCCAAGTGTTACAACTTTCAACAATTTACATCAGAGTAAAATGAATAAAGAACAACACTTGGTATTTCACTTGGATGCTTCCCAACAATAAATGAATTACAACACTTGTTGCAATGGGACAATGGTAAACAATATAAATTACAGCGGAAATAAAATTGACTCTTGCTCCTCTCGCCTTGAGTCCTCCTGAATTTTGTACCTGTACTTCTGCAATCCAGTACATATTGAAGTGGGGACGTCAGTATTCACTGACGCTTTCAGGCTGATAACTAGCAGCGAATCTCCCAAAACAAACATACAATCTTGGCAAATGTGTCAGTGTAGTTTAAGTGTTCGTGAGTGCTATGACTAGAATCTAATGCAATATCAACTAATGCTAGGATGCTCCTATTTTAATGCCAGCAAGTCTCCGGAACAACATGCAGCCCATACTATATGCGCCCATCTCAAGCCGTTTCTTCATATATAGGAATTTGAACCCGCACCATGAGTTCTACTTTTGTACTCAACTTGTTTCTGAAGATACAACTTGACTGATGAGGTTTCCCTGAAATGGTCTAATCCTGCCATTGCAGTCATATAGTGGTGTCTCCGTTTGCCACTATTGTTCGACCTCACTCAAAAATCTGACGAACCCTTGGAGTTACCGCAAGACAGGTTAGCTCGAAGCATCCCCTGTCGCCCCCTAGCCAGACCATAGTCTATGGCTTGTTCGCCCTTAGACCAAGGACATGATGGAGTTCCGGGGTCCATCCCCCAGCTTCGACAGGACTCGCACCCGCCCTTATCATGACACTTCAGAAATTAACAGATGAGATACGGATCCCGTGCTTCCAACTCGTGAGAAGGCACAGACCTTATCCCTTTGACAAGGAGGGTACAACCTAATAACACCTTCTAATGCCGGCCTATAGGACAGGTTGGACCATAAGGAATCACCCTTAACACCAACTATTTCCCTTCGGCGAATAATGATAATAAGTAATGGTTAAGTAGTAATAGCCATAAGTTACTACCCTAATAATGTCACTAACCCTAAACAAACTGAGGGATGACAACAGAACTTACACAACATGCTGAGTCTTAAGTTAGACTTCGCAAGATAATTCTACTAGGCTGCTCATCCTAGACTTACCAAAATCCCTAAGGATCTGGTTCATGGCCTATCGATCCAAGACCCCAGCAATACGAACGTATTTACATGCTACTACCCTGAACTTGGATTTCGTCTACGCTCTGGTCCGCGATCAACCTACACCAGTTAGGATCCAATGGTATACAAGGAGTGACTCGTCCACAGTCCCTTAGGAGCAAGGTAAACACACATCTTGATGGTCGATAGCCCTAGGGACGAGCACAACAAAGCTGCATACTAGCTAATGAGCTACATACGAGTACACAGAACACATACGAGCCAATAAACTACGTATGAAACCAACAAGTACATACGAGCTAGGCGGGCTGCGTATAAGACAACAACATACATAACAACCATACAGGTAATCAACCTAGAAGCAACCAAATGTGCTTACTAGCAAACTTGATCTTCTATAATTAGAAGCAACAGAAGAATCTACTAACAGTCTAAAATATGCATTCTACCAATGGGAAACCCAAGAAGCGACATCAAACTTTTATCCAGCTAACGATTATTAGTGACCTTCCCAATTCTTATTACCCATGAAGATGAGTAATGCTCATGTGATATGGTCCAACTTACTTAGGGTCTCATACAACTAGAATCCATGGTTTCCCTCCCCAAATTGAACTAGAACTACATGCACTAAATTTTTGGGTTCTTTCTTCAAGTTTGAGCTAGAATCACCTAGGACTAAATGCATGGATTCTCTTATCAATTGAGCTAGAACTACCATAGTGCTAGTTTCATGGGTTTCTCTTTAAAGTTGACTTGGACAACATAGAACATAGGTTCATTTATTAGTTTAACTAGAACACCTAGCTCAAGCATGGGTTCATAGTTCTTTTTAATCTTTCACTACAATCATAATACAATTCAAGCGTGGTTTCTTCGAATCTAGAACTACTATGCAACTCGAGTATTGAAACTACAACACGATGGTTCTTTACTAATACTACAACTACAACACGATAGTTCTTTACTCAACATGATCCTTTGACTCAAGCATGAATAACTACTATACTTAATCATGGTATACAACTTAAGTATTACCCTACAACAATCTTAGCATGGTATGTCAATCTACAATGATCTAAGCATGGTATTGAACATAGGCATCAACCTAGCATGAGTTTCTTTACTACTACATAAGCATGGATAATTGTTACACTTAACATGAGTACTTACTACCACTTAAACCTGAATGTTTACTACTACCTTAACATGGACCCTTTCCTATCTAGAATAACTACACATCTTAAGCATGGCATAACTTAAGCATGGAGCTACTATAATTAAGCATGAGTAACTACTATACTAGAGCATGGATATCTTCTACTACCTTAAACATGAACCGTTCTTCAACTCAAGCATGGATACAATTCAAGTATGAAGCTACTACAATTTAAGCATGTATATCTACTACTTACTCAAACAAAGATCCTTTCTACAACTACTTAAAGATGGATAGTTACTACACCTCAAGCATGAATATCTACTACTACTTTAAGCATGGATCAACTCAAGCATGAATGCTTACTCAAGCATGAATATCTACTACTACTTAAAGCATGGTTCCTTTCTATTTCTTAGGCATGAATCTACAATGATATTAAACATGGTAGGTGATTTAAACACCAATCCTACAACATTCCTAAGCATGGTATATAACTTAGCATGAATCTACAACATTCTTAAGCATGGTAGGTAATTTAAACATCAATCCTACAACATTCCTAAGCATGGTATATAACTTAGCATGAATCTACAACAATTCTAAGCATGGTATGTAATTTAACATCAATCCTACAACATTCCTAAGCATGGTATATAACTTAGCATGAATCTACAACAATCCTAAGCATGGTAGGTAATTTAAACATCAATCCTACAACAATCTAACATGATATATAGCATACGTATCAACCTACAACAATCTAAGCATGAATATAACTTAGGTACGATCATCTACTACTACAATCTAGCATGATGGGTTTCTTTACTATATCAAACCTACCCAATCTAGCATGGATACAGCATAAATATGGGTTCTTACTATAATTCTTTCAACAATTCAGCATGAGTACAACATAAGCATGAACTTACTACAACTTAACATGAATGCTTACTATGTTTAAGCATGGATATCTATTACTACTTTAAGCATGGGTTTCTACTGCAATTTAAAACAAGAATGTCTATTTTCTACTTCAACATAAACTTACTTATATTTAAGCATGAATGTCTACTAATTATTAAGCACGGATGTTATTTAGGCGTGAATATCTACTTACTAGATATTACAAAGACTCTCTTTTTACAAAAAATGCATGCCCTGAAATTGTTCCAACAACTAACTTATGAACTACAAATTTCATACAACAATTTACAAGTCCTACTTCCTACAATATTCTTTTCTTAACCACCTAGTTCCTACATACACTAAGGTTTACCCTTCCTTATAATAAGAGTTACAAGACTTGATAATTACCAAATAGAGAGCAATAAATAATTAAGACTCATTTTTATTGAGTTCTATAACTTCAAAGGGTATGTAATAATTCTAATATGTGCTTATGCCAAAAGTCCTTGTTCCAAGTCAAGTTCTACAACCCAAAGATGGATATGTATACAAATCACCATATGCTTATGTTCATTTAGTCCAAATAACA
Organism: Hemerocallis citrina; assembly: GCA_017893485.1. Lineage (NCBI taxonomy): Eukaryota > Viridiplantae > Streptophyta > Magnoliopsida > Asparagales > Asphodelaceae > Hemerocallis > Hemerocallis citrina. Next base: position 52,916,588 of record CM030368.1, read on the forward strand.
ACAACAATAATTAACCATAGCAATTATTAAGACTCCATCTTTATGGTATTATTTAATTCTACCATTCACTTTCTTTCAAGTGATCATCTTTGGTTCATAACCATTCTTATGCACAAGATTGAGTCCAAGTTTGTTTCTTAGGGCATACAACAACATACATAACCAAAAGAACAACAACACAACAACACACCACAAAAGAAAACAACAACTCAAAAGAACAAAACTCGAACAAAAGAGAACAAGAAGAATGGAGAAACCCCCACCTTTTGAATATATGTAGGAAGAACTAGCTAAGCCACCTTCTACTTCCTCCTCCTTGTTCTTGCTCTTCAAGAACACTTCAAGAACTCCTCTTGAAAGATGGAACCCATGAAAACTCTACTCTTCCTCTCTTTCTTTTTCTTTCAGTCTCTCTTTCTTTTTCTTTTAGTAGAAGAACTAGGAAAAGGAGATGGGATTTTGAGAAGAGAATGGATGAGAACACACACACACAAAAGTTTCCTAACCCTAAAAGAAATGGGGCCGGAATTTTGGGGGGGGGGGGGGGGTTGAGAAGGGGTGTTTTTATAAGGAAATGGTGAAAGGGTATGGTGGAGAAGAGAACACTTGGCTTTCTCTCTTTCTTTTCCTCCCTTGTAAAAACGAGATAAGAGATGAGGGGAGGAGGTATTTATAGGGTTGAAGAGAGGGTGGAGAGTGCAAAAGCACCAAGGGGATTTTGCAAAAACCCCCTTCCATAAAAAAAGGGAAGGTCATACCTAGGTGAGGTGGAGGTATAATGAAATATGGTGAGGTGGAGGAGAGAGATCTTCTAGAAGAGAACTCTCTTAAACTCTTATGCATACTTAATCCTAGGTTTAATTCTCCAACAAAGCCTAACTATCTAATTAGGTTTGTCATGACAAAAGACAGTTCAAACATGAAAAGAAATAAAATAATTAAATAGTTCAATAATAATGAAATAATAATTTATACAATTTATATCCGTTCGGGATATTACATGCTGCTGGGCGCCCCATTCGAAGCCTCCAGTTCCGCGTAGTGCCTTGAAGAAGGGGAGGGACTTCTCTCCAGACTTGGAGAGGAAGCGGCCGATGGCCGCCAGTCTCCCCGTAAGCCACTGCACCTCCTTGATGTTTCTAGGAGGAGCCATGTCTATTATGGCCTGGATCTTCTCGGGGTTTGCCTCGATGCCGCACTGGCTGACGACGAACCCGAGAAATTTGCCCGAAGAGACGTTGAATGCACATTTGGCGGGATTGAGCCTCATGTTGTGGGTCCGAAGGAAGCCAAAGGCTTTTTCGAGGTCGCCGACGTGATCCTGTCCCCATTTGCTTTTGACGAGCATGTCATCGATGTACACCTCCATGTTACGACTGATCTGATCCTTGAAGACTCGGGACGAGCCTATGATAGGTAGCTCCGGAATTCTTTAGCCCGAAGGGCATAACTCGGTAGCAGTGGAGACCCTATTTGGTGATGAATGCCATCTTGGCGATATCCGGGGGAACATCAGGATTTGATTGTAGTCCGAGAAGGCGTCCATAAAGGTCAGGAGCTCGTGACCCGACATTGCGTCGATCAGAGCATCGATGCTGGGAAGGGAAAAAAGATCTTTAGGGCATGCCTTGTTCAGATCTGTAAAGTCTATGCACATCCTCTAATTCCCTCTGGTCTTCCTCACCATCACGACATTCGCCAGCCACTTAGGGTAGCTGACCTCTTGAATAATCTGGGCAGACAAAAGTTTGTCCACCTCTGCCTTGACTGCTTGCTGCCTCTCTAGGGTGAACTTACGCTGCTTCTGGACGATCAGCTTCGAGCCTGGAGTTACGCTCAGTCTGTGCATGATCAAGTCTTCGGATATCCCGAGCATGTCGGATGGTTTCCAAGCAAAGAGGTCGATGTTGCGGCGGATACAGTCGATTAGGTCCGACTTCAGGTCGGGGGTGAGGGAGCGGCTCACACAAAATTGCTTCGACTCATCTTCTGCCTCGAACGAGACTTCTTCCAATTCGTTCGCCAGTTCGGACTCTGGTTGGCTCATCTCAGGCTGAAGTTCGACGGCGTCGAGGGGGAACACACCGCCCCCGACCGCCATCATATAGCACGATCGTGCGGCTTCTTGGTCCCCCCCGGACGACACCGATATTTGGTGGGGAACTTCAATTTTAGGTGGTAGGCCGAGGGGACAGCTTGGAATGAGCATAGTCCGGGTCAACTGAGGATAGCATTGACGTTGACTACCATAAAGTCCATCGACTCAGTCCGTCTAAGGGGGGTCGTTCTGGCGGTTACATCTAGAGTCACGATCCCTTCTATCTGTACCGGGACGTCAGAGAACCCGTGGAGGGTGTACCCGGCTGGTTTGAGCCTGTCCCAGGGGAGCTTGAGATTCTCGAATGCCTCCAAGAAGAGGATGTTTACCGAGCTCCCGTTGTCCACGAGGATCTGGCGGACTTCGAAGTTCGCCAAGTTGAGGCTGATGATAAGTGCATCGCAGTGTGGGAGCCGGACTCCCTCCAGGTCTTTTGCAGAGAAGGAGACACGAAGTTGCTTGATCTTGGGGGAAGGAAGGTCTCGGACGGCGTTCACCTCTCAGATGAATGCCTTGCGGGAAGTATTGAATTTCCCTCCCTTAGGCCCCCCATTGATGCAGTGTAGGATGGCCTGGCCTTCAGTCTCCTCGGGTTCTGGGTTCTGCTCGGGACACCATTTGGGTGTGTAAGGAGGAGGCGAAGGCCTTCTGTTCCTCGTAGCCCTTCGGTCCCTCGGGCTTTCCCGGGTGATTTCTCGGAGGTATCCCCGTTGGAAGAGGGCCTCGATTTCATTCTTGAGGTCCCGACAGTCGTCGGTTTCGTGCCCGTTGTCCCGGTGGAAGCGGCAGTAGAATAGTTGGTCTCGTTTCTTGTTGCTGGTCGGTTGAGGGGGTAGTCGGATGAGGTCCTTATCCTCGATCTCTAGGAAGATGGCCGACATGTTTTGTGTTAGTGGCGTATACCTCTCGAAGCGAGGGACTGGAGGGACCCTCTTCATGCCGGTCCCGTCTTTCGGAACCTTCTTGGCAGGCTCGACCTCATTCACCTTGAGCTTCCCCTTCCCCGTGAACTCTTTGGTGCCTTCGGGGTTCAGAGCCTTCTCCGCCCGAATGTACTTCTCAACCTGATTGAGCAGGTCGGGAAAGTCTAGAGAAGGCTTCTTTGCCAAGGAAGCTTTCAGCTGTCCGTATCGGACACTGTGTCGGAATGCCATCGAGGTGACCCCAGCATCTAGTGAGGAGACAGACCTTGTCTCGGCAGTGAACCTCCAGACGAACTCACAGAGTGACTCTCCTTCCTTCTGTCGGAGGTCCAGTAATGATGCGCTCGTCTTCTCGGCCCTCCTTCTGGTTACAAAGTGGGCCGGAAAGTTGGCCTCCAACTGGTCGAATGAGAAGATCGATCCGGGAACGAGCCTAGAGAACCATTCCCGAGCCGGGCCCCGAAAGGTGGCCGGAAAGGCGCGGCATAGGAGGGGAACCGAAGCACTGTGAATCATCATGAGGGTCTTGAACCCCTCCATGTGATCAGCAGGATCACCCTCGCCATCATAGGTCTCGAACTGGGGAGGTTGAAAATTTTGGGGAATCTCAGCTTCCAAGATAGGAATAGAGAAAGGCGGTCGGGTCGGCCTATGACCTTGAGCTGGCATTGGACCACCCTCGCCGAACTGGGCGAGACGGTTCTCCATTTCCTGCAGGCATCGGAGGACGGTGACTTCCTGGTCTGGTGGGCGAGTGGAGCCGCGAGGATCGCTGCCCCCGGCACCCGACCGTGAGTAAGAGCGGTGGAGGGTCTCGGTTCGCTCGACCCCTAAGTGACCCCTAAGATGGCCTCCAGGACCTCGTTCCGAAAGTTTTGGAACTCGGCTTGTGTGACTGGAGCTTGCTCGGCCGGGTCACGCTGGATTGGCCACCTCCGGTCTGTTCGACTGTGCTCTGGCTCTCGCTCCCGGGACGGCTGCTTGGGATGGTTCGGGAAGCGGCCCCTCCCCTCGTTCGGCCGGATTGCCGGTTCTCGATGACGCGGCATAATTCGGTTGCGACCGACCGACAAGCGCTCGGTCCGACTCTGGGTTCTCCGTTGACCCTCAGATGGTTAGATCCCTGAGTGTCGGCGTGGTTGTTCTGGGGGGAGCATCTGGATGACGTCCAGAGGTGACAACTCTTCTAGCCTTGGGTGCCATGTAAGAGCTCGGATTTCGGGATGACATCCCTGGCTGGGATCGGACTGAAGTCAGAACCGAGTGTTTCCCACAGACGGCTCCAACCTGATGCGGTTTGTTTTTGGGGTGAGGCTGCAACAGGTGTGAGTTCTTGTAGTTTGTATAGTGAAAGTTATGGTACTGGTTCTGGTCCGACCCTCGGCTGGGGGACCGGCTCGGGAGTAGCATGAGTGAGGTGGGGACCGGGTGCTCGGCTCGGGTCCAGCTGCTCGGCTCGGATGAAGAGGCTCGGCTCGGTCCTGGGTACCTACACACTGCCTAGAAATATTGGGAGAAGTCCCGGCGATAGGCCCTCCGATGATCTAGTCAGTCACTGGAAAAGCAACCGTAGCTAGGGTTCAGGGGGAGAAAGTTTGATTACCTGCAGAAGAGTGGAGGGGGTCTGATATTTATAGACAGGAAAAACGGGTCTGGGATCCTGTCGGGCTGGATCAGACCCATTTGCTCGTGGGCCTGACGTGGCAGAAGCCCATATGGCTCAGGGCTGATCTGATGATTACAGAAGCACAGTTTTTTAGGGAATCCGGTGGTCCAGAAGTGACCACGTCATCTGTACCATATCAGAAGAGAAGGAATGGCTTTTGCTGTAGCCACACATTCCTCGAACCTTTAGAGAATCTATGAATAAATATATATATATATATATATAATGATAATTTTGGTACAGAATATCAAAAGTATTGATGGATGAATCGAACAGAATTTTAATCTTTTCAGATGAAAACTTAGTGGAGAATTCTGAGCAACATATCTTTATGAACTCACTCATGTTTAATGAAGCTATGAATTCAAATGCGTGATCGGTAGAAGTAGCGATAATTTCTTAACTCCGAATTTTATGCCAAAATAAGAAGAAAAAAACATTATTTAATCAATAGACATTTTAGACACTCAAAGGGAGTTGAGTGTCAACCCTATCCACAATCTAGCTAGACACCCATACACGAGGCGAGAAAACAAAAATAATTCTAAGTATATATTAAGAAAATGCATGCAAATTAATTAAGTAATTGTTTTAAAAAAAAATTAAGTAATGTCACTTCCGGTTGAGGAGGAGAGAGATTAGGGGTTGGTAACCTAACTTATGAATATTCACTATCGCACTTTTATAAAACAAACATACTGTGTAAACCAGACCCATGCAAAAAAAGATTGAATTATCCATTTGATAGGTATGAGATGTAAAAAATAGTTATTTTTGGTTTAAATATAATTATTTATAAAGAAAAAAAGTGCATACACCATGTTCTTCTTAAATGAATTTCCAAACATGATATGAGGAATTGAGATATATTTACGTAAGTTATAATAAACGCATGTATTGCATTGGAATTTTTTACCAAACTATCCCACTTTTTGTAAGTATGTACGAAACTGTCACTGTTTGAAAATTTAATACAGAAACATCCCTACTGCTAACGGGATTAACGAGTTTAGTAGTTTCCCTAGCGTTAACCCTGTTAGCGTGGGTTAGGGGGATAACACTTTTCCCCTTGAGTAAAAATTTACAGAAAAACTCTTCCAACATAAACTCATTAACCCCGTTAGCGGTAGTATTTTAACCACTCGCGTTAACGAGGTTAACGTTTGTAATTGGGACAACTGTAAATAACCTAGTATAGGGACGCTAACCCCGTTAGCGGGCCTATTTATACAAGGCGCGCTAACCGGGTTAGCGTGTGTCGTTTGGCTGAGTTTTAACTAAGACACGCTGATAGGTAACATCATTATACTTTTAGTGTCTTTCTCTCTCCTCTTTCTCCCCCAATTTCAGAACCCAACTCCAAAACCCTAGCATCCCAATTGTAGATCTTAGTCCAAAATTACTCTATAAAATCTTAAAGTGATATTCTTCTTCTTCTGTCACATTCATCTTCTTCTTCTCCGACACTCGTATATCCTCCCACTTTGGAAACCCTAAATCCATGTTTGGGGTATTGTTAGTTTGGGGATTAACATAGCGGATTTTTTATCAAGTGGTTCTCCTTCACTACAGTGTCTTCTTCAAGCTCGAAATTCCTCATCTTTTCTGATCATCCATTTGAAGGTATGATTTTTATATCATTTTATCGAATACATTTTGTATTGTAGATATTGAATTTTTTTAAAAAATTTTTATAAAATATGTATATGTATGGATTATGATCTTCCTATTTGGCTTTATTTTGGTGGTGAGATCATCCATGACCCAAAAATAGGTTATTCTTATAGTGCCGTTGATCCCGAAATAATTTGGGTACCTCGTACAATCACAATAGAAGAACTTGTAGAGAAGGTTTATGAGGTCACTAATTGGGATAGAGAACGATGGAAGATTAAAATTTTAGCCCGTTATACAGCGGAAAAAGGTGATGGTCAATATTTTATGACTGTGCCCATAGGAAACGACAACTCTCTGAAGTCCATGATTGGTAGAACACTTGATCTGAATTTTAGTTGGTTTGCACTAGAGCTACATATTCAGCAAATTGAAAATATTAATGCTCAACCACATGCTAACCCTGGTTCAAGCTCCGCTCGTGAATTGCCGATCCGTAAGATCGTTTCGAATCCAATTCAAACATCCCAAGAAATCCCTCCGTCGTCACAAGAACACACATTTCCAAATACTACATACCTGGATCATACTGAATTTGATTTGCCTCAACCAAATTTGGATAATGATTATGTTCCAAATACCAATTTTTTCGGGATATTTGAAAGTACTACCGTTAATAATGATTTAGTTGATGATGAAGAAGAAGACGAAGAAATAGATGATGAAGCTGAAGTAGGATTACATAATGAAGATGAGGAAGAAGTAGACGAATATTTGAATATTAATATGAATGAGAGTATTGATGTCGTGAACTTTACTGATGGCTTCAATAATGTCAATGCTCATGTTACGGAGGAAATGACACAAAGTGCGAGAGTAAATTATGGTCCACAAGAATCGTCCGGTTCATCTACCATAGATGAGTTCTACATTGGGCAAGAGTTTCAAAGTAAAGATTCAATTCAACATGCGGTAAAGTTGTACTCCATCAACAAATATCGGAAATTTATCACAATAAAATCTTCACCTACCATCTTTGTTGTAAAATGTAAATTGGCTCCGAGAAAACATTCACTTAAGGAGTTGGTGCAAATCCCACCGGTTCCAAGTGAGGGTGGTTGTCCGTGGCATTTACACACAATTGTTCCGAAGGGCTGGACAAATTTTGTGGTTAAAAACATAGTAGGGCCGCATACTTGTGTGAATCCCGCATTGAGTCAAGACCATTGCAAAGTTGACACTAAACTTGTATGTAGCATGATTATGAATGTTGTGAAGGCTCAGATAGAAATTACATCGCGTGCAATTATTGAGATGGTCAAAGTTAAATTGAATTATCAGATATCTTATAGGAAGGCTTGGATTGCAAAACAAAAATCTATTGAGAAGTTGTACAGATCATTTGAAGATGTGTACACTAAGTTGCCTTTACTTCTATCAGCAATACAAGCAGCAAATCTAGGAACTATTGTCCATTGGGATAAGTATGAATCCGGTCCTGGCGTTGAAACATTCAGGGGTGTGTTTTGGGCATTTGGTGCTTCAATTGAAGGATTTAAGTCTTGCAGACCTGTTATAAGTGTTGATGGAACACACCTGTATGGTAAATATAAGGATTGTTTGTTAATAGCAGTCGCACCGGATGCGAATGATTGTTTGTTTCTATTTGCTTTCACAATAGTTGATAGAGAGAGTGTTTATATATGGACATGGTTTATAAGCTGTATTCGTTTCTATGTCACTGATCGGTTTGGTTTATGTGTTATATCTGATCGGTATGCAGGTATTTTGGCTGCCATAGAATCGCAGAATGGTGCATGGAACGAACCCAATGCTTATCATCATTATTTTATGCGACATTTTGCAACCAATTTCTTTACCAAATTTGGTAGCAAAGCAATGAGGACGAAAGTCAAAATTATAGCATGTCAAAACCAACCAAAAAAGTTTCAAAGCAAACTACGAAATTGGAAACAGTCAATGCAGAAGCGACAAATTGGTTGAAAGAGAAAATTGTTGCGAAATGGGCACTTTCTGAAGATGGAGGACGGCGATATGGGATAATGACTACCAACCTATCAGAAGTTTTCAACTCGGTTTTGAAAGGCGTGCGTAGTTTACTAGTAACTGCTATTGAGGGACATGATCTTTTACCGTCTTAATTCGTACTTTGCCACACGGAATCAATTAGCCACCAAGCTAATTACGGAGGGTAAATTTTTTGCACAAAGAGTACATGATTTGATAGATCTCCGGTGTGAAAGAGCCAACAGCTATGAGGTGATATTGTTTAGCCATCAACCTGAAGTTTTTGCAGTCAAAACAGGTATACGAAGAGTAGGTGGGAATCAAAAGGGTGGTAACTTGCACACCGTTAACTTGGGCAATAAAACATGTACCTGTTAAAAAATTTAGTTATATCATATACCATGTTCTCATGTTCTAGCAGCTTGTACATATTGCGCTATTGATTACAAACCGTATGTTGATACATTCTACTCAACTATTTCGTTAGCACAAACATGGGCTTCCAATTTTCATCCTACACTAGATCCTGCATATTGGCTAGTTAATACTGGAAACAAACTTGTACCCGATGCAAGCCTTCGACATTCTCAGAAAGGTCGTCCGAAGAGTACAAGAGTACGTAATGATATGGATGTACGAGATGAGTCTAGCAGGGCTTTGGGAATGACGTGTTCAAAATGTGGTTTGAGGGGTCACAATAAACGCCGATGTCGGAACAACTCAAGTCAGTCTACTCAAAGCCAACATTGAGCTGTTTTGGACTTTTGTTAATTGAATTGTTTTGATTATGTAATATTTAATTTGAAAGTTTGTATGGAATCATGATTTATGTTATATGTTAGTTTGAAAGTTTGTCTGGAATCATGATTTATGTTATATGTATTGAAACTTTGTATGATATATGTTAGTTTGAAAGTTAACGACTCCGCAGATTAGAAAATTCAAAAATGCTGAAACTTGTTGGAAAATTTAAGTTACTAAGTCTCGTTAACTCAGTTAATGGCCTTCTTAAAGCTAAGGCCATTAACTGAGTTAATGACTGTGGAGGTTCTTCACTTTCTAGAAAGTTGCAACTTTTTGAAAATTAAAGTTACTAAGACTCGTTAACTCAGTTAACGGCCTTGATTTTACCAAGGCCGTTAATTAAGTTAACGACTGTGGAGGTTCTTCACTTTCCAGAAAGTTGCAACTTTCTGGAAATTGAAGTTACTAAGACTCGTTAACTCAGTTAACGGCCTTGGTATAATGAGGCGCGTTAACGTGGTTAATGAGTCCATACTTAACGATTTTTTACCAACACCCCCTCTTTGAATAAGTCCCCCCCACTGTCCCAACTACGAACATTAACCCCGTTAACACGAGTGGTTTTAAAACTAACGCTAACGGGGTTAGCGTTACTATATTGAATGAGTTTTTTGGCACACCCCCACTCGAGGGGAAAAGTGTTATCCCCTAACCTATGCTAACGGGGTTAATGCTAGGGAAACTACTAGACTCGTTAACCCCGTTAGCGACAGTGATGTTTTGGTATTAAATTTTCAAACAGGGATAATTTCGTACATACTTACAAAAAGTGCGATAGTTTGGTAAAAAATTCATTGCATTGCAGGTATATGTTTTTTTTGTTAAATTATTTTATAAAAATTGATGACACAGAGGAATAAATACAGTTTTTAATGGCTGATATCACCAAAGATTAGAATTTTTTCCCAAACTGTCCAACTTTTTGAAAGTTTTTCCCAAACTGCCCTACTTTTTAAAAATTTTCCAAAACACCCTACTCGCTTTCTGAACAAATGAGGTTGGCTAAATCCTCATCACTTTTTCAGAAAGCGAGTCTGAGGTTTTGGTTTTTCACCTGCCCACACTCGCTTTCTCAAAAAGCGAGGGGATTTATCCCACACTCGCTTTTTGAAAAAGCGAGTGTCGATTGGGTCTTTAACCCCCAAGCTCGAAATCAGATCTCACTTTCTCTTTAATTCTCTATCTTCCTCCTCCTCTTCTAACCCCGAAACCCTAACCCATCCTAGATTAGCTCTATTTTTGGCCATTAACCCACCAACTTTTGTCGATTCAATCACGAAATTCTTATATTTCTCATCTTCGTTCGATTGTCCACTTCGAATTTGGGGTGCTTCGAATTTGGGGGTAATTGCGGTGGAGTCCTTCGAATTTGGGGGTGACGCTTGCGGTGAAGTTGGAGTGCTTCGAATTTGAGGGTAAAGCTTGCAGGTATATTTATCAAACTCTTACTTTCTTAATGTTGTATATATATGTAGATATATATAGTTAAAAATTAGGGATAAAAAATGGATATATGTCGAATTTGTGGGTAAAAATTGGATATATGTAGATATATGTAGGTTATATATTTTGGTATAGTTAATAACGATTGTTTTTAGTTGTAGTATACTCTCTTTTATTATAAATGACACGCATGATGGGGAATGTGGAGGAAGGAGAGAGTAGTAGACCTCATCGCGGCGATGGACCATGTACTTCTTTTGGCCCACCTCCTCGCGGTGGACGTAGTGGTCGTGGTGGTGGTACCGAGCTTTCTAATGTAAGCTTATAATTGTTTATATTCGATTAGTTTGATTATCATACAATAAAATGTAATATCGATCTTTTGATGTAAATGTTATTGTTGTATAGGTCTCAACTAATCCAAATGAGGCGGGTCCGTCATCTTTAGCCCCTTCATCATCTTATATTCCTTTCGGAGGTCCAGGTCCCCGCGACCTTACACTCCTTACTCTCCAGTCGCATCTCCGTTCGAAGGATGTGTGTGAAGGTGAATCGAAGGAATGTACATTTAGGGGGGTCATCCACTGCCTATACACCCACAGATTCATGAGATCCTACGGGACTGTGGATTATACTGTATTGCACTGATGAGCTCCATCAAATGTGATCGGCCTTTTCTTACCGCACTGCTTGAGAGATGGCGGCCTGAAACACACACTTTTCACCTGCCAGTTGGGGAGATGACAGTGACACTGCTGGACATCTCTGTACTCACCGGTCTTCCAGTTGATGGGCAGGCCTTTACCGGCACAATGGACTTCGAGCCGGTATATCTAGTGGAACAGTACCTCGGTGTCGAAGTGGAAACCGAAGCATTAAATGGAAAATTTATTCGATTGAAGTGGTTGAAGGACACATTCAAGAATCGATTGAATGAAGATTCTACTGAGGAGGAGGTTCAGTGCTACTACAGGGCCTACATCCTTACATTATTTGGAGGGGTGATGTTCCCAAATTCGACTGGGATCAAGTGTCATAGCAATCATTGACTTCATAGCATTATCAGTATAAATGGGCACTGTCATAAAATACTGACCATCTCCTTTTTCTGCTGCGTATCGAGCTAAAATTTTCACATTCCATTGATCCCTATCCCAATTAGTAACTTCATAAATTTTCTTAACTAATTCTGCCAATGTAATGGTACGAGGTGCCCAAACTATTTCAGGATCCACCGCACTATAACAACAACCAATCTTTGGATCACGAATTATTTCACCACCAAAGTATAACCAAATAGGAATATCGTAATTCATACCTACGTATATTTAAACAAATATACGAGTTATTATCTACCCAAAAACAAAACCTATGAAAATGAACAAAATAATAGGCCAATATGCATCATACCTTCACAAGCTTATTCGAAAGGATATAGCCATAGATATTTGAGTAGAAAAGTTGAAGTTGCTATCCTCTTCAAGTTTATCAAAATTCTAAAATTTGGATCTTTCAGAAGATGGGTTTAGGGTTTTCAGAGCGATTTTATAGGTTATTTAACGAAAATGAGATGAGAGATGGGTTAGGGTTTCGAGGTTAGAAAAGGAGGAGGAAGATAGAGAATTAAAGTGAGAGTGAGATCTGATTTTGAGCTTGGGGGTTAAAGACCCAATCAACACTCGTTTTTTCAAAAAGCGAGTGTGGGATAAATCCCCTCGCTTTTTGAGAAAGCGAGTGTGGGCAGGTGCAAAACCAAAACCTCAGACTCGCTTTCTGAAAAAGCGATGAGGATTTAGCCGAACTCACTTTTTCAGAAAGCGAGTGGGACGTTTTGAGAATTTTTAAAAAAAAGTAGGGCAGTTTGGGAAAAACTTTCAAAAAGTGGGACAGTTTGGGAAAAAATTCCAAAGATTAATCCTATTAAATGTAAATGCTTTGAGCATCGATCATAATGCTTAATAACAGACCGAACGATTCTCATATCAGCAACGTGTACGCAGGCCCGACCCTGGGGCAGGGCCCAGAGGGCGACCGCCCTGGGCCCCAAAAATTTGGGGCCCAATTTTTATAATTTTTCAAAAAAAAAAAAAGCTTTTATGAAAGAAAATGCATAGAGGCTCCAAGAGTCTCAAGACTCAACTGTCCAGGTTCTAGGTTCAAGATTCAAAAGAAAATGCATAGAGACTCCAAAAGTCTCAACACAAAAAAAAATGCATATGGTTCTTGCCTTCTAGTTCTAGGTTCTTGAGTTAATTTTTTATTTTCATTTTTCTTTTCAAAAACAAAATTCACTTGCTTTGAACTCAGTTACTCATATTTAATTAATCAGTTGTCTTGTTAACACGTAGAAGCAAATTGACATATTCTGCTTGGTCTTGGTACATATATATGGTAAGGCTTCCATCTTATATATTCTGCTTATTCCTTATTGCTTAGTAACATTTAACTGGTTTAAGTTCTTAACAATTAAAGGTATTTCTTAAGCGAAGGTTCTCATGAGGTGCTAACATGTAATCTAATCTTTCCAAGTATTAGCTTGATTTATTTAAGAAACATTCTTTTTTGTAGGGTAGATGACTTCCCATTTTCCTTTCGTTTCTTTTGTTTCTTTGCTGTGCATATAGCATACAAAAAGTCAAAATCATCTTCTATTTTGGTTTTTGTAGAACACCCCAGTTACGTTTGATATTTGATTAAGAAACCCCCAAACAAGATGCACATGAAAAAGACCGAAAGTTAGTGTAGTACACCCATTAACTAGTCAGTAGACTTCTTATACAGTTATAAATTATATGTGTTGTGGCATAAGTTTATTCTTTTAAGTAAAGGAAGCATTACTCTTCTTATGGAATATGGAGTGTAGCTTGCTGACTTCTTTATTCCCCAGTTCAAAAGTCTGGGTTATATAAATACATAAGACAGACACTTTGACTGGTGTTTATAGTAAGCCATCCTGTGTTTGTGTAATTTATTTTTTCTTGGAAGTGAACTAACCTTCATTAATAATTTGAGAGATAATTTAGTGTGGATACACTCATAGTGTCATAGTGATGATTTTACCCTTCATTTCATTTGCTTTATATCTCATTATTTTATAATATTTATAACTGTTATAGTCCAGGAGCTGTCAAGATTATTTGAAACTGGTAGACATATATCACTACAACATTTTTGGGCTACATCGGCAAAACTACCCCAGCATTTTATTAGTAGTGCCGGGGGTAGGATTGGAGCAGGAAGACGTCCCAAAATTTTAGACACCTACACCGGCGTTTTATTACATCGCCGAGGTATGTAGAACATACACCGACGTTTTTTTGGAAAACGCCGGTGTTGGTATATCCTACACTGACGCTTTCAGTTAAAACGCCGGTGTAGACGTTGGGAATAAATTTACCCCATCGAAACCCTATATCATTTTAGTAATCGATCCCCAATTCTTTTTTCCCCAATTTTTCCCTCTCTCTCTCCCGCGCTCTCTTGCCTCTGCTTGGCCGTCATCGCTATGCCCACCATCGTCGTCCTCGCCATCTGTCATCGTCCCCGCACTCGTCCCCGTCGCTGTGCCCTCCATCGCCGTCGTTGTGCCCTCCTCAAGCGCAAGGTAACCCTTCAATCTTCTACGGTTTGGTTAGATTTTTACTGGGTTCAGAAAAAGAGAAAGAAGAAGTCGACCTGGCTGAGGTCAGTTACGTCTGGTGCGCCACCGTGGTGGTGTTCAGGGCGGAAGCATCGGTTGACTGCGTGGTGGCCACCGGCCTCTAGCTGAATTTGAAGGTGGAGAATGTGGTGTTATGAGCTAGGTTTAGGTTGCTTTCATAAGGGGCAACCTTAAATTAACTCTTTTTGGGGGAGATGGATGCCCTAGTTGGAATTGTGAGGTTTTGATGAGTGCATGAAGTTTTGAAGGCTGACATGATCTTCTTCAGCTTATTGCATCATGATCTTTGTTGTATTGCTTCAATTCATGAATTCTGTCGAATCTTTTGAGTGTTGTTTGTCTTTGTAGAAGTATATAATTAAGCATAAATGGGGATTGTTTGGTTTTTAATAAGTAAGCTATAGATGGAGATGCTTTAACTGAATTCATCAATTTGATACTATAACTGGGGAATAGCTTTCTTTCTTTTGTGGTGGTTTATGTTCATTTAAGTATCTTTGATGGATTTGAAACTATATATCTTCTTTAATTTACTGTGATCCTATTTGTTGTGCTTTGTTGTGCTTATGTGATCCTATTTGTGTGGAATTGTTGTGCTTCTATGATGAAGGAACACCCTATGTCTGGACATCTACAGTGAACATGGAAATCGAGGTGTTGGTTGTCACAAGTTTGGTTAAGTTTGTTTTGTCTTGGTTGGATAGATTGAAATAGGCTATGAATCAAAATTTGATGTTAACAAAGTACATTCAGAACTGTTTGGGCTTTCATATTATAGGAAAGTGATGGAACATACTTGACAAGTGCAAATGATGCATATAGGGAAAGAGTCAAGTTTTTATGCACTCTCCATGGCATACTTATAACATCCTTCAAGTAACTAAGAAAATAATTTTTTTTAAAGGAAAAGATTGTATGGTGAGTAAGACACAAAATTGATCTTTGTTGTAAGTTGAAACCAAGTTTTGAACTTAGAAGTTTGTGGTCATTGGATCTGAGAGGAGTTTCCGTATGTGGTTCGTTATGGTTTACATTATTTCCGTATGTAGTTATCAAAAAACATTGATTCACAATGTGAGAAAGGTCAATTGCTTTGTAGGATTGCAAGTAACTTATTCGGAGGGAAAAAGGACCTTACCTTATTTCACATAATGTTTTGAGGAACACGAAGCTATTATATTCTTATTCAATGCTACGCAGGTTAGAAGTTGTAATTATATGAGACTCCGTTGTTAGCATGTGCATTGCACGGGCTTTCTTATACTTGACAAATAGAGAGAAATAGACGGTGAACATGAGCTACTCTCTTTCTCATGAGTTACATTCCTATCTCAAACTTTTGGGCATACTCAATGTATGTTATTAGATTGTTTTACTGGATTGTATGATTTTCCTTATCTAATAAACCAGCTTCATCTTTCTTGCAGTGAAGGCAACCTACTTCAGGTTATTGGATTTTTATGTTACTGGATTGTATGATTTGAAACTCATTCTTCAGGTTAGTGCAGCTTCACGAGTTGCTTTTTTTTTCTGAATTTGGAGATGAGATGGATCATGTATTTGAAGTTGCACACTCTGATTTTTTGAGGAGTGACTAGTGATGGAATTTTTTTTATCTAAACTTTATATACAATTATATCATGATGTCTAGATGAGTATCAGTTTCTATGATATTGTTCATGCATGCTTGTTGCTTGGGTTTGAAAATGAGATTGTTCTTTCTCATTAGTTTTAAGTGATGATGAGATGGATTATGTAACTGAAGTTGCATACTTAGATTTACAAAGGAGTGACTAGTGATGAAATAATCCTGTTTGAACTTATGTTGTGGTTTCAATTGATAGTTATCTCATGAGTATTATAAAAGTATAAGTTTCATCTCAATTAGTATCTTGTTTGCCTGAATTTGACAATGAAAATATTCTTTTTCACTCTTTGTAGCTCAATAGTTTGAACTCCATATTTTGGTAATGAATGTGATGAGATCACATTATTATGTTTCATTATGAGATTACAATTTGATGATATTATACTATTATGCTTCATTCATACTTTAGGGATTGAAGATTTTCAGAATCTGTGCAATGATCAACTTAATTTGGGTCACTTTTAGTTTTGCAATTGGTTTTGCTTCATTCATATTTTAGTGCTGAAGGTCTTTTTTTTTAATAATTATTTTTTTTAAAAAAATATATATTTACCCAGGCATTTTTACAAGCGCCGGGGTAGCTCTGAGCAAAACAGATAAGCCTACACCGGCGTTTTTTAAAATGCCGGTGTAGGTGGTGGCTGAAAACGGGACCCCAAATGAAAACACCCCTTCGGTGGCATTTTTCAACCGCCGGTGTAGATTTAACCTTTACCGACGTTCGTAAAAAATGCCGATGAATGTCCCGAAGATACAGCAACACATGATTCAGCGACACTTGCACCGGCGTTTTATAAAATGCCGGTGGTATCTACGGCGGCGTTTAAAAACGCCGGTGAATGTGGAAAAAAACGCCGGTAAAGACGATCAGTGCTATAGTGTATGTGGTCATTTATTATAATATTTGTAATTTTGTATGACATTTTTTTGAATCTTTGAACTATTTATAGGCTTTCTTATTTTTAAATATTTATATATGACTATATTTCTGTAGCTATTTTGAACATGTAAATTATTTTTATATATTAATATATTTCAATTACTTAAAGAAGGGCCTCATAATCTTTGTTCGCCTGGGCCTCCAAATTGTCAGTACCGGCTCTGTGCGTATGCCAAAACATCTCACACCGCTCTGAGCCTCTGATACATATATATATGATCCATGCGGTGGTTATAGCTAGCGCACCGCCCCATCCACAAAATCACAGATAATGGTGCACATCTCAAAGCATCTGAACAGTATCGGACGGACGAAAGTAGATCGACCGACCGACCAAATCCAGCTCGTATCTCAAAGCATTTATCTATCTCTTGATTTAAATTTTGGTTAATTAACTAATTACTTAATTGGTCAGTTAGGCCAAAGTAGCTGATCCAGCCAATGGATATATATTTACGTTGTTGTGTACTTGTGTTTAACACCTCTCAATATATAGTCTTAGCAGAAGAGGATTCCATTACGCTCATAGTCCATTCTGACCAACATCAAATTATTTAATTTTCAAGAATTCAGGAAATTAAGAAGAAGAAGAAGAAGAAATTCAAATCTAGGCCATTCAAGTTCTTTACTTTGTCTTTGTGCTCTCCCTCTCAAAAGAACAAAAGAAAAGGAAAAAAGAAAAAAAAAAGATCCTATGGGGAGGTCCCCATGCTGTGAGAAAGCCCATACAAACAAGGGATCATGGACCAAAGAAGAGGATGAAAGATTCGTCTCCTACATCCAATCTAAAGGTGAAGGTTGTTGGAGATCGATCCCTCCCTAAAGCTGCAGGTACGTACTTGATATGGGTCAGATGACGTGGCCCCTTCTGGGTCACAGGATCCCCTCAAAAACAGTTCACCCCTGATCATCAGGTCTGCCAGATCAGCCCTAAGCCTCATGGGCTTCTACCACGTCAAGCCCACCGGCAACCGGGTCCAGACTCGACCCAAATGGGTCCAGACCCGCTTTGCCCTGCCTATAAATACAAGGCCCTCTCCCCCTTCAAAAGGTGATCAATCTTTCCCCTCTAAAAATCCTAGTTACTGTTACTTTTCAGTGACTAACTAGACCGTAGGAGGGCCTGCCATCGGGATCAACCCCAGTGTTCCTAGGCCGAGTGCAGGTACACGAGACTTCCGAATCAGAGCTTCCAGATTCGAGCCGAACCTCCAGATCCGAGCTGAGTATCCGACCTCCACCTCACTCCCGCCTACTCTCGAGCCGTTCCTTCAGCTGAGGGACGAGCGTACAGTCAGTACCAAAGCTTCCGCAAAATTACAAATTGAGAGAACTTACATCTGGTGTAGCCACCCCCCAAAATTAAATCGCATCAGGTTGGCACCGTTTGTGGGAAACCTCGGTACGGACATCAGTTCGAACCTAGCCATTAACGGCATCCCATCAATCTGAGCTCACATTACACCCAAGCCCAGGAGAGCTGTCACCTCTACACGTCTTCAGGACGCTCCAACTCAGGACATCCCCGCCGACACTCATGGATCCAACAATCTGAGGGTCAGCATTGGACTCGAGTCGGGCACTTCTCGCTCTGTCGTACCTTACCTGCGTTGGGTCATCCAGAATCGACAGGCCAGTCGAACTAAGGGAGGGGCCGCTTCCAACTCGGCCCCAAATCATCCCAGGCCTTCACCCCGAGAGCAGGAGCCGGCGCTCAGCCGCATCGATCAGAGGCCGCCACCCCAATGCGACCTGGCCGGACGGGCTTCGGTCACCCACCGTGAGTTCCAAGACTTCCAGAATGAGATCCTTGAGGCCATCCTAGGACCCCTGTCAACAAGACACTTCAGCGCACTCTCTCACGGTCGGATGCCGGGGCCGGTGCGTCTCGCGGCCTAACAGTCCCGCCAGAGTATGACGAGGATGTCCTAAGACGTCTCAAGGAAATAGAGAATCGCCTCGACCACTTTGGCGATGGCGGTGCAAGGTCGGCTCAGGGTCATTGGCCGACTCGACCTCCTTTCGCCGCTGCAATCCTACAGGCAGACATACCCCAAAATTTCCAACCTCCCCAATTCGAGACCTATGACGGCGAGGGTGATCCTGCTGATCACATGGAGGGTTTCAAGACACTCATGATGATTCACAGCACTTCAGATCTCATCCTATGCCATGCCTTCCCTGCCACCCTCCTGGGTCTGGCTCGGAAATGGTTCTCTAAGCTCGTCCTTGGTTCGATCTACTCGTTTGACCAGTTGGAGGCCAATTTCCTGGCCCACTTCGTGACCAGCAGGAAAGCCGAGAAGACGAGCATGTCCCTACTGTACCTTCGATAGAAAGTTCCGGCAGTTCGTCCAGAGGTTCACCACGGAGGCGAGGTCGGTCTCCTCCCTTGACACTAGGGTCGCCTCGGCAGTGTTCCGGCACGACGTCTCGCACGGCCAGCTGAAGGCATCCCTGGTGAAGACGCCCCCCCGACTTCCCTAACCTGCTCAATCGGATCGAAAAGTGTAATACCCTGATTTTCGTTTATGAAAATTTTCATTTTGTATTATTTTTTTTGTACGTATTGTGCACGTGCAATTTTGTAGTATGAAACTTTTATAATTATTTTCATTATTTTCATTACATAGACAAATGAGTATATATATATATATATATATATATATATATATATATATATATATATATATATATATATATATATGCTTTCTCCATTATTTTTATTAAAATGGGACTTATATATATATATATATATATATATATATATATAGGGAAAGGCTCCGTTGCACGCTACCTTGGTGCTCACGGCGTGAACACTACGTCTTCGGGCGTTCAAATCGAAAATCCGAACCGTTCACATTGATCTACACATCTAAATTAGTCTAAATATGTAAAATCAAATCATTTGAAATTCATTTGCCCATCCATCACGCGACTATAAAAACAATAAATTTCAGCCATACAATTTTGTAATACTTCAATGAATGGGCAAATAAATTTCAAATGATTTGATTTTACATATTTAGACTAATTTAGATGTGTAGATCAATGTGAACGGTTCGGATTTTCGATTTGAACGCCCGAAGACGTAGTGTTCACGCCGTGAGCACCATAAGTAGTGTGCAACGGAGCCTTTTCCTATATATATATATATATATATATATATATATATGGGAAAAAGGGATATGAGCAACTTGCTCATTTATGCATGCCACCTCATCAATTGCTCATTTACTAAATGATCAAGTTGCTCATACCCCTTTTTCCCATATATATATATATATGCTTTCTCCATTATTTTTATTAAAACCCATTTTTAACAAACATAAGATTCTTTTAATTTGAGCCCAACTTAATTTATTTTAAATGTAGGCTAATTTGGCCCGTTAAATAAAAGCCTATAAGTTTATTTTCTTTTAATACAACTTGTAATGTAGACAATTTTTATAGATTATTTTTATAAAGAATAAAATGTACAATTTTTAAAATGGGGGACTATTGGAGACACGTGCATTTCACGTACACGTGTTTTGTGCACCATGTGAGGCCGGATGGGATTAGGAGGGAAAAGAAGAGAGTGGAGTTTGTGGGAGGTGGTTTTTGTGATCATGGTTGGTTACTATAACTTCCCCTTGAATCCTAGCCTTTGTTTCTTAACTCCTAGATCAATCCTAGCCCTCTATTTGTCCCAAAATTTAGTATAAATACCCTCCCTAGCCTAGTTATTCTTGCACTCTTCATTCTCCAAACCTATAGTGAAAGAATACAATTATTAGTAGTGGATTATTAGTAGGAAGTGAGAATAAAAGATTGAGAGAGAGGGATTTGTGTGTGCTTGCATCAAGGAGGCTGGCTACATCACCATTAGGAGGGCTTGGGTTGCACTTGGAGGCTCGGGTTGCACATCAAGCATGGAGGAGGAGTACTCGTTTGGCAAGCTCGATCTAGGAGGAGAAGGACTCTTTCGTTTAGGAGGTGTTGTGTGATTTTTCTCTCCAAATAAGGTGGGTAGTTTTCTATATTTCTAATTTAGATGCCATGTTAGGAGTGGTTGAAATGATAATGCATGAAAGAAACTAATAAGAGTACACTTAATTGGGAAAATGGACTTGCTAGTTGATTAAATTAATGCTTGATAGAATGTATGTTAACTTGTCATGAATCTCAATTTTGTGTGCAAATTGTTTGTAGTTATGGAAATATTGAATTGGGATTGTTGATAATGCAAAATTAAGTACAAAATTCTAGTAGATGAAATTATTCTTTTATGTGCTAAATGGACTACCGTGATATTATTATGAATGAATGAAATTATCCTATGCTTTTGGGTTTATGAAAGAGTGAAAAACAGGGAGTTAATGTGAATTTTTTTAATACTAAGTTGTGTGAGAAATGTCAAAATGAATTATGAAAAGAGCAGTATGAAAATTTAAATTATTGTTGGAGAAATGTGTATTAAATTACTGAAAAATAATTTAAAAAATACTAGAGTGTTAATTTAAATTAAAATATACATTCTGGAGATTTACAGGGTTTTTAGTGCAAGCAAAACAAAAATAAGAGATTTTGAACATTGAAATGTTCTAATGAAACAGAGAGTCGAATTAAATAAAATTCAAGTTATAGTTGGGACAACCTGAGCCTATAGCTCAAGTGGTCAGGTGAGCCGTCTGGTGCTACAGTAGCGCGGGCGTGTTGTCTTGAGGTCGCTGGTTCGATACCTGCGTCCACCATTCTTTTGTGTGCATTCTTTTAAATTAACCCAGATTCGAACAGAGAGTATAAAACTCTCTGTCTCCTCTTCATATCGTTGAGCACAAATGGCCTAGTGGCTAGTGCGTGCGGTTGACTTCTTAAAGGTTGCGTTCGATTCTGGTGTAGGCCCGAATTTTTTTTTTTTGTGAAAAATCGATTTTGGGGGTTCTCTTGATGTGTAAAAATCCCAAAAAAAATTACCGTTATTATTCTAAAATTATATGTGACTTATGAAAATTAATTAGAGTTATTGGAATGAAATAAAGTGTATTTTTGAAGTAAAAGTGTATTCGAAACTATGGTTTCACACTCGTATAATTTCATAAAAATTGTGTGATTTCACGAGAGAATTAAGATAAGTATTGAAAAAGGAAAATTGATGGAAAGAAAACATAAATGTGAATTTTATGTGGGTTATTTTGATTAAAAGAGTAGCGTGGCAATGGTAATTTTGTGAATATTCACTTTGACTAAATGTTTCGTAAGATGATTTTAATGTGGAAATAAATATTGGTTATAGAATGCATGATTTAGAATTGAACTCCATGTATGATTATTGACTCATGAAAAGATTGGAAATCATGTAATTGATGAAAAAAAAAGAGAAATGTTCTTGAGTATGACAACTCAGATATGTGAATTTGTGAATTGAAATTGAAAATTAGGGCGTAGCCAAAACTCACACCGGCAAGTGCAAAGTGATGAGATATGATAATTGAAATTGAAAAGACCAAGTTTGGGTCATTGTGAAATGAAAGAAATAAGACCGGTATTGGTGAGAGGGCTGACTCTAAGAGATTGATTATGTTCATGATTTCATTAAATTAAGGATTAGTTACATAGTGAAGATGTGATGAAAGTAAGAGAAAAACATTGAGTATGAGGGCCATTGGATTGGCGGCGTGAGAGTATTCACAGGATGTCCCATGATGAGTCATGATAGGGCGTGGATACTGCTCCAGAGTACCGTTACGGTGGCGATGCTCGTGGGGTGTTTGGCGACTGCAGGTGGTGTCATATCTATGGTAGGAGCTGAATTACCACAGGATGCCTGCATGATGAGTCATGTGTCAGTGCGTTGGGATTCCCTCTGGGGCGCCTAGACATGAGTTCGTAGGTCAGAAAACATCTAGGATACTTACCGTAGTTATAGTAGTAGATTAAGTCATGACGAGGGATTGAACCCTACAAGATGAAGAACGATTAAGAGGCTTGCCCTCGAACCTATGTAGTATAGGATGCATAGAATTCAAAAAAGTGCGCATTAGTGTCATATAATATAAGTAACTGCATTAAGGACTAAGTGCACAATCACAACACGACATCAATAGGATATTCCCCTTAGTTTGATATGTGAACAAGTTTATGGTTGTTAAATATGGAAAATCAATTATACTGTTTCCGACATAGAGAGGATGGCCGTGTATAATATTCGTTGGTTGAATAAACTGACGTACCCACAGTTTTGTATGCAGGATAAATGGCATGATAAAGATTAAAGAAGAGCTGATGCTTAGAGATTATTCAAATGTTGTTGTACTTTCATTTATATAAATGTTATAATTTTGCTTCCGCTGTAAAGTATAAAGATTTCTTGTAACTCTGATGTAAAGTGAAAAGTTTTAAATTCCTTGTAAAATTATACGAAAGAAGTGTAAAGATTCTGTGGAATCTCGAATTCAGTTGTATTTAGAATTCGGAGTGTTACAAAAAGTACATCCGGACCGAGGAGGCCCTAAATCCCGAAGATGCCAAGGAGGTCCCGGGAAAGGGGAAACGCAAGGCCGAGGAGGCAAAGCCCGCCAAGAAAGTCCCCAAAGACGGGACCGGCATGAAGAAGGTCCCCTCGATTCCGTACTTCGAGAGGTACACCCCACTGACACAAAACGTGTCGGCTATCCTCTTAGCAATCAAGCACAGGGACCTCGTCCAGATGCCCCCTCGACCGACCAGCAACATGAAAAGGGATCAGTGATTCTACTGCCACTTCCACCTAGACAATGGACACGACACCGATTACTGCCGAGCCCTGAAGGACGAAATTGAGGCCCTCATCCGAAGAGGGTACTTCCGAGACGAAATCGAGGCCCTCATCCGATGAGGGTACCTCCGGGACGAAATCGAGGCCCTCATCCGATGAGGGTACCTCCGGGAATTCACCCGGGAAGACGCTCGGGACCGAAGAGACACGAGGAACCAGAGACATTCTCCTCCTCGTGCCCCCAAACAGCATCCCGAGCAAAACCCCGAGCCTGAAGAGACCGGAGGTCAAGCCATCCTGCATTGCGTCCATGGGGGGCCCATGGGAGGAGAGTCTAGCACTTCCCGCAAGGCATTCGTCCGAGAGGTAAACGTCGTCCGGGGTCTCCCTTCCCCCCAGGTTCAGCAGCTCACTGTCTCTTTCTCAAGGGAGGACCTGGAAGGGGTCAGACTCCCGTACTGCGATGCGCTCGTCATCACCCTCATCATGGCGAACTACGAGGTCCGTCGGATCCTCGTGGACAATGGGAGCTCGATGAACATCCTCTTCCTGGAAGCATTTGAGAACCTCAAGCTCCCCCGAGACAAGATGAAGCCAACCAGGTACACACTGCATGGGTTTTCCGGCGTCCCAGTGCCCATAGAGGGGATCGTAACCTTGGATGTCACCACCGGTACGACCCCTCACAGACGGACCGGGTCGATGGACTTCATGGTTGTGAACGTCAAGACAGCTTACAACGCCATCCTTGGCCAACCGGGGCTCTGTTCCCTCCAGGCTGTTCCCTCGACCTACCACCTAAAGTTGAAGCTCCCTACCGAGTCAGGTGTCGGGGTTGTCCCAAGGAACCAAGAAGCAGCACGATCGTGCTATATGACAGCGGTC
This sequence comes from Hemerocallis citrina, assembly GCA_017893485.1. Classification (NCBI taxonomy): domain Eukaryota; kingdom Viridiplantae; phylum Streptophyta; class Magnoliopsida; order Asparagales; family Asphodelaceae; genus Hemerocallis; species Hemerocallis citrina. The sequence continues at coordinate 52,941,037 of CM030368.1, forward strand.
GGGTGCGGTGTGTTCCCCCTGGACGCCGTCGAGCTGCAGCCCGAAAGAAGCCAACCCAAGCCTGAGCCAGCCGGCGAATTAGAGGAAGTCTCAGTTCGAGGGTAAAATTTTTCGAAAGTTCTGCAAAGATCTCGGGATCCAGCAGCACTTCTCTTCGGTATGCCATCCACAGTCGAACAGCCAAGCCGAGAATGCGAACCGCCAGATCCTCGACGATCCCAAGAAACGACTTGATAACTCCTCCAAGGGGTTATGGGTCGATGAGTTTCCGAGCATTCTCTGGGCCTATCGAACGATAAAGAGAATCCCCACGGGAGAGTCACCATTCAATCTAACATACGACACGGAGGCAGTAATCCCCCTCGAGATCGGGCTTCCTTCACCCCAAATTATGGCCTTCGATGAAGCATGCAACTTAGCACAGTTACGTGCCAACCTGGATCTCATAGATGAGGTTAGGGAGAAATCTGCCATCAGAAGAAACACATACCAGTAGAGGATCAAAAGGTTCTACAACAGAAGGGTGCGTCCCACTGACATCAAGCTAGGGGACCTCGTCCTCCAAAAGCTAGCGGTATCTAACCCCGGCCAAAAGAGGAAACTGGCCCCAAAGTGGGAAGGCCCATATAAAGTTTCAGAGGTCGTACGCCCGGGCACGTACCGCCTCACCGATCCGGAGGGTAAGACTGTCAAAAGTCCCTGGGATGCAAAACACCTCATCAAGTTCCTCGAATGTGAGGATTAGCCTCTATAGATACCCCATGTAAATTATAAAAATGTAATCGGTACGTCGTGCCTTGTTTTGTAAAGTCAAAATATGTTGTAAATATGCCAGCTTTCTTAAAACAAGCTTCGGCTTCGTATTAGCTTTCTTAAAAACAAGTCTCAGGCTTGGCCTTCGGAAGGAACTGCGAGCCACAAAAAGCTTCTCTTACAAGCTTGGGACTCGATGTTCGGAAGAAACCGCGAGCAACAAAAAGCTTCCCTTACAAGCTTGGGGCTCGGCGTTCGGAAGAAACTGCGAGCCCCAAAAAGCTTCCCTTACAAGCTTGGGGCTCGGCGCTCGGACGGCCCCGCGCAAAAATTATCTCTAAGGTATGGGGGCTCGGCATCGACTTCGAGCATGGCTTGGGCTTGTTCAAGCCCTGTAGCCTAAGAGCTCGACGATGACCACCAGCCACACCCGTACTATCTACCGGAGAACAAGTGTGGGGGCTCGGCGTCGCCTCGAGCATGGTCTTGGCTTTTTCAAGACATGCGATCTTTACGCATGGCAACGACCTGCATCTACACTCATAATAGGATTCTCTAAGGTATGGGGGCTTGACATCGACCTCGAGCATGGTCTGGGCTTGTTCAAGCCCTGTAGCCTATGCGCTCGGCGATGACCACCAGCCACACCCGTACTATCTACCCGAGAACAAGTATGGGAGCTCGGCGTCGACCTCGAGCATGGCCTTGGCTTTTTCAAGCCATGCGACCTTTACGCTCGGCGACGACCTGTAGCTGTGCTCATAACAGGCTTCTCTAAGGTATAGGGGCTCGACATTGACCTCAAGCATGGCTTGGGCTTGTTCAAGCCCTGCAGCCTAAGCGCTTGGGGATGACCGCTAGCCACACCCGTACTATTTACCCGTGAACAAGTATGGGGGCTCGGCGTCGACCTCGAGCATGACCTTGGATTTTTCAAGCCACGCGACCTTTATGCTCGGCGACGACCTACAGCTACGCTCATAACAGGCTTCTCTAAGGTATGGGGGCTCGGCATCGACCTCGAGCATGGCCTGGGCTTGTTCAAGCCCTGCAGCCTATGCGCTCGGCAATGACCGCCAGCCACACTCGTACTATCTACCCGAGAACAAGTGTGGGGGCTCGGCATCGACCTTGAGCAAGGCCTTGGCTTTTCAAGCCACGCGACCTTTACGCTCGGCGACGACCTGAAGCTATGCTCATAATAGGCTTCTTTAAGGTATGGGGGCTCGGCATCGACCTCGAGCATGGCCTGGGCTTGTTCAAGCCCTGCAGCCTATGCGCTCGGCAATGACCGCCAGCCACACCCGTACTATCTACCCGAGAACAAGTGTGGGGGCTCGGCATCGACCTTGAGCAAGGCCTTGGCTTTTCAAGCCACACGACCTTTACGCTTGGCGACGACCTGCAGCTATGCTCATAATAGGCTTCTTTAAGGTATGGGGGCTCGGCATCGACCTTGAGCATGGCCTGGGCTTGTTCAAGCCCTGCAGCATAAGCGCTCGGTGATGACTGCCAGTTACACTCGTACTATCTACCCGAGAACAAGTATGGGGGCTCCGTGTTGACCTCGAGCAAGGCCTTGGCTTTTTCAAGCCACGCGACCTTTACGCTCGGCGACGACCTGCAGCTACGCTCAAAACAGGCCTCTCTAAGGTATGGGGGCTCAGCATTGACCTTGAGCATGGCCTGGGCTTTTTCAAAACCTGCGGCCTATATGCTCGGCGATGACTTCCGGCTACACCTGTACTATCTACCAAGGATTGCACACGAGGGCTCGGTGTCGACCTCGAGCAAGGCCTTGGCTTTTTCAAGCCATATGACCTTTACGCTTGGTGACGACCTTTAACCACGCACATCCCAAAAATTTTCATTAGATTTAGGGCGCTCACCTTCGGCAAACGCCCCGATCCACGGACCGTTGGTTGACCCACCTCTCACCCGCGAACAACTTGGGGTTTCCGGCCTCGAGAGCCAAAACCCCTAATTGTTCGAGGGAAGCCACCGACCCAAGACTCTCGCCGAGTCCCCGAACCGATTGGTTGACCCCCCTCTCACCCGTGAACAGCTCGGGGTTTACAGCCTTTAGAGCCAAAATCCCGAATTGTCTGAGGGTGGCAGGGGAGCCACCGACTCGGAACCCTCGGCCAAAAATTTCACTTATGGGCGCCCGCCTTCGGTAGCACTCGAATCTCATCTCCGGGGTCGACCCGCCTCTCACACGCTGACTAGTCAAGGTCAACGGCCCTCGGAGCTGAAACCCCAAATTGTCAGCGGGTGGCAGATGAGTCACCGCCAGTTGCTGATGAAAAAACAATGAGGGGATGGGATTATATAGCCCCCTGAGCAGCGCATTTATTGCATCGGAAAGTCCAAACGGCGGAAGGTGAAGCGTCACCATTAATTTTTATCGGAAGGCGAAACGTCCCTCATTGAGCGTTGTCTATAAGAAATTGCGGGTCGACTCCCGAGCAAGCCGCGGACCGACCGCTCCTTCTGCCTCGGCGGAAACCTCGAGCAAGGCCAAGCTCAGTAATGACCTCGAGCTACACTCCTGCCCTCCTCACTCAACAAATTGTCAAAGAAAAGAAGTCGAAGTTTTTATTACTTATAGAGCGCCAGAAATGGCCACACAATATAATGAAAAGTTTACACATTGCTCATCGCTCGGCTTAAAACTCAAACTCGGTGCTCCCCACGGGATCCTTTGCACGCTCAGCCGGCCCGGCAAGCGTGGGCACCCCGGTAACAGAGCTTTCCGCATCGGCAGGCTAGGCCTCCTCCAAGAAAAAGGTTGGAGAAGGTCCCAACACAGAATTGCTCGCCTCCTCGACTAGACCGGCGCCTAGCATGAGCTTTAGCCTACAGATCTTCAACTCTTTCTCTACAATGGACTCACGAAGAAAAGACTCCGAAGCCGATCGCCCACTCGAGGCATCCAAGATTGACCAGATCGTCTCAACTGCCCACCAGTCCCGCCTGGCTATGGCCTTCTTCAGACGAGCGACCTCCAGGCTAAGCTGTCTAGATTTGTTCATAAAGTAATTCACTGCGGTCTCTCGATCCTGAGCCTACTTACGTTGGTGAGCCAGAACACTCTCCATGGCTCCCAACCCAGCTCGGACCCAGGAGACCTTGGCAGTCCCAAGGTCGGTGCCGAGGACCTCATGCGTCTATCAAAAAGACGGGAAAAGCAACATGTCACAAAAGAGAGACGAAAAAACACAAGTCATAGAGCATCGGCAAAAAATTTTCCATTTATAAATTCAAAAATTTTCTAGTTACAAAAAGCGGTGGCTAGTCCGCGTTCGGCAATTACAAAAAAAAAGGAGAGAGAAGGAAATTCCTAGACTACTGTTTAGGAGGGGGACAGCACCTCTTCGTCATCCTGGTCGCCCCCGGCCTTCTGTCGAGGGTCCCCCTGCTCCTCGTCCTCCCCGCCTGGGGCGTCAGCAGAAGCTCGGGGAGCTACCACCTGTAGTGGAGATGGCCAATCTGAAGGTCCAGATAGATCTGCAGGATGTGTTCCCTGGCCTTGTTGTAGGCCTCTTCCTGCGAGGCGATCAGGGTGTCCACCATGGTGACGCCGCCTCCTCGCTTTCCTTCTTGGCCTTCGCCTTGACGTGCGCCAGCTCGTTCGCATGGTGCTCCGTAATCGAGACCAGTTGGGCTTGGGCGACCGCAAGGGCAGACTCCGCCGCTGTCAGCTCGTCCTTCAGCTTGGTGGCTTCCCGAAGATATTGCTCGACATTCTTCTTCTCGACCACGATCTCCTTCTCAAGGCACTTGTGAAAGTGCTGTGCATGTTGCATTGCATGGCCGAGGAGAATTAAGTTAGAATAATTCTTTGCAAGCTAAACCAAAAATGCAAAGAAAGACTTACCGCGAGGTGGGCCTGCGCGAACCTCATGTAGGACGTATCAGTCATCTCCACCACCAGGTTCATGCGATCCCGTTCCGTGGCGAGGTGTTCCATCACCTCCACCGCAACCGGGCCTTCGAGGAGCGTATCCCCCGCCTTGACCCCCCCAGTCGGGGGCACACGGCCTCATACCCTGCCGACCCACCATTTCCGCGGCGTTCGGTCGAAGTGGCGGGAGAGGCCCCTTCGCGACCTCGACAACCTTCTTACTACCGGAGCTCGCCTCCTGGATCTCTCATCGACCTCAACGAGTGGTGGTGGTGCTTATTTGCCCTTTTCGGGGCCGACTCCTCGGGCCTTGGGGTCGCGGCCAGGCTGGTCCCCGCCCCCTGAGGCGGCCTTCTTCGCCATATCGGCTCTCCTTTTGGCAGCCAGTGCTACTACAACATTCTGGTTGTCGAGCTCCTTGGCAGACATCTCTACAAAAGAGAAAAGTAAAAATGCTAACACGAAGGCAGAGAGAAAAACGAAATGGGAACAAAAACATACTAGGGTCGGCTGGGCTCAGTCCGGCTCGGGCGAGATGCAGCTTCGTGATGCGAGGCCACTCAATAATGTGCCCCTCCATGATCTTATCAACCTTCGCCCACTCCCTTTCGGTCAAGTCTCTTCGCTTCGACGGCTTGTGGTTCTGCTTTTCGAAATTCCAAACTGTTGGGATTTCCCAAGGCTGCTCGCTTCGGACTATGAAGTACTTCTCCTTCCACCCCTTTATGGAGTCTGGATGTCCATGCATCACTTTCTTATGAGGGCGGGGCGAAAGGTAAAAATTCCCCTCCTGGTCCCCGAGCGAGCTCATTCCCAGGATAGCTCGGAAGTAAGTCAGCCTCAGCTTAATCCCATTGTCCTGACACTTCAAAATGAAACACACTAAGTATTTCCAAGAGTTGGGACCATACTGCATGGGGCTCAGCTCCCCCCAGTGTAGCACCGATGAACGGATGCAGCGGAAGTCTCAACCTCGAGATGAAAGCATCCTCAGGGAACATACAGAAGCTCGACTCTAGTGCGGTGGTCGGGCGGATTCCTGGGTTCGGCACAAGCAGCTCGAACTCTTGCAGAATAAAGTAAGCTGCCCTCAAGATGGGCAAGTAGTCCCTATGCAAGGCACACTTCATGCTGTCCATCTTGATCATGGACCGGCCCTCGTCCCGCAACAGCGAAGTGTACGCCAGAAGATCCTCCACATCGTTAGGGTACATCCTGATCGACCATAGATTTTTGCTGGAAAGATGGGGGTACTGGAACCCGGAGCCATACTCATACTTGTCCTTCTCGGCCGGACTGTCGGGCCGTATCCATTTCCTCTTCCTCCTTCGGGGGCGAGCCTTCCTATCAGGGGAAGGGGTCGTTAAGGGGGGCAATGGCGGGAGGACTGCCTCTTCCTCCTCTACCTCTTATGTGGTCCCTCCGACCTCACCATGATCGCTACCGCCTTCAGTCCCTTGTTCGGACCCCTCTTGACCTTCTCCCTCCTCAACCTGCTCCTCTTCTTCTGGGCCTCCTTCCCCGGGCTCACTCTCCTCGTCAACAAACTCCTCCTCAGTGTCTCCCTCGGGGTCTCTCTCTTCATGCTCCTCCTCTGCAGGATCCTTACTCGGCCTACGGGATTGCAAAGGCTCTACAATGAAAGCTACATCGCCCTCGCCATCTGACCCTCCAACTGATAAAACCTCCTCCTTTACCGGACGAAAGTCACCCGACGACCAATATATCGAAGACGAGTAAACTTCCTCCTCGGCGCGACCTGAAGTGCCTGCCTCGGAGCCGGACTGAGAGCGTGACATGTTAAAACAAAAGTACTAACCTGTTTCACCGGAGAACGTAAAGATCAACGAAAAGTGGTCGCCGGCGGCGTGCAAGGAAATTTCTGTCGTGAAGAGGATGAGAGCAAAGTAAAGAAGTGGGGGTGAGGGGAGGGGGATTTATAAGCACAGATGAAACTCCTCGAATTCCGCAAATAGATCTGGCCGTTTGATCTTCATCATCAAGATCTAACGGCCACTAGGATCTTGATGACGTCAGCCTGGAGCGCAAAAATACCTCCTTACCCTTGGCTCTACCGACCAACGCGGCGGTTCAGTGCGCATGGTCAACTTCAGGGGTACTTCACCGTTATTCACCCAAGTTCCTCCTACAAAAGTCTCTCTCAACGGCTTGGCGGTCGACGCTCGGATATCACCGCGAGCCAGAAAAGGTTTCTCTCAACGGCTTTAGGTTCGACACTCGGATGTCATCGCGAGGCAGAAAAAATTTCTCTCAACGACTTTAGGGTCTACGCTTAGATGCCACCGCAAGACCCAAAAAGTTTCTCCTAAACGGCTTGGGCCTCGATGCTCGGATGTCACCGCGAGCCCCAAAAAGTTTCTCCTAAACAGCTTGGGCCTCGATGTTCGGATGTCACTGCGAGCCAGAAAAAGTTTCTCTCAACGGCTTCAGGGTCGACGCTCGGATGTCAACACAAACCCCAAAAAGTTTCTCCTAAACAGCTTGGGCCTCGATGCTCGGATGTCACTGCGAGTCCCAAAAAATATCTCTCAACGGCTTGGGGGTCGACGCTCGGATGCCACCGCGAGCCCCGAAAAATTTCTCTCAACAGCTTAGGGTCGACGCTCGGATGTCACCGTGAGACCCAAAAAGTTTCTCCTAAACAGCTTGGGCCTCGACGCTTGGATGTCACCGCGAGCCCCGAAAAGTTTCTCTCAACAGCTTCAGGGTCGACACTCGGATGTCACCGCGAGCCCAAAAATATTTCTCCTAAACAGCTTTGGCCTCGACGCTCAGAAGTCACCACGAGCCAGAAAAAGTTTCTCCTGAAAAGCTTGGGTCTCGATGCTCAGATGTCACCACAAACCCCAAAAGTTTGTCCTAAACAGCTTGGGGCTAGATGCTCGAATGTCACCGCGAGCCCCAAATTGTCCCCCAACAAGTGAGGGCTCGCCTCCCGACGCTCGACACTCTGCAAGAAGACCCCCCTACTCAACGGATCTCGACGCCCCCTTGCTTTTCCAAAGGGGGGGCTCGCCTATCGACCCTCGACGCTCGGCCAAGAGACCTCAGGGTCGACGCTCGGATGTCACCGCGAGCCCCAAATTGTTCCCCAACAAGTGAGGGCTCGCCTCCCGACCATCGACGCTCGGCAAGAAGACCCCCCTGCTCCACGGATCTCGACGCCCCTTTGCTTTTCCAACAAGTGGGGGGGCTCACCTATCGACCCTCGACGCTCGGCTAAGTGACCTAAGGGTCGATGCTCGGATGTCACCGTAAGTCCCAAATTGTCAACCAACAAGTGAGGGCTCGCCTCCCGACCATCGACGCTCGGCAAGAAGACTCCCCTACTCTACGGATCTCGACGCCCCCTTGCTTTTCCAACAAGTGGGGGAGGGGGGGGGGACTCGCCTATCGACCCTCGATGCTCGGCCAAGCGACCTCGGGGTCGATGTTCCGATGTCAATGCGAGGCCCAAATTGTTTCCCAACAAGTGAGGGCTCGCCTCTCGACCATCGACGCTTGGCAAGAAGACCCCCTACTCCATAGATCTGGACGTCCCCTTGCTTTTTCAATAAGTGAGGGGGCTCGCCCACCGACCCTCGATGCTCGGCAAACTGAACTCTGACTTTTCTGCACCCGGCACCCCTCGTGACTCCAAGAGGGGATCCCCTTCGTCCTACCCCACTGACCACTTCGGGAAGATATGGCTCCCGTTCTTCGTCTCACACACCACTCCGCTCTTCCTACAGAGGCAAAAAATCACTCCTGCACGGCTAGATTATCCAGCCCTCCAGGAGTGGGGGGGCCTGATATGGGTCAGATGACGTGGCCCCTTCTGGGCCACAAGATCCCCTTAAAAACCATTCACCCCTGATCATCAGGTTTGCCAGGTCATCCCTAACCCTCACGGGCTTCTGCCATGTCAGGCCCAGATCCGGCCCAAATGGGTCCATACCCGCTTTGCCCTGCTTATAAATACCAGGCCCTCTCTCCATTCAAAAGGTGATCAATCTTTACCCTCTAAAAATCCTAGTTACTGTTACTATTCAGTGACTAACTAGACCGTCGGAGGGCCTGCCACCAGGATCAACTCCGGTGTTCCTAGTCCGAGTGCAGGTACACGAGACTTTCGGATCCGAGCTTCCAGATCCGAGCCGAGCATCCGACCTCCACCTCACTCCCGTCTACTCCCGAGCCATTCCCTCAGCCGAGGGTCGGGCGTACAGTCAATATCGAAACTTCCGCAAAATTACAAATTGAGAGAACTCACACCTGGTGCAGCCACCCCCCCAAAACAAACCACATCAGTACTATATATTTGTTATTTATAGATGTAATTAGGGCAAAAGGGGTATGAGTAACTTGCTCATTTAGTAAAAGGTAATGCTACATCTACTACCAAATCTACTACCTTTCTCTTTATTACCTTAGGTGGTACACCACTATTGGATGCTTCTACCATCTACTCTACAATAACCTTCACTAATAGTGTGCCACATAAGGTAGTAAAGAAAAAAGTAGTAGATTTGGTAGTAGGTGTAGCATTACCCTTTAGTAAATAAGCAATTGATGATGCGCCATATATGTGATTGAAAAATCCTTTAAAATGTTAGGTGTCCAATGTATCACATGCATGCCACATAATTAATTGCTTATTTACTAAATGAGCAAGTTGCTAATATCCTTTTACCCATATAATTATATTGATTTGGTTGATTTTAAGTAGATCATCGTACGTTGATTGACTGTCAATAGATCGTCGTACGTTGATTGATTGTCGGTTTTTCAGGCCTTCTTCGATGTGGTAAGAGTTGCCGGCTCCGGTGGATAAACTACCTCCGCCCCGACCTCAAGCGCGGTAACTTCACCCAGGAGGAAGATGACCTTATCATCAAACTTCATGGCCTTTTTGGCAACAAGTACGTACTACCTTTTCTCGATCTCTGTATTCAATTCATTTTTTGATTGTGTTTCTATGCTGAGTACAAATAGAAAAATTAGCACGCAAATTCATGTTACATAGATTTTAAGAGTACTTGTGCAAAAAAGTCCATGTTAATGACTATGTAAACAACATAGGAAAGGTTTTGGGTGTAATATATATATAATATTTTCTTTTTAATTTTGGAAATGAAAATGGCAAACAGATGCATGGTCACTGATAGCGAGTCGACTATCAGGAAGGACAGACAACGAGATCAAGAACCACTGGAACACCCACATCAAGCGCAAGCTTCTCAGTCGTGGCCTCGACCCCCCAACTCATCTCCCCATCGGAATCAGGAGCGAAGCAAGAACAATTTTACTGGAAGGGCCAAGGTAAAATTGTATGATCACACATAAAAATATAGAGATTTTTTCATAATTTTTAGGAGGGCAAACAATAAAACTAAGTTTTCATGCCGGTTAAATTATAATTTTTTGAAGGATTTATAAAATTTTCAATAGTGGGAAGGGATTTTTTAAAAATTTCGGAAGGGCCTGGGCACCCCCGGGCCCTCACTAAGCTCCGTCACTGATTGGAACCACCACGGTCACCACAACCACCACTACTACTACTACTACTTCTACTCACAATCGCGAACACAAACAAAAAGACGAAGAAGATGAGGAGAAGAAAGCCGCAGGTTATTCAAGCAGTACAGGGATCATGAGTATTATTGTGGATGAGGAGTTGGATAACAAGCTATCTGATCTCAATTTGGAGCTTACTATAAGCCTTCCTAGTTGGTCGTCGCCATCTTCTTCTTATTCTTCTTCACCGAAATCGAGTAGTAATGTGGTTTGCTTGTGCTACAATCTAGGGTTAGGGAGGAGTGGGTGTAGCAATTGTCGTGGGAAAATGATTGGCATGACCAACTCATGTAGCTCCAAATCTAATTAGGTACAACACATAGATTGACAGCAATAATATAATTCATTGATTAGGGACTAGTTTGTATAGTTCATCCAGTAAAGATATTTTGGACGTCCAGAGGATAATATATGTGACTGGTGACAATTTTTTCTTGTTCTTTGAATTACTCCAATTTCTGTCAAGCATATTTATTGCATAATGATATATTTCTTGCAGCATTATGTCAGTGACCAAAGATTGATTCCTGCCAGAATAATGGAACTCTCATTTTTCAGTAGCATTCTTCAAATGTGTTTGCCATCGTGAGACGAAGAATCTTGGATTCACTCAAGATTCGCTATGAATTTGAGGCATTTGGAATTTTTCAAACCAATATAGATTCTCACTGAATAACTGTGAATGTATATCATGATATCCGAACTTTTTCTTTTCTTTTTTGAGTAAAATTGTGTAATCATGAGATAAGTGCTTAAAATTAAACTGACTAGAAATCAACACGTGTGATGCACGTTTTCATATATAACGTGTATATATATATACATATATATATATATATATATATATATATATATATATATATATATATATATATATATATATATATATATATGGGTAAAAGGGATATGAGCAACTTGCTCATTTAGTAAATGAGCAATTGATTATGTGGCATGCATGTAATACATTGGACAACTAATCCTTTTAAGACTTTTCCAATCACATGTATGCCACATAATCAATTGCTCATTTACTAAATGAGCAAGTTGCTCATACCCCTTTTTCCCTATATATATATATATATATATATATATATATAAATAAAAGATCTTTCTTTACCCATCTCAAACACTTATTATCTGTATAATAAATTACAAGGCAATTTGAAGAAAAAAAAGCTATCATGTGGCACTTCTTCAATTAAAATAAAGCTAGTATAATGTACGTGCGATGCACGTCTGCAAAAAGTAAACAACAAATTAAGTGAATATATATCGAATAAGAAAAAAATAGTTTATATTTGAATGTTTTGATTTGGATTACACGTACTATGCACATTTATATTTGTTGGATATAGTTTAGACACGTATTATACGTGTTTATATAGTTACAAAGTTAGGGTTTGTTTGTTACAAACCCCAACTCTCCCATTAAAATAGTAGAGAATAATGGCTTACATTGAACATCTCAAAAGACTTTTTTTTCCAATGGTTTTTCCCCCAAAACTAAAATACCCCCCCCCCCCCCCCCCAAATGTAGTACCCCGTAATTTAAAGATCTATAAATGAATTAAAATAATTTTTGAGATTTAATAAATATTTTTCTGAAAATTTATCTTTTTACACGTGCAAAGGTTTTCTTGAAAAGTTCAAAGTCAAAAATTATTTTGTGAAAAATCATTATTTATTATTATATATTATTTGTGATTTTTAAAGATTTTTTTGATAATTATTGGACTTATTTGCAAATATTTCAAAAGAAGGACTTTTGTGCAAAATTACCAATTGGAGTGAAAACTCCAGATTTTCAGATTTTTGGGCTGGGTATAATACCTAGTCAACTCAGGGTTAAAAAGTTTACTTTTTTTTTGATGAATTTGATTTATTTTACAAGTTTTGATAAAAGAGGATCTTTTTGCAAAATTGCTATTTGAAGGGATGAAAATGCAAAATTATTTTCTGGGTTTTCCCTACAGTGCCGGCTGATGCTAGTGGGGGTCTTTTTAATTTTTGAACTTGATTAAATTGGTTTTAACTAATTTCCTAGTATGGAAATTTATTTATGTAAAGTTATATTTAAAAGGGATATTTTTGCAAATGTGTTCAAAACCCTAATTCTCTTGATTTCCGGCCTATTTAAAAAGGTGGAGTGCAGCCGTGTTTCGCTGCACAACACAAAGGTTTTATTATTATTATTTTTTTGAAGTTTTAAGGAGGAGATCTTGGATTTCTTGCGAAGGAGGGATTTTTCGTATTGCTTTATTATCTTTGTTTGATCTCTTCAACAAGGTGAGTGATATAATTTGTTTTGTTTTGTTCTTTGAATGTTGGATGTGGTGTTTCATCTATTAGAAAGCATGCTAGGGTTTTGATATGAATACATATGATGGATTGAATAAATTGATGAGTTAAAAATTGGTCTTTTGTGAAAACCCTAGTTATTTGTGAGTAGAATTGCATATGGATGATTTTAGATTATAGGATAACCCAATATAAATTATGAGTAGGCTATTTCTTTTGGATTATTATTGATTTGATTGGATATGGTGAATGTTATGCATAAATTGATTAAAGATGAGATTTTTGACTATTGGTGAGTCAGATGAATGCAACTTGGCCATGTTAATGATAAATTTGTTTTTGTTCATGAATTAACTATTGAGAATAGTTGAGATTGAGTTTGAGGATTAAAAGACCATGTCTTGAGGATTTGAGTTGTGATGACCAGATTTGGGTTTGATACATTTTGACTAAATTGAGGGATTTTGTGATTTCTGAGAGGTTTTACTTGAATTTGGATTTCTCAAATACTAAGATTAAATCTGAATATGTTGTTATTTCTAATCGATGGATTTGTGAAGTTTTCTTTGATGCACGAACATGCACAAACAATTTACGTGAATATCGTATTTCATTGTTTTTAAAGAAATTGAGTCTTTATTTGTCTTCGGAGGATTTGACTATATCTCAACTTATTTTGATATTGATAAAGTTTGGAATATAAAACGAAGTTATTTTGATGTATGATTGATTTTTAAAATCTCTACTTTTGATATATGCACATATTCATGTTTCAATTTGAAGAAATTCATCAAAAAGCTATTTTATTCAATTCAAAGTGGTTTTGATTGAGTTTTATGGACTCTTATATACTCTATAAGTCGTATTTGAACATATCAGAATTATACCCTTTACAGATTTGGTTTTTATAAAGTAAAACTCCGTATCGGTTGAAATGTGCACTACTAAAACTGCATTCTGGAGGACTGACAGTCGACCGACCAATGTCGACAGTCGACTGTCGGGGTCTTGGCTGAAGTATTTTCTTGAAGTCTAGAAATTTTCTACGGGACATTCGACTAGCTCCCTTATACAGTCGACTGTCTCTGCTCTGAATTAATGTTTTCTTTAAATATTGGATTTTCTTGCTGGACAGTCGACTTTCCAGATTATACAGTCGACTGTCACTGCTCAGATTTGTGTTTTCTTGATGTATTGGATTTTCATGTGGGACAGTCGACTGACCACTTTACACAATCGACTGGTCTGCTCTGATTTATGTTTTCTTAAAGTCTGGATTTTACGCGGAACAGTCGACCGATGACTTTTTACAGTCGACTGCTATTACTTAGAATTATTTTCTTGAAGTGTTGGTTTTTCGTTCTGGATAGTCGACCGACTCTGGTTTACAGTCGACTATTACTGATGTTTTCTTGAGTTATCCTGATGTTCTTTAAACGATTGGTTCTTTAAAAGTTTTGGATCTATAACTTACTATTCTAAACATTATCCTTCTATAGAATATATGTTTTCAAGATGTTTTATTGTTAGGTTTGGATTCTAAAATTTTATAAAAGATTTGGGTTTGTTGATTGGAGAAGTTTCTTCATATGATCGTTTTGACGATGGATTTGTGAGTTTTAGTCTTGATGACATCTCTAGGAGTTGAGTGGGAGTCATGTGAACTGGCAGTTGAGATTTGTTGATTTAGACCAGTTGGGTCTTGGGGTTGTTGTTGAGTATTTAAGTCCGGCAAGATACACTAACTCTAGAGAGGGGAAGTTTTGTGTTTTTTTTAATAATAACCAACTTAAGGACAGACACTAGTGAGATGTGATGGAACTTGGAAAACGTAAGTATAGGCTCATGGTTTTGTTAGTCCAACGGATGCGTTCCAGGACTATTTATTGTTCTGTCTCGAGAGGAAATTTGTATGTTTGCGTGTCGAGGGATCTGCAGGCATATTTACGGAGCATGCAGGGTGCATTCGCGTGTCGAGGGTCGGCAGGCCTATTCACAGAATGTACCTGCTGTATCTGCACGTCGAGGGCCTTGCAAGCCTATTCGTAGGGTACACGGTTGGGAGGTGATTGTCTAATTTTTGAGCTATCTTACATGATGCTTGTCTGTCGAGGGCTGTGGTGCCTATTCACGGAGTATTCTGGATCTTGTTTCCCATCACCATAGTAGGTTTAGTTGCATAACGAGGGGTTTAACCTTATAAAGTGGAGATCGTTAAGTTCTTGCACCGGACCTATGTACTTTGGAATGCATAGAATCTGACAAGTATGCATTAGAGAGTCAGTATATAGCAGTGATGTTTTCTTGACTTGGTTTAATGCTTGTGTTTTCCTATTTTTCCTACACCTGATACTTAGTCTAGATTCACTTGATGTTTTCATGTATTACTATTTACTATCTTATATTCCTTGATGTTTTCATGCTTTACTTATTGTTATTTCTCATTTCATTTATTCTTGCTGTTAATACATGTTGTTGATGACTCTATGCTCTATATTTTATTTATGTTGTTTTGTTTTATGTCACTCACACCGTTATGACTGACCCCTGTAGTTTTGGAGATTAGGGTTATCTCTAGCCTCATGTTTTACAGGTAGGTGCTTATAGCTTGGGATTTGGATGCTTATGTTAGAAAGATAATAGAGCTTGTGTAATTTTGTAAAAGAATATGTTGTAAAGAAAAGTTTGTAATTCAAGGTATTTTGTTTTCCACTGTATTTTGTAAACAATTATTGTAATGAAAGTTGAAATAAAAATTATTTGTGTTTTTGGCTATATTTATCATTGCAATTGAAGTTGATGCTGGGAATTGTGCCACGTATTTCTAAGATATCATATTGGAAATTCGGGGCGCTCCCCCCCCTCCCCCCCCCCCCAAAAAAAAAAATCCTCAATTTATTACTATCCATCTCCTCTCTTCACTTTTTCAAATTTTTCTCTCTCGCTCTCTCTCTCTTTCTACCCAGAAAATTAAATTTTCAGATTTCAGGTTTCTAAATTTCTGAATTTTTCATACTTTTTATGCTTCTTTTGATTGCTCATGTAGAAAGTTTCACTGAGTTTTCTGATTAATTTAAATGCAATGGAAGCTTTAAATGGAAATGGATATCTCTTTTTCTTTCTCTATAACTGGAAATTTAGATTTTTAGATTTTAGGTTTGTAAATTTCCGGACTTTTCAATTTTTTTTTGCTTCTTTTGATTGCTCATGTAGAAAGTTTCACTGAGTTCCTTGATTAATTTAAGGCTAAAATTGAAAAGAACCCCTTGAACTATCCCCTTTATGCAGAAAACCTCACTGACCTTTTTTTTATGCAGAAAACCGCACTCAACTATGATTGCGAAAAACCACAATCTGACTCTGTTAGGGTTCTGTTTATTTTTGTCACGTGCAACGCACGTGACTTAAAAAGGACGAAAATACCCCGACTGTTTCTTGTTGGCTAAAATTGAAAAACCCCCCCTTGAACTATCCCCTATATGCAGAAAACCTCACTCACTTTTTTTATGCAGAAAATCGCACTCAACTATGATTGCAAAAAACCACACTCTGACTCTGTAAGGGTTCTGTTCATTTTTTTCACGTGCAACACACGTGACTTAAAAAAGGACGAAAATACCCCCGAATGGATATGTTAGTTTGTGTATCGTTGTAGTTGAGAATGGAATGGATATGTTAGTTTGTATATCGTTGTAGTTGAGAATGGAATGAATTTGTTAGTTTTTGTATCGTTATACTTGATAATGGAATGGATCTGTTAGTTTGTGCATCGTTGTAGTTGAGAATGGAATGAAGTGTTAGTTTGTGCATCGTTGTAGTTGAGAATGGAATGGATTTGTTAGTTTGTGCATCGTTGTAGTTGAGAATAGATTGGATTTGTTAGTTTGCACATCGTTGTAGTTGATATATGAGTATTGGTTCAGAAATAATGAACTAACTTTGTAGATTGTGGTAGCTAACCGCATTCAACTATCTATATTGATGAGTAAAAACTCATCTATCTTTTTCCTAGATGATAAAAAAACCCCACTAAACTATCATGTTTTGATCAAAAAACATCATTCAACTTTGTTTTTTATTCAGTAACCTCATACAGTAAGGTGATATATCTTGGAAATATAAGCAACATCATTCAGTAACAATTCATTCATATAAGCAAAAAAACATGCGCTTGCACTTGCAGCAATTCATTCATCACTAATTTAGTAACTTCATTTGGTAAACTCATTTATGTAATATGTCTACAATTCATTCACTAACCTCATTAAGTAACCAAAAAAACATGCACTTGCAACAACTCATTCATATAAGCAACTAATTCAATTCAACTTACAGAATATTCAGCGTACAAAATATTCAAAATATTCAGCTTACTAATTAAATTAAATTCAATTCAGCTTACAAATCATTCATATAAGCAACTATTCATTACCAATTTAGTGCTGCTATTACACTTGCTGCTGCTACTATTACATTGCTGCTATTCATTGCTAAAAAAGAACACAAAATATTGCTGCTATTATAGTTGCTGCTGCTACAAAAAATATTGCTACACAAAAAAACTGCACTTCAATATTTGGAGCCAAAAAAACCCAAAAGCTGCTGCACTTGCTCCTCCCACAAATTCAACCCAACGAAAAAATTGGCATTTGTCTTTTTGCCAATTTGGACAACCCGCAAAGTATCTTCCAGCATTTGCAGCAGTGCTTGCTAGCTTCACAACTGCAGGTTCTTTGTGAAAACACACTAGGGTTCCACTATCATCGCAACTATTACGCGAGTTCCTCCTTGAAGCTTTAGAGGTTGTCAAATCTGCGAGTACATATATGCATACATCAAAATAATCAATTCGAAAAATATAAGAGAGAATGGAATTGGATCGAGCTCAAATATAAAAGAGAATGGTGTGAACATATTACCTGACATTGGATCTTTCAACTACGGAATTGAATCGGACCTTTGTGACGTCGTCGACTCGATGGCGTCGTCGATTCGATGGTGTCGTCGATGGGGAAGAAGAAGGATTTGGGGTTGATAAGGTTGATTTGGGAGTTGGAAAGTGTAGATAGGGGGTTTGATTTGGGATTAGGGTTTGTTTTTAGGGGAGAAAGAAAAAAAATGGGTTCTGAATAAAGGAGGAAGAAAATAAGAAGAGAAGAAGAAACATTCGGGGGGTATTTTCGTCCTTTTTAAAGTCACATGCGTTGCACGCGATAAAAATGAACAGAACCCTAACAGAGACAGAGTGTGGTTTTTCGCAATCATAGTTGAGTGCGGTTTTTTGCATAAAAAAACGGTGAGTGAGGTTTTCTGCATATAGGGGATAGTTCAAGGGGGTTTTTTCAATTTTAGCCAAGAAGAAACAGTCGGGGGGTATTTTTGTCCTTTTTAAGTCACGTGCGTTGCACGTGACAAAAACAAACAGAACCCTAACATAGTCAGATTGTGGTTTTTCGCAATCATAGCTGAGTGCGGTTTTCCGCATAAAAAGGGTGAGTGAGGTTTTCTGCATACAGGGGATAGTTCAAGGGTTTTTTTTTTTTCCCTTTCAATTTTAGCCTTAATTTAAATGCAATGGAAGCTTTAAATGGTAATGGATATCTCTTTTTCTCTTTGCTATTCCCAGAAATTTAGATTTTCAGATTTCAGGTTTGTAAATTTCCGGACATTTTAGTTTTTTTTGCTTCTTTTTATTGCTCATGTAGAAAATTTAACCGTCTTCCCTGACTGATTTCAAATACAATGGAAGATTTAAATGGATATTCAATTGGGTAAATTTCAACCTCTAAAGTTACATTGAAAGTGGCAAATATTTTCTCATAAGTTAAACTTCATCATTTTGCACCCTCAAAATTCTAAGAAGTTGGATTTCACACCCAATTTATAATTATTTTTTAACATATGCTAATGGAAACGGGGACTTTTATTTACAACTAATTGTTGTCTTACTATTCAAACTTGAGCTACATAAACTCCATGATGGATGTTTCAGATTCATGCATCTGAAATGCTAGAAAATATATGTATCCCCTACTCTTTGAAACTATCAAGAATTGTATGATATATTTTATTGTTTATAGGGCTTATTATATGCTGCATCTTTCTGAAGACGTGAAATCACAAAGCAATTTGGAAAAAAAAAAACTATCAAGTGACTCTTCTTCAATTAAAACAAAATCAATGGTTCACATTCAACCTCCCAAAAGACATTTTCCCTCCAAAAGTTTTCCCCCATCAAAACATAAATCTTCATCACTTTATTACCCTTCTCTCTCTCTCTCTTCACTTTTTCATATATATATATATATATATATATATATATATATATATATATATATAAATCATCTTTCTTCACTTTTTAGATATCTCTCTCACAATTTCCTATTCCCCATCCTCCGGCGATAGCCGAAAAAATCCTTCCCCAACCCCCACCCCCTCCCACGCTTTCCACTTCCCTCGTGCCTGCACATCCCGCCATTGACGCTCTCCCTCCCCCCCCCCCAAGCCCCGCCGCATCATCTGCCAAGCGCGCGAAAAGAAGTTCCAGAATAGCCAAATCATCACGCCGCTGGTGGAGCCCCCTTTCTTCCCCATTGAAACCCTCCGGTGGGCCCTCTGCTCCATGTGGTAGTTCGCCTCCCTCCTTAATTTCTTGCATTTAAGTAGCTAGGGTTTTGGAGCCAAAATATTTTGATCTTGGATGATAAGGTTTTGTTTTTTAAAAATTTTGTAGGTGTTTCGGCCGTTGTTGAATATTGGGGTGGAGTTCTCAGCTAAGGAGTTGGAAACGACGCTGATTTCGGTGAATTCTACGTTAGATGATGTGCTTATTTTGCTGTTAAAGGTTGATTCTTTTTGGTTGGTTTTGTTGATAAAGTTTCTCTGGGATTGATTTTGGCAGTATTTTGAGTTTGAAATGTGTATTGCGAGAATTTTTTTTCTGGTGGGAGGGTGGAAAGTTTGAGTCTTCAGAGGTTTCAGTGTGAATGTGGTTTCATTTGGGAGGAATTTGAGTGAGTTTTGAGGTTTTCATATATTTTACTGCTTACAAGGCTTTCCATATGCTGCATCGTTCCGAAGACGTTCCGTAGGCATGTGCCCACGGTCAAACCTAGTATTCTTTACAAATTACCCTTAATGGTACCAATTTTTATTTTATATGTATGAAACTTTTGTAAATAATTATGTCGTAAATAAATTTGAACTTTGAGGGTATTGTGGTAATTGACAACATTTGAATAAATGGATGGTTAATATAATTCCCACTTAAAAATGAGCGGTTGAGATTAAATGGCTAGTTGTCGATAAATTACAGTTTGTTTACAAATTACACAACCCCAACTCCTGTCTTATAGTATTAGTATGAGAGATGTAGTTTAATGGTGAATGAAATGAGGAGTGAATGATTCTGAATATGCTATTTAATCTTATTGATTTATTCACAATGCATGATTTATGAAGAAAATCTATGACTATTATGGTGTACTTAATGTAAAATAATCCTCTCCATTCCATAGATTTGTATCTTAAATTAAGTTCCTTCATGATAATTAAATATTCCAAACTCATTTTTTAACAAAATTTACACAACATTATCTTGAATTTTTGCAAGTAATCTCTAATATTATAATAGGAGAGTTGAGATTGTCAACTGTAGAGCCATTCATTCAACCATCTAATCTTAATCATTCATTTTTAAGTGGCAGTTATATTAACCATTCATCTACTCAACTGTTGTTAGTTACCATAATATCCTCAAAATTTAAATTTATTTACGACAAAATGATTTACAAAAGTGTCACTCATATAAAATAGTAGATTGTACCACTAGGAGTAATTTGTAAAGAGTATGTGATGAGTAAAGGAAAATCTCAGGTTCCAAACCAGATTACGTCTTATTATTTACTATATATAAAAAATTAATTAGAACATTCAACGCACGTGTAAGTACTACTAGTTTTTAAAGGGTTGCAAACTTCATATATACATTTTCATTCTTTAAATTATCTATTTCGACTTAGAATTTCTGTTGAATTTAATCTTGTACAAACTAGTTTAGGATGCTTTTGATACTTTCATCTAGGGTTGGCATTCGGGTCGAACGGGCCGCGCCGGGCCGAACCCGTCCGGATTGGACCTTGACTTGGGCGGGCTCGGGCCGGTTTGGGGACTTAACCGGGCCGGGTCCAAAGTTGTTTTAGGCAACCCGCCCATCCCGTGAACCCTTTAGGGTCCAACCCAGGTCGGGTCGGATCGACCCGCGGGTTGGCCCGCTTAGATAGATAGGTTTTTTTAAAAAATATTTTTAACTTAAAATAATAATAATAATAATAATAATAATAATAATAATAATAATAATACTAATAAACATTAAAAATCGTAATAATAATAATAAGATTGAAAGAGTGAAATTGGCAAAAAGTTTTGAAATATTATTCATATGAATTTAAGTTATACAATTTTCACAATTTCTAATGAAATGAAGAATTCAATTCACAAATATGTTTTATACACTAACATATTTCTTATATACAATTTTAATTGACTTCAATTTTTCTAATTTAACATAACCAGCAAAGATATAATATAATTTCTAACGTGTCGGTCGAGTTGCTATTACAAGCAAAGCTATTGTTGTTATTGTTGTTGTTGTTCTTCCGGCGAGTTGCTCCCACTTGTGGACGTTGATAGGGCTTTTCCTTGTGTCCTATCTTTAGTCTTCAGCCAGTTTTCTGTGCAAACGAGCATCTTTAACGTATCGGGCTTCAAGCGATTCCTGTAATCAGTTAGAACTCTGCCACTTGAAGAAAATACACTTTTAGAAGCAACTGTAGAGATATGAGGAGTTATTAAATCAATATCCATAATTGACAGAATACTAAAAGTGTGTTCATGGTCTTTCCACCATTGTAAAATATCTAGTGGAGAAGAAGAAGGCTCAGAATCTTATTGGTTATACCAATTTAATTCATTTGGTTGATTAATCCTAGATTTTTTTGATTGAATTTGTGCAAGTAAATTAAATGTTCTATCATCAAATTTACTCTTACCCTTACCTTTAGAAGTAGCAGAAGAAGAACTAACTACAGAAGTTATACTAATAGAAGCAAAACATTTATCATAATAATCATACAAGTTATTTAATATAGATTTATACTGAACTAAAAAAGTAGCGCAATCAATTACTATTTCTACATTTTTCCCAAGTAATGCAAAAAACATTTCAATCAAACTCTTCGTACTTTCTAATTTGATACGAGGATCCATAACGGTGGCAACACAAATCGACATAGGAGGAGAAAAATAATACTTCAAAATTTTTTTGTATGCAGGTTTTACACTATCACCAACATAAGTATCATTTAATATTTCGTTAAATGTTTGCATCATGCTAACTAATGAAATAAAAATGCTACTAGAAATAGTTTCATATGTTTTTGAAAATTTTAAAGTTGCGGTTTTAAAAGGTTCTAAAAATTTCAACAAAGATTCGGCATAAAACCAATCGGTGGGAGTCATTTCAAAATTTTGCATATTTTTTGTGATACAAAAATCATTTACAACTGCTTTATATTCAGTAACAATATGTAGTAAATCAAAAGTAGAATTTCATCGGTGTCTAACTTCCTTTGGAAATATTCTAAAAGGTACATTTTTTAGCCTACACCAAGCTTTCCATTCTTGAAATACGGTTAGACTTAATGCAATGAAATGTACACAATTTTTAATTTTAACTATGTATGGATCGGCTATTTTTAATGCATCTTGAACACATAAATTTAAAATATGACATGCACATCTAACATGAAAAATATTGTAAGATGGAGGGTTTAATACAGATTTTAAAGTAGTAATTGCTACATTGTTGTTAGATGCATTATCAAAACTAATACACATAATTTTATCGCGAATATGAAAAACATCACAAATTTCTAAAATACGGTTTGCTATTTCAGCGCTACTATGGGGATACGGCAACGCCGCAAGTGATATGATTCTTTTTTGAAGAATCCAATCATTGTCGATCCAATGACAGGTTATTCCCATCATTGGAATATTGTTCACACCCGTCCAACAATCCGAAGTTAAACTAACTCTACAAGTCAAACTCCATAAAATTACAATCAAAGCGTTCTTCATTTCATTGTACACTTTCAAACAATCCGATTTGCAAGTATTTCTCGGAATTTTTCTAAAATAAGGGTTTAAAGCCGTTTGATTAAAATTTTCCAAGTCCCTACTCTCGGGATAGGAAAATGGTAACTCTTCCTTTATGACTAATCGAGCCATTTTCCGACGAACAAGATCGGGATCATAAGGGTGGCTATCAACTAGACCGGTCCTATCCTGTACTCGGATTTTGTTCGTCCGGGATATAATCGTATAACTTATGCCAATCACTACTTTCTCCTCTACTTTTTCCACTACTACGGGGTTGTGTGGTTTCGGTTGGTTGTTGTTGTTGTTGTTCTTCTTCTAATTGTATGTCACCTACAAACTCGTCGTGTGCGCCCCATTGTTGGGTAGGAGGATCATGGTACTCTTGGGCAGGCTCATTAATTGGGACAATTGGTGGCCTACGGGAAGAGGAGGAGGAATCTTGCCCACTACGACCGCTACCGCGTGATCTAGACATAATGTAGTTATGTATGTAAAAAAAATACACAATGTAGGAACGGTTAATTATAAAAAAAAATCTAAAAAACAAGAGGGTTGAGATTGAGAAGATAAAAAAACCAACAATAATTATAACTACAATACAAAAATAAAATAACGAGAGAGGTATGAAATTTTGATACCGTTGACTGTGGATACGTGTATATAAAAAAAACCGTGAAAATAAGAATAGAAGTAGAACTAGAAATCCGGAATTGAAGAGCTGAGGAGAGCTTGAAGGAGAATTGACGACTTGATCACTTGGAGTTGGACGAGAGTTGAAGAGTTGAAGACGTTGTTGAATTTTGATTTTGATACGATCGAAAGTTGACTGTGTATATGCCTTGAAGACTTGCTTGTTGAATACTTCAATTGTTGAAAAATTCCTTAGAAATGAATTATAATAGTAGAGAGAGTAAGAGAGTAAGGTGTGATTTTTTTAGGGGATTTTGGGGGGGGGGGGGTATTTATAGGCTAAAAATGTTAAAAAAAAACCAAAAAAAAAAAAAAAAGGCTAGGAGAGAGCCAACGGCTCTCTGTTCTACAGTAACCGCCCCCTAACGTTCCGCTGACCCGCGGGTCAATGGTTGACCCGTACGGGTCCAACGGGTCATAACCCGCGGGTCGACCCGCGGGTTGGCAGCGGGTTAGGCATTTTTTAACGGGTTCGCGGCCGGGTTAGACGGGTTGGATTCGCGTTTTCGATGACCCGAGTCGACCCGTTACTGTAAACGGGTTCGACTCGAATCCGCCAAACCCTTTCATGGGCCGGGTTCAACGGACGGCTCGCGGGCGGGTCGTCGGTTGACCCGGCCCACTTGCCATCCCTACTTTCATCAACCTACAATTATATGATTTTCCCTTATATATTTTTACTGTTATAACTATAAAGTTCATGTTATGTATTTTATAAAATATCATCGAATTGTGAATCTCAGTTACATATTTTAATATCGAAGTCATATTAACCATATACACAGGGCCGGCCCCACCGTTGAGGCGGGTGAGGCGGCCGCCTTAGGCCCTCGGCATTTTTGTAATTTTAGGGGTCCCTAAATTTGTAATTCCGTTGTAAATATACACACGTATTTTACGCGTAAAATGAAAATACTGTTATTAGGGGCCCCAAAATAATTATTTGAGCCTTTATTTTTTTTAAAAAAATTATTTAGATTTAGGTTTGAAGACTTGAATTGAATTTGAGACTTTAAATTTGAGTGATTTAAAACAAATTAATATATTTTGCATATTTTGCTTTCAACAATGGCAAATTTTTTATATACATGTTTTTTGTTTTAGTGTATGGAGGGGCCCATTTTGAAAGTTTGCCTCGAGCCCCCGAAAACTCAGGGCCGACCCTGCATATACATAAAATATATACATAAAATGAACGACCAAATTCTTCAATCTCAGGCACACGTTTATAACGAAAATTTATATTAATCATCAAATAACCATCGACCTGAATTTTAAGATTAAAAAATCCCCAAATGTACAATCATTCACACGAAGTAAACGTACAAACTAGACAGCAATGATATGGTTCACATCCTCTTCCAAACTTGTCCTAATTGATTACATGAATGACTTTTTTATTTGATATTTAAAAGTTTTTTTTTTGAGATGAAGGATAGAATCAAACGATTTCTGTCTGATATATATAAAAAACCAATAGAATACAAATAGTTACAATTTTACCGAAAGTAAAACTAAAACCAACAACAACATTCAAAACAACGAGATACGAAAGCAATTGAGCAAATTGCCTAGAGCTAACAGTGGAAAACAAAAAGCCAAGGAACGCAATCAGCAACCGCGGAGGCTAGACCCGAGCACAACTCCGCAACCAATGACAAAAAGCATAAGGCCAGAAGCCGACCACCTCCGGCAAAACAGCTAAGCAGGCAGAACACACACCCTTCCGACAACATCGCAGTAGAGAAGCGGGGAAGCAACCCACCCAGCCTTAAGGATGGACTTGCCGCAGAACCCTCTCCACTTGATCCAAAGAAGCCCAGGCAGGCAAAAACAGGGAGCAGCCATCAGGCATGCTAGAGAGACAGCCCAACTGCAGATTCATGGAGCATGAAATTGAAACATACTACAAAACCACCACGAAAGAACACCAGAATTGTATCGCAACAGACCACAGGGACGACCCCAACAAAGAAGGGGGGGCACCAGCTCGGCATCCTCCGCAAGAAGGACTGTCCAAACGAGGGAGAAGGAAAGCATGAACACTAAAAAAATACGAGAATGCTACAATTCAGGTCAGGCATTGATAAAAGATACCTCAGACACAACCAAAATAAAGGACCGTTAACCCTGAAACTGGTACCGGGGCTAAGGCACCCAACACCAAAGTGCTAACGAATCACACTGACTGGGTCAGCATAGAAGGGCACGAAACAAACCCAAAGCACTCAGGTCACAGCGCGACTAACAGAAAAGCACAGTGCTACCATAGAGAAATCCAAGGAAAAAAAAACAGCCCATAAACAAGGACCACATTGTCTCATGAAAGAGACCCACACCAGAATCAAACCCAACAAAAGAGAACATCACCACACCGTTACAATAAATACATAAACCACCAAGCAAACATGCCATGTAAAAAAAACAAAACAAAAGTCCTCCCAACTAAAGGGATCTCCTAGCCACCAAGAAGAACATCCTGCCCAACAAAAATGACAAAAAGAGGATACACACATACAACAATGGAACATTTAAGTAAACCAGCAATGGAACAGAGTAAAAAGCATTAAGAACTAGTAGAACGGAAAATACTAATCGCCTCATCCGGACGATTTAAGTGTAAAGCTTCCACTTTATCAAAAGGCCAAAATTTAAAGAAGAATAGAAAATCATCGATAATATTATCAATCGAAGAGGCGGATTGAGAAAAAAATACGTTTGTTCCGTGCCGACCATATAACCAAAATGATCGCAATAATAGAAAGAACCCAAGATTTACGAAATTCTTTCCTGAGGGATTGAGACATCCAACAGGAAGAGAATTCGCTGTGGATAGCCGACGCTTGCCAAGCAATTCAGAGATCATCCATAACGGTTGGATAAAGGAACACTTTAGAAAAAGATGATCGGCATCCTCATGATGTAAGGAACATAATGCACAAAATTGACCTATGGCCAGGTTCATCTTGTTGAGAACATCAACAGTCAGAAGCTTGTTGTTCAGCGCTAGCCAGGGTAAAATTTTGGATTTGAGGGGTGCACAATTGCTCCATAACGGCTTAGCAACCGGGGAGGCAATCCCCCAGAAGTTGAGAAAATTGTAGAAGGATTTAACCGTGTATTTATCCGATTTGGTCCATTTCCATTTGAAGTCTTATGAAGGAAGCCAGGAGTAATGGTTAATACGGTCGAAGAGCTCTTGGAGCTGAAGCAGTAGAGGCGGCGAGAGAACGTATGTGAAAGGAATCGACCAGAACTTTTGGTTATTGATAACCACAACATAATCCGCCATCATGGCAGAGGGGTTGGAAGCCAACTGATAGAGGGAAGGAAAAGCTAAAGCGAGCTTGATATTACCAAATCATAAATCATCCCAGAATCTGGTCTTGGAGCCATCAGCGCACTCATGGACTAAACCACAATGGAACGGGCTGGCCATTTTCCAGATCCCTTTCCAAAATGAAGAGGCTTTACGGGAAAGGGAGGTCGGAAAATCCCACATCTTGTGCCGGAAAAAACAATTAATAGATATAAGACGAACCCAGGGCAGGTGATCATTTTTAAGAAATCTCCATAACCATTTGCCCAGGAGGGCTATGTTTTGGTGCTTGAGATTAAGAACTCCTAACCCTCTAGTTGCCTTAGAAGTGCAGATGTACTTCCAGTTGCAGAGATGAGTGCCAGCTTTATACAAATCCGCACTTGACCAGAAGAAGTTCCTTCTGATCCGATCAACCCTCTTAATAACCCAGGATGGAAGATAAAAGAAGGACATCATGTATAAAGAAATAGAGGAGAGAACAGAAATAATGAGGGTAAGTCTGCCTCCGCGCGAAAGATGCTTACCAGACCAACGATTGAGTCTAGATTCAACCTTTTTGATCATCGGCATCCAATCCGATTTATGAAGCTTCCCCCATCTTAAGGGGATACCAAGATAATGGATGAAAAAAGAGGTCGGAACACAGTTGAAGAATTGCGTAATTTCTGCTTGACGGTTTTGAGATCCACCAAGCCAAAGAACAGAAGACTTTTGAAAGTTAATGGCTAAGCCCGAGGTATTTTCAAAAATGTAAAGGAGTAACTTCACGTTACGTAAAGTCCCTCCGTTGGGTTTCACAAAGATAATGGTATCATCAGCGTATTGAAGTTTCAACACTCTGCAGAAGCTATTAGAACCTCCAAGACCTTCGATAACATCAGCCTCCCACGCATTGTGGAGCAGCTACTGAAAACATCAGCAACGAGAGAGAATAAGAGGGAGGAGATAGGATCACCTTGACGAAGACAATGCTTACACTTGAATTTGTGGCCTTCCGTACCACTAATTATAATAGATGAGGTGCCAGCGAAGAGACTGGATTTAATCCAGGCTATCCATTTTGGACTGAAACCATGATGTAAAAGGGTTTCAAAAAGGAAGTCCCAATTTACATTATCATAAGCTTTTTGAAAATCTAATTTTAACAGGATCTCCTCCGAATTGGATCTATGGCAGTCTGAAATAATTTCTTGGGCCGACACCACGCTATCAAGGATATAGCGATCTTTAAAGAAACCGGATTACGTGGGGTCAATCAAGGGAGAAATCAAGGCACTAAGACGGGTAGATAGAACTTTCATGATGATCTTGAAGGTCGGGTTAAGAAGGCTAATAGGCCTAAAGTTCGAAACCGAGTTGGCACCCAACAATTTTGGGATAAGGACGATATGCGCATAATTGATCCTATCAAAGGAGAAATTTTCTTGGTGGAGATCAGAGAACATTTGGAAAAGATCGTCTTTGAGACAATCCCATAAACATTGGAAAAAGAAGGCTGGGAACCTGTCAGGACCTGGGGCTGAATCACTTTTTAAAGAGAACACCGTGAACTTGATCTCTTCTTAAGAGAAAGGATCCTCCAAGCTAGACAGATCATGCGTCTGCTGACCATACAAAGGAGTCCAGTTAAGATGAATTGAGCGATGCTTATGAGATCCCAGAAGATCTTTAAAGAACTGAAGAAAAGTAGCATGGATATTTGAGTCCGAAGTTAATTCGATGCCACTGTCAAAGATATTTAAAAGTTAAAGCCCCCCTTAGAAATCTAGCCATAATTATATGCATGTTAGATTAAAAATTGAAGGGCATACAATACATACATAATATATATAAAGTATCCAACTAATCGTGCATATATATATATATATATATATATATAGCGGGTAAACACGTGGTTTATGTTGTTTGAAACAATGCTTCATACTTAATATATTTTATATACAAAGAGGATTTTTCATTGCAAATGCATTGTAACGTGCAAACACATGTAAACTACTTAAATTGTTGTTTGAATATAATCTAGCTGTCGTTGTTTGAACAACAGCTAAAATAGTTTGCACGCATTTATATGCTATAGTATGTTTGTAATGGAACATTCCTATATGTATATATATGGCTGGCCAGTAGGAATATGTCAAATAATGTTTGTCGACAAACAAACATATTGCTCGGGAAATGAGGGGACTTGTACTGGAAAATATACATTTCATTAGGGTTTTAGTCATATTCATGAGTCCTAACTAATCTCAACTTTTACCTATTGGTTCATCATAATTCATTATTTACACTTACTCTTCATTGATTATTACATGAAACCTGGTAAACTTAAAATTTTGATAGTCCACTGGACTTATAGATATTTTTATTTTTTGTTAAGGAATCCATAAATTCACCAGAATCAGAGGGTCCAAATTCAACAGTTCAGGTGATACTCTGATCGATAACCATTATTTGAAATAGCATACTCAAGTCGATTCTACTCAACGGGCTTTTGAACCACAGATTGTCAGAAAGGGTGCAAACTAATAAATTCCACTATGTCAGAGACTATTATGTAAATAAACGATGATATTAATATTGTTGCTGTTAAATTTGGTGAGGGAGCAAATATACAATGAGTTAATATTTAATAAAAACTACTAAAAATCTGACGTTTGATCTTTGTCGTGGAAAGTAGTTAGAGCTCCTGAGAGTGGATCGAGATCGTTGATTGAACACCATGATATGGATCCGATGGTTGCTGACGCGGCCAATGGATCTGCGAAAAGCCTAAAATACCGGGGATGGCCCCGACGACCGACCCTCCGATGCTCATGTCAGAACCAGAGAGAGAAAGAGAGTTTGAAAGAGAAACTATTGATTACCTTCTGACTGAGAAGGGAGGAGGGTATTTATAGGCCCGAAAAACAGTTTAGGAGATCGACATGAATCCATTAGATCAAGATGAATTCCTTATCTCTTGTTGATTCCCCCTCCTGAAGTGATAAGACTCTCTTTTTTGGGGATAAGAGATTTGACTTACAGCCCTCAAGAGCTGGGTGTCTCTTCTAGTGGGCATAATCAGTCATTTTTAATGACCTTGAAAGCGGTGAATGTCTTGTAGAGGAGTTTGGAGAAGGCCTAGACCTATTAAATAAGCCGGTTATGACTAGTCTACATGTAGAGGCTTTGAGATCTGCACTAGAATCGTACGACCCTGATTTGCTGCTATTTTTACCATTATCATAAGCCCCCCACTTTCAGGAGACAATTTTCTTGACTTTCGGGAAGTAGTTTGCTTTATTTTTGAATTCTGAAATACAATCTGAGATTTCAGGGTGTTTTAGAGATATTTGAAACTGTTCAGAAGCTTCTGATGGATGAAAATAATTTCCTAGATTTTTCTGGAGTATTCCGTAAATTTTCAGATTTTTTAGAATTTTCCAGATTTTAAAATAATTTTTTCTAATTTTAAAATCATTAATTTTTAAAAAAAATTAATGACCCCAATTTTAAATTATTTTTCAAAAATTTTAATTAATTTTTCGAATTAAATAATTATTTTTGGAATTTTTTAATTAAATTTCGAATTATAAATGATTTTTGGGGATTTTGTGAATTATAAACCTATGCACGAATTTTAAAGCCATCGGTTCCTTTTAAGGGTGGCAATTGGCCCGAACCCGAACTGAACCTGCCTCGGTCCGACCCGATAATTAGCGGACTTGGGCTAATAATTCTTATCAGGCCAGGCTCGGTCTTAATTTTTTAGGCCCGAGAAAAATTAGGACCGGGCTCAGGTCCAAGTGCTTAGGCCTGATGGGCCCGAATCAAATTTGTATATGTGTGTATGTATGTTTATACATACATCATGTATATTTATGTATGCATTTTTTAAAAGAGAATATTCATGTAAGTAAGTTGATATGAATGTTAAAGTTTATAGATAGAGAAATTATGCATTGTATATAAAATTAAATAAAAATAGATAAATTAGATGTGAATTACTCAAAAGTTTGTAGTATTCCTATTATTTTTATTTTTTTATCTCCCAAAAATACGGAATACGAGCACGTAACATTGGCCCAGCGAATGACTAACATCACCCATAAGCTATTTATTCGATTAACTCAATAATATAATCAATACAGAATAAATGCGCAGGCAATAATAATAATCTCATGAACAATAATACTTGAAAAGAAGTAATATATAATATCCAAGTATAATAATAATCCAACATCTGGAAACAAATAGCAATATTCGAGTCAAAAGCCCACAATACAATGAAATAACAATAGTTCAATAAAACAACAAGCAACTAGAAAGCATTAAATCTTCAGAATCTCTGTCCTAAAATTCCAGCAGGCAATTCTCCATCATCACATGTAAACACTTCATCTAAAAAGGGGAGAAAAATTGTCCTTAGAGCAAGTCATGGACAGCAAGTAGAGAAAGCAGGGAATAATGGAATAACGGTATAACAATGAATCAATGGATCAATAGGAATCAATAACATGAGACAATAATGATAATCGATGCAATGGCTATAATAAATGATGCAATATTCGGTGAGGGTAATCAATGATCAATAACAGTAACATTTAGCCAATATTCGATATCAATAGGAACAATGATGAAAAATATGCAGTATCGGTGATGTGTCAATCCTTATGTCTATTAATCATTTTAACTCCTAACTAATGCACATACTACTGTGTCCCATCTGTTCCATACCACGGTTCGATGCATACAATCAATTTCGTTTAGACTATAGTGCTAGACTTTATAGTTCATGTACTGAGTATGATGACGATAACGGTAATAACACTGGCCATGTGTAATTTCTTACACGATGACGATAACGGTAATAATACGGGTCATGTGTAATTTCTTACACAATGACGATAACGGTAATAATCACGGGCCATCATCCGAGTACAGTCTCTATATCATCAACTACTCTAGTCAATCCCTTAAACCCCGACTTATTAATTATTTCATCAATGCAACAATACAATATGCAAATTAATGGACATTTCGGTGAATAATATTATCAACAGGGGAACAATATGATGAGAACATGAATATGACGGTTAGAATAGTGACAATAACTCGTTGGGGACATGTAATGTAACATACATTCATTAATTCATGCAATAGTACAACATAGGAATTATTAACCTATTAAAAAGTGGAATCTAAAATTTTGGACAGCAAGCTAGTTTGTACAAAAATGCAGTTTCCCGTTGACTCAGAAATCGAAAGTTGAATCCGTCAGAAAATCTGGAAACTAGACTTCCACACGGTTCCAACGCGCATATTTAAAGTTCAAATTCCGACAACAGTAGCTAGGTCAAACACACTGTTCTTTACAGGTTTTATGTTCAGGCAGAAATTCGACATCCTGTTGTTTTAAATTTTAGAATCAGCAAAAACTTAACATTAAATTCATTAAAAATACTTATTAGATTCCTGAACATGTAAATTAAGAATATGAAAATTTTCAGAGCAAAATTTTATCATTTGATCAGTCTTTTTACTGTTTAAAGATGAAAGGTATGAGAATCTGAAAATCTGAAAGTAAAAACACAGCTATAGTAAATCAGGCATAACTTTTGCTACACAACTCGGAATTCAAAAATTCATGATGTTCTGAAAACTAGAAAGATAAGGCTACAATTCATATTCTGAAAGTATTTCATTTTAAGGTTGTTTACTGGTTCGAAAACAGCGGTCAATATTCAGGTAAGCAAGCATATACAGGGTTTTGGGTAGTTTTCTTGAAATAAAATTAATTAGACTATATGGGTATCGATTCTTTAGTCAATAAATGTGTAATCAACATGATCGGTGTCAAAACATGATAAATAAAACTAGAACACGCTCATATATCAATTTATCATCAATCAATCATCAATTGATCAAACAACATACAACCTATCAATTGTCTCTACAGTAATTTATTTGTGTGATGGTTATATGAACAACCCTAGAATCAATTTTATATGCACTCATGAAAGATCCAAACTTTAGAGTCAAAAGTTGTACGATGTCAAAAATATTGAGGTTAGCTCGTGTAAACCCTCAATAGACCCAACTAATAGATGAATAATGGATAATACGATAACAAAGAGATCTACTTGCAAGAGTTTCAATGAGACTTGAATTTGATATAATTAGCAATTCAAGAGGACAATGACTTGCCTGTTAGACAGTGAAAACGAATACCAAGAATAACGGGATAAGGATTCCAAAGCAATGAACTCACGAACTAGTTCAACCCACCAACAATACGTGCAATATACGTGCAATAATCCAAAGAGACAATCAACACAGCAGACAACGACAGCACCCAAGAATACTATAGCAACCACAGCGTCAGCAAGGCCAAGGGCAGCGGCGTTGCTGGCGACCAGAGGCGAGGTCGACGTCGACGGCGGAGGACAGGGGGCGGCACTGGTGGCGCAATCGGCGGACGAATAGGGAAAGAGCTCGGGGGTTCTGCCGGTTGACGATCGAAACACAGAGGGAAGGAGACAAGGGTTTCAGGGGTTGGTCTGGCTGGCGGCACTAGAGAGTGGTGCCGGAGTAGGGGAGTGGTGACGGGGTGCCGAAGGTCGATCGTAGAAGAAGACCGGAAGGGAAGGGGTGTTTTGGCGAGAAAACAGGGAGAGAGAGAACGGTATGAGAGACAGGGTAGGAAAGAGATTAGACGGCTAGGGTTTCAAAAATTTTGCAATCATTAGGGTTTGCATTAGGGTTGTATTTATAGGGTACAATTAGGGTATTGGGTTAGTGGTTTAGGGTTCAATAATAGCGGTGTTGGGTCAAGAACAAATCAAATTGGGTTTTAGGGTTCAATAAGAGGTAGATCCAAATCAATAAGGTTCAAATAAAAAATACCCACAATTAAATAAGAGAACAATAGGATCAAAAAGAATAGCCCGATCAAAAGAACGAAGAATCATGAACAAGTCTTAATTAAAATAATAAAGAGAGAAATAGGGTTTTTATTCAATTGCAAATAAAAAAAATTACAAAAGGGTAAAAAATTGAAAATTACAAAAATGGTACTTACAATCCTACACACCTTACAATAAAATTTCGTCCTCGAAATTTAAGCAAGTGGTAGTAGGGTAACCTTGAGGAAAAGAAAAGAACAAGAAGTACTCAAAAAGATGAGAAAATCTTTTTCGAATCTCACTCTCAAGCTCCCTAGTCGACTCATCAGGCGAGTGAGGATTCCAAGCAACACAAACCAACTCGATAACCTTCTTCTTCAAAATCTTCTCCCGCCTGTCCACAATCGAAATTGGATGAATCTCACAAGACAAATCTGGTCGAACCGACAACTCCGAATAATCAATAACATGACTATTATCCCGAACATACTTCCTGAGCTGAGAAACATGGAAGACGTTATGCACCCCAGCAAGAGCTGGCGACAACGCGAGTCTATAGTTCACCTTGCCTACTCGCTCCACCACATCGAACAGACCAATGAATCTGGGGCTCAACTTGCCCCCACCACCAAAGCGAATCACACCTTTCCATGGCAACACCTTGAGGAACACATGATCACCCACTTCGAACTCCAACGTTCTCCTATGCATGTCTGCCCATTTCCTCTGCTTGTCCTGTGCGGCTTGGAAATGCTTCCTGATCTGGGCCACTACATCAACAGTTTTCGTGATCAACTCTGGCCCTAAAAGCTTCCTCTCACCAATGTCATCCCAACACACTATTGACCTACACTTCCGACCATACAAGACTTCATACGGAGCTGTCAGAAGACTAGCTTGGTAGCTATTATTGTATGAAAACTCCACCAAGTGTAGATGATATTCCCAAGAACCTCCAAACTGAAGCACACAGGAACTCAACATATCCTCCAAAGTCAGAATAGTCCTCTCTGATTGACCATCTATCTATGGATGAAATGCAGTACTAAACTTTAGCTTACTCCTAAGATTGGTCTGAAGACTCTTCCAGAATTGAGATCTAAATCTAGTATCTCTGTCTGATATAATACTGACAGGAACACCATGCAATCTTACAATCTCCTGCATATACCTTTCTGCCAGGCTCTCTGTAGACTAACCAACTCTGAAAGGAATGAAATGAGCACTCTTCGTCAAGCGAACCACAATCACCCAGATGGCATTGTGATCCTGGGACTTCTAGGCAAAGCAGTCATGAAATCCATAGTGATATTCTCCCACTTCCACTCCGGAATAGGAAGCGATTGAAGAAGTCCAGCAGTCTTCTGATGTTCTGCTTTCACTTGCTGACAAATCAGACATCGAGATACAAATCTTGCAACAGGCCTCTTCATACCATGCCTCCAGAAATGCAACTTCAAATTCCGATACATCTTAGTACCACCAGGATGAATAGAGTATGATGAGCAATGAGCTTCTTCAAGTAACTTCTGCCTGACTTCTCCCTTCAGAACACAAAGATGAGTCCCAAAGCAAAGAGATCCATCCTCATGAATCACCATATCAGTTCTAGAACCAGCTCGAAACTCCTGCAACTGCACATCACCAGATTGTTCATCCTTAATCTAATCTACCAAGGACGACTGCAACTGAAGCACCACACAACTCTGCTTAGAACCAGGCAATACCACATCCAATTCCAATCTTCTCATAGCTTTCACAAGCTCTTTCTGCTCAGTAAGAACCATAATAACAGGTCTTCTGCTCAAAGCATCAGGCACTGAATTAATCTTACCAAGGTGATACTGCAAACTGATATCATAATTCGCCATCAATTCCAACCATCGCCTTTGCCTCATATTCAGCTCTTTCTGGGTGAACACATACTTGAGACTTTTGTGGTCAGTGAAAATCTCTACTCGGTTTCCAAGTAAATAATGTCTCCAAAGCTTCAAGGCAAAAATTACAGCAGCAAGCTCCAAATCATGTGTAGGATAATTCTTCTCATGCGGCCTCAATTTTCTATATGCATATGCAACAACCTTGCCTCGTTGCATCAAAACAGCACCCAAACCTCTACCTGAAGCATCACAGCGAATTATGAAACCTCTTGATCCATCTGGTATAGTCAACACAGGTGCTGATGTCAACCGATTCTTCAATTCAACGAAGGCTTCTCCACACGACTCATCCCACATAAACTTCTGATCCTTTCCAGTCGACTTGGTCAATGGCCCTGCAATCTTCGAGAAATCCCGAACAAACTTCTTGTAGTAACCCGCTAGACCAAGAAAACTCCGAACCTCCGATACAGACTTCGGCGTCGGTCAATCCTTAACAACAGAGATCTTGGACGGATCGATAAAAACACCATCACCAGAAATAATATGGCCCAAGAACGCCACACGATCCAACCAAAACTCACACTTGCTAAGCTTCCTATACAACTGATGATCCCTCAAGGTCTGTAAAACAATCTTCAAGTGCTCATCATGCTCACCCCGATTCCGAGAATAGAAAAGGATGTCATCAATGAACACCACCACAAAGTTGTCCAAGAAGGGAGAGAAAACCCGATTCATCAAGCTCATAAATACAGCTGGAGCATTAGTAACTCCAAAAGGCATCACCAAAAATTTATAGTGCCCATATCTCGTTCGAAAAGCAGTTTTCTCTACATCCTCGACTTTCTCCTTAACCTAATGATAACCAGAACGAAGATCCAGCTTCAAAAATACAGAAGCACCTCCCAGTTAATCAAATAGGTCATTAATCATTGGCAATGGATACCTGTTCTTCACTGTGACATTATTGAGCTCTCGGTAGTCAATGTATAAACTCCGACTACCATCCTTCTTGTTGACAAACAGAAATGGAGCTCCCCAAGACGAAACATTTGGCCTGATAAAACCTCTATCCAACAACTCCTAAATCTGCTCTTTCAACTTAACCAATTCAACATGAGCCATTCTGTACCTGGCTGAACATCAATACTGAATACCACTTCATGATCTGGCAGTAATCCCGACAATTCCTCAGGAAAAACATCTAAAAAATCCCACACAACTAACGGTGCGACAACATCATCCGCACACACTTCCTCCATAACTCCAACTTCTAGACTGGCCAACTTTTTAGCACAAGCAAGCGGCGTCTCACCGGCACAGAAATCAAATTCCTGCCATTCTGGCATTCGAAACACCACCTTCTTCTTGCGGAAGTCAATCACGGCATGAGTGGCACTAAGCTAATCTATCCCCAGAATAACATCAAATCCAGAATTGCCAATGACAATCAAATCGGCAACAAACTCAACACCACCAATAACCAAGGGGCTCTGCTCACAAATCTGAGAACACACGACAACACCTCCACCTGTAGAAATGTTCCAAGCCACTGGCATAGCGTTGTTAGCCAAAAGATGCAGATCGACAAAGCGGAAAGAAACAAATGAATGAGTTGCACCAGAATCAAAGAGAGCATGAGCAGGAAAAGAATGGACAAGGATAATGCCTAGCAAGAAGTCAAAGTGAGAACACAAAAGGCAGAAACAAAATGCAAGAAAAAGGCATGAATGGAAGGCAACATGAACAACGACATGATACAAGAATAAAATAGCAAGAGAAAAGGAAGCAACAATGCAAGGATGGAGAAACAATATGAGAATCCTAGGACCTGTGGGTTATGGGCTCACCACGCTTCCGCTGTGCCACTTTGATGGCAAAACTCCAAGCTGTAGACATGTCGTTGTAGATCAAGTAATGTCGATCGAAGGACCAAGCAGGAAGAAGAAGAATGGATGACACCAGAATCAAAAGAATATGGGCATGAAAATAATGAAATCATACCCAATAAGGAATCAATGAATGGAAGGGATAAAAAAGGAATCAAATAAGACATCAGTTGTTCATGCGATCACTGTATTGCACATACTATTGAGTCAAATCGATAAAATTCCAAATCTAATTAATATATCAATAAAAGCCAAACTTCCTTTCGTTAGCCACGTTTGACTGATATATTATCCAAAACGCAGGCTCTGATACCACTAAAAACACTATCACACCCCGCTTTCTAAAAATACGGAATACGAGCATGTAACATTAGCCCAGCAAATGACTAACGTCACCCACAAGCTGTTTATTCGATTAACTCAACAATATAATCAATACAGAACAAATGCACAGATAATAATAATAATCTCATGAACAATAATACTTGAAAAGAAGCAATATATAATATCTACGTATAATAATAATCAAACATTTGGAAACAAATAGCAATATTCGGGTCAAAAACCCACAATACAATGAAATAATAATAGTTCAATAAAACAACAAGCAACTAGAAAGCATTAAATCTTCAGAATCTGTGTCCTCCAATTCCTGCATGCAATTCTCCATCAACACCTTTAAACACTTCATCTAAAAAGAGGAGAAAAATTGTCCATAGAGCAAGTCATGGACAGTAAGTAGAGAAAGCAGGAAACAATGGAATAACTGTATAACAATGAATCAATGGATCAATAGGAATCAATAACATGAGACAATAATAATAATCGATGCAATGACTATAAACAATGATGCAATATTCGGTGAGGGTAATCAATAATCAATAATGGTAACACTTAGACAATATTCGATATCAATAGGAACAATGACGAACAATATGCAGTGTCGGTGATGTGTCAATCTTTATATCTATTAATCATTTTAACTCCTAACTAATGCACATACTGCTGTGTCCCATCTGTTCCATACCACAGGTTCGATGCATACAATCAATTTTGTTTAGACTATAGTGATAGACTTTATAGTTCATGTACTGGGTATGATGACGATAACGGTAATAACACGGGCCATGTGTAATTTCTTACACGATGACAATAACGGTAATAACATGGGCCATGTGTAATTTTTTACACAATGACGATATCAGTAATAATCACGGGCCATCATCCGAGTACAGTCTCTATATCATCAACTACTCTTTTCAATCCCTTAAACCCCGACTTATTAATTATTTCATCAATGCAACGATACAATATGCAAATTAATGGACATTTCGGTGAACAATAGTATCAATAGAGGAACAATAAGATGATAATATGAATAGGACGGTTAGAATAGTGACAATAACTCGTTGGGGATATTTAATGTAACATACATTCATTAATTCATGCAATAGTACCACATAGGAATTATTAATCTATTGAAAAGTGGAATCTAAATTCTGGACAGCAAGCACAGTCTGTACAAAATTATAGTTTTTTGCTGACTCAGAAATCAAAAGCTGAATCCGTCAGAAAATATGGAAACTAGACTTCATCACGGTTCCAATGCATATTTAAAGTTCAAATTCCGACAATAGTAGCTAGGTCAAACACACTGTTCTTTACAGATTTTATGTTCAGACAGAAATTCGACATCTTGTTGTTTTAAATTTTAGAATCAGCAAAAACTCAATATTAAATTCATTAAAAATACTTATTAGATTCCTAAGCATGTAAATCAAGAATCTGGAAATTTTCAGAGCAAAAATTTATCATTTGATTAGCCTTTTTACTGTTTAAACATGAAAGGTACGAGAATCTGAAAATCTGAAAGTAAAAAAACACATCTGTAGTAAAATGGGCATAACTTTTGCTACACAACTCGAAATTCAAAAATTCAAGATTTTCTGGAAACTAGAAAGATAAGGCTACAATTCATATTCAGAAAGTATTTCTTTTTAAGGTCGTTTACTGGTTCGAAAACAGCGGTCAATATTCAGGTCAGCAAGCGTATTCAGTGGTTTAGGTAGTTTTCTTGAAATAAAATTAATTAGACTACATGGGTATCGATTCATTAGTCAATAAATGTGTAATCAACATGATGGGTGTCAAAACATGATAAATAAAACTAGAACACGCTCATACACCAATTTATCATCAATCAATCATCAATCGATTAAACAACATACAACCTATCATTGTCTCTACAATAATTTATTTGTGTGATGGTTATATGAACAACCCTAGAATCAATTCTATATGCACTCATGAAAGATCCAAACTTTAGAGTCAAAAGTGACACGATGTCAAGAATATTGGGGTTAGCTCGTGTAAACTCTCAATAGACCCAACGAATATATGAACAATGGATAATACGATAACAAAGTGATCTACTTGCAAGAGTTTCAATGAGACTTGAATTTTAAACAATTAGCAATTGAAGAGGATGGTGACTTGCCTGTTAGACGGTGAAAACGAGTACCAAGAATGACGGGATAAGGATCCCGAAGCAACAAACTCACGAACTAGTTCAACCCACCAATAATACGTGCAATGTACGTGCAATAATCCAAAGAGACAATCAACACAGCACACAAAGAGAACTCAGCAATGACAACACCCAAGAAGACTGCAGCAACCACAACGTCAGCAAGGCCAAGGGCGGCGGCGTTGCTGGCGACCAGAGGCGAGGTCGACGTCGACGGCGGAGGAGCACGGGGGAGGCACTGGTGGCGCGATCAGTGGTCGAATAGGGAAAGAGCTCGGGGGTTCTGCCGCTTTTGACAAGAGAAACAGAGATGGAAGGAGACAGGGGTTTTGGGGGTTGGTCTGGCTAGCGGTGCTACAGATCGGCGCCAGAGTAGGGAGTGGTGACGGGGTGCCGAAGGTCGGTCGGAGAAGAAGACCGGAAGGGGAAGGGTGTTTTGGCGGGAAAACAGGGAGAGAGAGAACGGTAGGAGAGAGAGGGTAGGAGAGAGATTAGACGGCTAGGGTTTCAAACATTGTGCAATCATTAGGGTTTGCATTAGGGTTGTATTTATAGGGTACAATTAGGGTATTAGGTTAGTGTTTTAAGGTTCAATAATAGCGGTTTTGGGTCAAGAACAAATCAAATTGGATTTTAGGGTTCAATAAGAGGTAGATCCAAATCAATACGGTTCAAATAAAAAATACCCACAATTAAATAAGAGAACAATATGATCAACAAGAATAGCCCGATCAAAATAACGAAGAATCATGAACAAGTCTTAATTAAAATAATAATCCAGAGAGAAAATAGGGTTTTTATTCAATTGCAAATAAAAAAAATTACAAAAGAGGAAAAAATTGAAAATTACAAAAATGGTAGTTAAACGCCCCGCTTCCCAAAAGGAATACGGAATATGGATTCACGACACAAGTCTAGCGAATGGCTTTCACTATTCATAAGCTGTAAGGATCTTTACAACATGTACAGGAATAAACAAGCGATATACAGGATATAACCAGCCATGCATGCATGAATAAATTAACATAACCAACAGGATTACTTGAAAACAAAAATACTTAATCTCAAATAATCAGGTCTGGAAACAAGACTTAAATCCTGGGACAAAATGCCCAATACAAAATCCATGTAGCAATTATAATTTATTCAAAAACATGAAATAAACTCAAGCAAGAAACTCCAGCCAGCCTAGAATACTTGGTCACTTACTCCCTCGGGCTGCTGGTCACTAAAGTCTGTAAGTTTAACAAATTGCAGGAAGAGGAAAAAGAAACAAAACGCCTGTCAATGCAAGTTACGGGCCGCTTGTAGTGCAGGCAACAAGTACAGAAAACAGATGGAACAAGTATAGAGTAACGACAAGAAACAAGTACTGAATAAGCATGGAATGCACGTGACAGCAAAGTAGAACATCTAACTCCTAATCAAGGAACAGAATCAAGTAGCATGATGATATAACAGGTGCATGTAACATGTAACAGGTATCAGGAAGCATGCAAGCAGGTAAACATGTAACAGGTGTCAAATAGCATGTGTAGGTATCAGAAATATGCAGGTGATCATGTTATTCTCAAATCTTGTATTTAATCCTATCTATGTAGCACTTCATGCATCCCAAATTTTACCACATGGTTGCTACATTCATGCAAGTTACGTTTAGATTTAGTGGTGGGTTTCTATAGGACCGTGTACTCAGGCGTCATGCACAGGTAATAGGTAACAGGTTCATGAATTAGGTAGTAACATAAAAGGTTCATGAATTAGGTAGTAACATAACAGGTTCATGAATCAATGCATAAAGTACAACAGGTTCATGAATCAACATAAAGTAAAACAGGTTCATGAATCAAACGTAAAGTGGGAAACACGGGCCCCCTTCTGAGTACACGTACCTATATTGTCAGAAAATCTAGAAAATAGACTCTCGGACAAATCCAGCACATATACAGAAGTCATATAACAACTACATAAACAGGGCTTAAAATAGCGTTTTATACGGAATTCATGTTCAGCCAGAAATCACAAAGTTATATTTATAAGCGTGAAAATGGCATAAAAGCTTACTGATTAAATCTAAGAAAAATCTGGAAGATTTCCTAGTATGTCTATTATCAGAAAATAAAATTTCATAATATTCCATTATAGATAGCATAGTCAAATAAATTCGGAAAACAGAAAGAAACAACAAGTTTATGAATCTGAAACTTTAGACAGAGCAGTACTAAAACAGTGATGAATCACAAAGTATAACTCGAAATTCAAATCCATCAAAAGGTTTGTAAAATAGACACAGCAGGCTACATTTTATATTCACAAAGTTTAAATCAACAGTGACTGGAAACAGGTTGAAAATAGAGTTCTTCGGTGAATAGCATGCAATTTGGAAATATATTGGTTTGTTCACAAGCATTGAATAGTTTATAAAAGTCATTAAATAAATCCACAAAAATTAAGGGTTGACACGTTTAGTCATACCCAGAAAAATATTGAATCCAAATCTTACTTTTAACACCAGTTTAAAAATAAATAATTATACAGCAAACTCATAAAACAGAATCTGGAAATTTCAACACAGTTGTAGTAAAAAAGCAATAACTCACGCATCACAAATCAAAACTGAGATCAGTCGAAAGTTCTGAAAAATAGACAACGAGGCCTACGAATCATATTCTCAAAATAATTTGATTTACTGACCTTAACAGGGTCTAAAATATTGAACCAAAATAGGGCAACAGCAAAACGAAAACTCTTCTCATGCATTTAATCAAACAACTCATATGCAATAAATCCAAATAAGAATATAATGCCAAACATGGTATATTAGATATTCAAAACAACATGGTATGGTTATTTAACAAGTCTACGACAAGATAACACAACTAATACACCAAGCATGCAACAAATACATCACATATCATGGATCACGAAGAACCATATATACATGCATCAAGAGTCTAGTTAGATCTAGATTATTTTCATGTCATGTGTGTGACAACTATGATGATGGATCAAGACTATGGATGGGTCAACGAATGGATCAAGATTTAACAAGAGATCTTCATGAGAACAAATCCAAAAACAAAACAAAAGCGAGACTACATGTGGTATTTTGTACTTGTATATACAACAAAAATTATACAAGTACTTGCCTTAGGGTAGCCGACGAATCCGATGAAAAGACGAGAATAACGGGAATGGATCCCGGGCAACGAACACAACCACGAATGATTACGAATGATCACGAACACAACGTTCACGAACACAACGATCACGAACACAACACTTGCGGGAGGCGGGAGATTGCGGAGCATCGGCGTCGGGAGTAAGGGTGGAAGGCCGAGAGGGGTGCGCTGCCGTGGTGGGGGTGCTGCTGGCTTTGGTAGGAGAAGGGTAGGAGACCGGGGCTGCTGTCGTCGTGGGTGCAGGGCGCGACAGTCGGAGGGCGGCGTAGCAGTGGGGCGCGACAGGGCGGCTGCGGGGCTAGTCGGCGGGGGCAGGTCGGGGGTATTGAGAGGGGGGGCGAGAGAGAGAGATGAGATAGTAGAGTTAGGGTTTAGGAGATAGAGATTAGAGATAGGAGTATAACAAATTTTGTTGGGGTTTAATAATGAGATTTTGGGGTATGTTGGGATTTGAAGAATCAAGAGAAGATATGGGAGGTATGATCTGCTTGTTAGGCAGATGGAGAACGTGAAGAAATATCTGGGGGAGACTGGATAAAAGAAGAGGGTATTGGGTAGCTGGTTAGGATCCAGTAGGACGGATAGAAGGGTTTAAATAGAGTAGACTGGGTAAAAACCAGATCCAATAGGGCAGAAACAAATAAATAAACAATTAGCCAAGAAATGAAATAGATTAGAATTAGCAAATCCTTCGAAAATAATTAGCAGACAAATTGAATCAAAAAGATCAAATCAAAGATGACAAAAAAATAGACGAATTTATATTGAGAATGAAGAACAAATCCACTGTTCAGAAAAATGAAAGAATACAATCAGATAGAATACAGTGGGAAGAAAAATACAGTAAAAAAAATTTAAGAAACGGAAAACAGGAGTTACAAATCCTACCCACCTAACAAGAAGAATTTCGTCATCGAAATTCAAACAAGTGGTACATAGGGTAACTCCAAAAAGAAAGAACAACAACAACAAAGACAAAGCTACACAAACAAATGAGGAAACCTCCGCTGGATATCCTCCTCCAGCTCCCAGGTCGACTCACCCGGCGGGTGAGGATTCCAAGAAACCCGAACTAGCCTAATGACCTATTCTTCAGTACTTTCTTCCGTCGATCCAAAATAGCAACTGTCGGAATCTCACAAGTCAGATCCGGCTGCACAGATAACTCTGAATAGTCGATCATATAGCTCTCATCACGGATATATCTCATGTGTTACGAGACATGGAAGACATCGTGCACTCCAGATAAAGCTGGTGGCAATGCAAGACGATAGGCCACCTTGCTTACT
Source organism: Hemerocallis citrina (assembly GCA_017893485.1). Classification (NCBI taxonomy): domain Eukaryota; kingdom Viridiplantae; phylum Streptophyta; class Magnoliopsida; order Asparagales; family Asphodelaceae; genus Hemerocallis; species Hemerocallis citrina. The sequence goes on from CM030368.1 coordinate 52,985,399, forward strand.
CGCTCCACGATATCAAATGGCCTAATGAACCTAGGGCTTAGCTTGCCCCCACTACCAAACCGAATGAAACCACTCCATGACGATACCTTAAGGAAAACATGGTCACCGACTTCAAACTCCAAGGCTCTCCTATGGACATCTGCCCATCTCCTCTGCCTGTCTTGTGCTTCCTGAAGATGCTTCCTGATCTGAGTCACCGCATCGACAGTCCTGGTGATCAACTCTGAACCCAACAACTTCCTTTCACCAATGTCATCCTAACACATTGGTGATCTGCACTTCTGACCATATAGTGCCTCGAATAGTGTAGCTTTAAGACTGGCCTGAAAGCTGTTATTGTACGAGAACTCTACAAGATGCAAATGGTCCTCCCAAAATCCACCAAACTGCAACACATAGGACCTTAACATGTCCTCTAGAGTCTGGATGGTCCTTTCTGACTGTCCATCTGTCTGGGGATGAAAAGCTGTACTACACTTCAGTTTACTCCCCAAACTACTCTGAAGACTCTCCAAAAACTGAGACCTGAATCTCGAATCCCTGTCGGATACAATACTGACTGGAACCCCATGAAGTCTGACGATCTCTTGCATGTACTTCTCTACTAGGCTCTCAGTAGACTGTCCGACTCTGAAGGGAATGAAGTGAGCACTCTTCGTCAGTCTGTCCACAATCACCCAAATGGCATTGTGACCCTTAGGACTCCTCGGCAAAGTGGTCACAAAATCCATCGTGATGTTTTCCCATTTCCACTCCGGAATAGGAAGGGGTTGAAGAAGTTCGGCGGTTCTCTGATGCTCTGCCTTCACCTGCTGGAAGATCAAGCACTGAGATACAAACCTAGCCACGGCCCGCTTCATGCCATGCCACCAGAAGTGAAGCTTCAAGTTCCGGTACATCTTAGTAACTCCGGGATGAATAGAGTACGACGAACGGTGGGCTTTCTCAAGTAACCTCTGACGAACTTTACCCTTCGGGACACACAACCTGGACCTAAAACGAAGCAATCCATCTTCATGAACAACCATATCTGTTCTGGAACCTGCCTCAACCTCTGCTCTGAATCCCTGCAACTACTTATCTCCAGCTTGCGCCTCTTTAATCTGCTCAACAAGAGACGACTGAAGCTGAAGCATCATACAACTCCAATCAGAACTCGGCAAAAACACATCCAATTCCAACCTCTGCATCTGCTCAACCAGTTCCCTCTGCTGAGTTAGGAACATGGCTGCTTGTTGCCTGCTCAAAGCATCCGGTACAAAGTTGATCTTGCCGGGGTGATACTGCAGATTGATGTCATAGTCGGTCATCAGCTAAAACCAATGCCTCTACCTCATGTTCAATTCATTCTTAGTGAAAACATACTTGAGAATTTTGTGGTTAGTAAAGATTTCCACTCGGTTTCTAAGTAAATAGTGTCTCCAAAGCTTCAAAGCAAAGATCACTGCTGCCAACTCCAAATCATGAGTCGGATAGTTCCTCTCGTGCAGCCTCATCTGCCTCAATGCATAAGCAACAACTCAACCATTCTCCATCAATACTACACCAAGACTCTTGCCAGAAGCGTCACAGTGAACCACAAATCCGCCTGAACCATCTGAAATAGTCAACACTAGCGCTGATGTTAACCTGCTCTTCAACTCTGCAAAAGTTTTCTTACAAGCCTCATCCCAAATGAACTCCTGATCCTTCCCTGTCAGCCTAGTCAACGGCCCAACTATCTTCGAAAAGTCTTGGACAAATTTCTGATAATATCCAGCCAGACCATGGAAACTTCTCACCTCCGAAACTGACTTAGGAACTGGCCAATCTCTCACTGCAAAAACCTTGGACAGATCAACTGAGATTCCCTTGCTAGGAGATAATGTGCCCCAAGAAGGTATCTCGGTCGAGCCAGAACTCACACTTGTTGAGTTTTCCATAGAGCTGATTCTCTCTAAAAGTCTGTAGAACCAACCTTAGATGCTCAGCGTGCTCCTCCTGGTTCCGAAAATACACCAGAATATCATCTATGAAGACCACCACAAATTTTTCCAGAAATGGGGAAAAGACCCTGTTCATCAGATTCATGAACACAGTTGGTGCATTCGTGACTCCGAAAGGCATCACTAGGAACTCATAATGCCCATATATGGTCCTGAATGCAGTCTTCTGCACATTAGCGACTTTCACCATGACCTGATGATACCCTGAGCGAATATTCAACTTCGAAAAGACTGATGCTCTGGCTAACTAGTCAAACAAATCATCGATCCTGGGCAGCGGGTACCGGTTCTTCACAGTAACACTATTCAGTTTCCAATAATAGATGCCCAGTCGACGGCAACCGTCCTTCTTGCTGAAAAAAAGAACTGGAGCTCCCTACGATGAAATGCTGGGCCTGATGAATCCCAAATCTAGCAAACCCTGAATCTGCACCTTCAGCTCTGCTAGTTCAGCCAGTGCCATCCTATAGGGACTTTTCGATATCGGTGCCGTACCAGGCTAAACCTCAATACCGAATTCTACATCCCTATCTGGGGATAGCCTGGGCAACTCCTTTGCAAACACATCAAAAAGTTCCTGCACTACTAGAGGCGCAGCCTCATAGCCTATGTGCAACTCCATCGCATAAGTCTCTTGATCCACTGCAGCCTTAGCTCGGCTAAGGGGCATCTCCCCAGCATGGAACTCAAACTCTCACGACCTAGGATCCTGAATACAACTTTCTTGGCTCAGCAATCAATGATAGCATGAGACTCACCCAATCAATCCATACCGAGAATGACGTCGAATCCATAATTCCCAGTTACGATCAGGTCGGCATTGAAATTCGCACCACCTATAACTACGGGACTTTGCTTGCATTTTTGAGAACAGATGACAACACCACCACTTGTGACAATGCTCCAAGCCTCTGGCATGATGCTACACTCCAACTGATGTCGATCCACGAAGCGGGAAGAGACGTGGGAATGGATCGCCCCTGAATCAAAGAGAACATGAGTAGGAAAAGAACGAACTAGGAAAACACTTAAGATAGAGTCAAAAGGCAAGGAAAAATGAAATGATGATTAAGAAATGTGGAATAACAATGCAGAACTGATAATATGAATGAAAAGAGCAAAGCAATGAAAGAAACAATAGAAATAACAAAACAATGAAATGCAAAGATACCTGCAACGACCCCTTCTGCCGTCTCAGCTTCTGCAGCTGTCAGGTTGTAAGCCTGACCTCTCCTGGGAGCCGCAGTCCTCTGACCGACGATCTGGCGCTGAGGGGGAAGCGGTGGCCTGACCGAACCACGAGCTGGTGCTTCCTACTGAACTGGACATATGGTTGGTAGAGCCATCCTCCTCTGTGGGCAATCCCGTGCTGAATGGTCACCAGCGCCACATCCAAAATATCTGCGGTTGGCTCGCCTATAGTCTCTGTGCACATGCCCCGATATCTGGTAGAAGTCACAGAAACCATCACCCCGTGGGGTAGCAGGTGGGTAGGGAACCGTCCTGACAGGATGGGTCGGGGCTGGCCTCCGAATCGGGCCACCAGAAGGCCTAACAGCAACAGCAGCGGGGTGCTGAATAGTCCGCTGGGGAGGGGTCAACTTGTTGCAAGCCTGCTCCTGAGCTCGAGCTACCTCAAAAGCCTCAGCATAAGTATGAAGGCGAAGGGAAACGAGATGCATCTGAATATCTCGCTCAAGCCCCAGTAGGAATCCCTGATCCCTATCCTCTTCGTTCGCCACTAAAGCAGCTGCGAAGCGGCTAAGCCTTGTGAATTCTGCCGCGTACTCATCCATTGATCTGGCACCCTGCTCCAAGAGAGTCTCATGTTTCAACATTTCATGGATAATATGTAACAAAGTTCCAAAAATAGAACAACGACCAACCTATTTCAGGGCAAGGAACTGCTGCTCCATCTCAACCCGAGTGCTTCTAGGAAAGAACTTCTCTAAGAAGCTCCTGGTAAATATGGTCCAAGCAACGGGCCACTCGAGCCTTTCAGACTCAGCCCTCCACCATATATGGGCAAGGTCCACCAAATGGATGCTCATCACATCCACACGATCAGCAAAAGCAACTTTCGTCGCTAATAACAACTGCTCCGTCCTTATCAACCACTGTTCAGCCTCAAGCAGCATCTCAGTGTCGGAAAATTTGTCAGGGTACATCCTCATGAAGTCTGCAACTGTACCTGGATGAGGAGGAAGAGCTGCCTGCATAGGCACAACAGGAGTCGGGTTCCGAGCAACCTCTAATGCGGCCAACACAAGATCATTGTGATTCTGCTGCATGTGGATCAGCCGCTCCAGCACATTCATAGCAACCTCTAATCCAGGCTTTTCCTCCTGTGGACGGAAAGTGGAACCTCTGCGAGCCATGGCCTGCAAAAACCATAACAATTGGCATCCAAATCAAGTTGATTATAATTTGTTCATGTGATGCATGGTCTATGTACTGTTGAGCCAATCCCTGACCGAGCCAAACTTGTCTAACATATTAGTCAAACTAATACATTAGCCAAACTTGGGCTCTGATACCACTGACAACCCTGTCATGCCCTGCTTCCCAAAAAGAAATATGGAATACGAATACACAACACAGTCCAGCGAATGAATTTCACTATTCATAAGCTGTAAGGATCTTTACAACACATACATGAATAAACAAGAGATATACAGGAAATAACCAGCCACACGTGCATAAATAAATTAACATAACCAACATGATTACTTAAAAATAAGAATAATTAATCTCAAATAATCAGGTCTGGAAACAAGACTTAAATCTTGGGACAAAATGTTCAATACAAAATCCATGTAGAAATTACAATTTATTCAAAAACATGAAATAAACTCAAGCCAGAAACTCCAGCCAGCCTAAAATATCTGGTCACTTACTCATTCGGGTAGCTGATCACCAAAGTCTGTAAGTTTAACAAATTGCAGGAAAAGAAAAAAGAAACAAAATGCCCATCAATGCAAGTTACGGGCCGCTTGTAGTGTAGGCAATATGTACAGAAAACAGATGGAACAAGTATAGAGTAACAGCTAGAAACAAGTACTGAATAAGCATGGAATGAACGTGACAGCAAAGTAGGGCATCTAACTCCTAATCAAGGAATAGAATCAAGTAGCATGATGAGATATTAGGTGCATGTAACATGTAACAGGTATCAGGTAGCATGTAAGTAGGTAAACATGTAACAGGTGTCAAATAGCATGTGCAGGTAACAGGAATATGCAGGTGATCATGTTATTCTCAAGTCTTGTATTTAATCCTATCTAGGTAGTACTTCATGCATTCCAAATTTTACCACATGGTTGCTACATTCATGCAAGTTACGTTTAGATCTAGTGGTGGGTTTCTATAGGACCGTGTACTCAGGCGTCATGCACAGGTAATAGGTAACAGGTTCATGAATTAGGTAGTAACATAAAAGGTTCATGAATTAGGTAGTAACATTGAAAGTTGGGTCTCTTCGAAGTTAGGGCACTCTTCGGGGCTGTCTCCTAAGTGTCATGGTGAGTTTTGCTATTGCTTTAGACTTGATCACCCCTCTCGAAGCTTGGAGTTGATATTTTTGTTGATTTTGAGAAGTGGTTGAAATCTTTGAGTAGTGGAGCTCGAAGTTAGGAACATTGTAAAGCTTGTAGACTTGATTACCTCATCGTGCCCACCAAATGTTTGTTGGGCGGTGTATCTCATCGAATCACACTTTTGTCGACCAAAGTCCCATCGTTCATTCTGCTGAACCGCTCTTTCATCGACTAAGCATTGTGTTGTTTTCTTGTTTTGTCGATAGAGTGTTTCGCTGTCAGATGAGTGTTCATCAAGTGTGGGAGCTGAGTGCTTTGATTGTCGGATCTTGAGTATGTAGCTGACCTAGACGAGCTGTTGTTGAGGCAATTCTTGTGACGGAGTTGAACGTTCGAACTTGCTGTTCGTGCCCATCAATTTTGTAGAGATAACTATAAGACAGAGTTGGTCGTAGAGCTAGCCACTTGATCCCCGCAAGTTTGGAGAGACAACTTTGAGACAAAGTTGATGTAGAATTGTTCGTTTGATCCCATCAAATTAATAGTGAATTCTGTGATGGAGTCGAACGTAAAACTTGTTGTTTGTTCCCAACAAGTTAATAGAAAGGAAACTTTACGGCAGAGTTGACACAGAGCTTGCCGTTTGATCCCGACAAGTTTGTAGAGTCGACTTTGAGACGGAGTTGAACGTAGGGCTTGTCGTTTGGTCCCAACAATATTAGAGAGACAACTCTGCAATGAAACTGGATGTAGAGCTTGCTGTTTTCACCCTACAAGTTTGGTTGAGATAACTCTGTGATGGAGTTGGATGTTTGGACTTGTTGTTTGTGCCTAGCAAGTTTTGTTGAGAGACAACTCTGTGATGGAATTGGGCATTTGGATTTGCTGTTTGGCCTCAACAAGTTTTGTAGAGGCACTCTTGCCATTTGTGCACAGCAAGTGAGTAGAGGCAACTCTGTGACGGAGTCGAATGTTAAACTTAAGGTTTGTGCCAAGCAAGTTTTGAGAGACAACTTTGAGATGGAGTTCGAAGTTTAAACTTAATGTTTGCACCCAAAAAGTTTTGTAGAGACAACTCTGAGATGGAGTTGGAAGTTTTAACTTAATGTTTGCGCCCAACAAGTTTTGTAGAGACAACTCTATGATAGAGTTGAACGTTGAGCTTGTCATTTGATCCCGACAAGTTTGGGAGACAACTCTGAGACAAAGTTGAACGTTGGGCTTGCCTTCTGTGCCCGGAAAGTTTGGAGAGGTAGTCCTGTTAGGTTTCGATGGCAATCACAGATTAAATATACAGCAGAAAAGTTACAAAAATATTGAAACCTAACCATGGATTCATGCGAAAACCATAAATCATGTTTAGGAGTTATATCTTAAAGATGGATCTGTTGTCTCCATAGTATGCTAATCACAGCACTGCAATATTATGGTGCCTCTACAATATCCACACGAACGGAACGAAAAGCGGCTCTCCCCCAGACCGCGGTGCTAGCTGCGGGAAAGGGGACGTTCCTCCTCACGAGCTCTCTCTCACACTTTCTGTGACGGCTAGAGTTTTTCATGTGTGTCTTTTCCACATATACATATCATATATATAAGTGCAGGAAACCAACCCTAAAAGAGTAATGAGGTTGTTGGGCTCACAATCTGACATGGGTCAGATTCGTGTGTGGGTCTTTGAACTTTAGTCGACCCATTTAATCTAAGTAAATGTCCAACCAATGTCAGGAGTCCAAGTCTTACTTGGATCCCTAATCTAAGTAAATTCATTTAAATCCCAATTTTGATCCATTCTAAGTGTGTGACCCTGTAGGTTCCCATTACGTTGACAATAATATTAAAATCATACTTGGGTATTGCAAACAGTGAGTGGTATCTAGCAATACATCACTACTACTCAAATAACGGGAATGTCAGTGATTTGACATAACCTTATCCCTGACCATTGTTACCATGTAGTCTAGTCACTTTGTCTAGATATCTTAATTGACCATAAGGCATAGAATGTGTCACCTTGGTATAGTTCAATATTTGGTTTCTTGATGTTCTAGTAGACTTACTAAAAAAATGAGATCAATATCTCATATTGACTCATTTGAACATGACCATGCATTTTACAGCCCCACTCAATCAAGGAGCCCGTAAACACTCCTATTATATAAGAGGGACAAATCTTATCTAAGTTACTCACATCCCTCCGCATGATTTGTACTATATCGAATAGTTTACTTTATAATCACCTTATTACAAGTAACGTTTGACGATATTAAAATATATAACTTCTCATGTAGGGAACCGTAGTGACTTCAAGTTAAAGGAATACGTACACCATGGTCACCGTGAGAACCGCTTATGACACTCACGTAACGATCCATGCAACGTTCTCATGATGAGTCGGTCCAGTACATTATTACTCTAATATGTACTCATGTGAAGACTTGATATCTCATATCCATGACCCGTGATAATGATCATCCTTCTACGCACACACTAGTCTTTATGTATTATCTTTGTCCTAATTCATAATAATACTTGATTAGGGACATTTAAGCACAGTGTTTTGATTTCAGCTAACAGGATCTCACAATCAAGTCATGCACTTGATATCCCATGACATTGAACTTACTATTCTAAGGACTTCATTATGTTCATTTAAATCACAATAAATAACATAATAAATAAAAAACCTAAATATGAAATAAATGTCATGATACAATATAAACTAGTAATGTCAATACACAACTGGCATCTAGGGCATACACCAACGAGTCCTAGGATTGAGCTGATGTTGAACCGCCGTTTGATCCTAGCAAGTTTCGTAGAGGCAACTTTGAGACAAAGTTGGACGTTGAACTTACCATTTATGCCCAGCAAGTTTTGTAGAGATAACTCTTTGATCAAGTTGATGAAGCCTGAGCGAAGAGCAAGACATTGAACTTGTTGTTTAGATTCAACGAGTTGTTGATGGAGCTCGCACGGTGAGCAGAGCGTTGAACTCGTTGTTTGGGGCCAACGAGTTGTTGATGGAGATTGAGCGGTGATCAAAGTGTTGAAATCGTTGTTTGAAGCAAACAAGTTGCTGATGGAGCTCGAGCGAAAATCAAGGCGCTGAACTCGTTGTTTGGAGTCAACGAGTTGTTGATGAAGCTTGAGCGAAAATCAAGGTACTGAACTCGTTGTTTGGAGTCAACAAGTTGTTGATGGAGCTTGAGCGAAGATCAAGACGTTGAACATGTTGTTTGGAGCCAACGAGTTGTTGATGGAGCTCGTTCAGTGAGCAGAGTGGTGAACTCATTGTTTGGAGCCAACGAGTTATTGATGGAGCTCGAGCGGTGAGCGGAGGTTGAACTCGTTGTTTGGAGCCAACGAGTTGTGGATGGAGCTCAAGTAGTGAGCAGAGCGTTGAACTCGTTTTCTAAAGCCAACGAGTTATTGATGGAGTTCGAGCAGGTGAGCAGAGCGTTGAACTCGTTGTTTGGAGCCAACGAGTTGATTGATGGAGCTCGAGCGGAGAGTGGAGGGTTGAAATCGTTGTATGGAGCCAACAAGCTGTTGATGGAGATCTAGTGAGAGCGGAGCTTTGAACTCGTTGTTTGGGGCCAACGAGTTGTTGATGGAGCTCGAGCAGGTGAGCAGAGTGTTGAACTCGTTGTTTGGAGCCAACAAGTTGCTTGATGGAGCTCGAGCAGAGAGCAGAGCGTTGAACTCGTTGTTTGGAGCCAACGTGTTGCTTGATGGAGCTCGAGCGGAGAGCAGAGCGTTGAACTCATTGTTTGGAGAGAACGAGTTGCTCGATGATGCTTGAGCAGTGAGCAGAGCGTTGAACTTGTTGTTTGGAGCCAACGAGTTTTTGATGGAGCTCGAGCGGTGATCAGAGCATTGAACTCGTTGTTCAGAGTTGACGAGCTATTGGCAGGAGGAACTCAAGTGGCATGCGGAGCGTCGAACTCATTTTGTGGAGTGAATAAGTTGTGGGTGTTCTGAATCTTCTTAATATTGAGGTGAAGTCGCTTGTGTTTGTTTAGCGTTAAGTTGATTCCGTTCTTCTCTGTGCTGAACAATTAGTCGTGATCCCCGAATGAGGTCTTCGGGGTGCCGAGCTTGCTTTCCTTCACAATATGCTACACGTGACAGAGTTTGGACTTGTCTGTTTGTGCTGCATGTTATGCGGGACGGATCTGGAGCTTTCTCAGGGAAGGTGGTTAGGAAGACTTAGAGCGTGCCCGCCTAAGGAAGGATTTTATTGAATTTTATCGTCAAGAGTTGAGGCGGCCCTAGGGAGGCGTTAGATGGTAGAAGGCCTGTGAAGAGGTCTGTGTCTCTTAGGTAGAACATTCCTTTATTGTGTAGCCGAAAGGATGACTTACAGGACAACTTGTTGCTCACTACTTGTAAAACGATCTAATGTTTTGTACTTGTATATACTTGTAGTGATGCTGGATCTGAACGCATAGATTTGTGATAGTTCTATGATTTGAAAAATTCTTTTCATATGTTTGATCCTTGTTGTGCAACTTGTTGTTGAGATTAGTCACCCGTCGAATGAGTTCTTTGTAGCTAAAGAACAATGCATCAAATTTGTTGTGTATAACTAACGAACCGTCAATAGTATGCATAATGTTTGACGGAGTTTAGAACTTATCCATCTTGTACTCAGCTAGTTGTAGGAGAAACTCTAAGGGAGAGCTATTTTCCAAACTTGTTGTATGGATCTTCCAACAAATTGTGAGACTCACATTGAATGACGAGTTGAACCCCAAATGTTGCTTTTGAAATTTTTATTGGAGTGACTACAATCCACGATTTTGGACCTCTAATCTGTCTTTAAAGAATTTTAACTAGTTTCAGGAATAGGTCGAATGGCGAGTTGAACTCTGAACGTGCTTGGTTGTAGGTTGCTGAAGTAACTTCGACTAATGAGTATGGATTCTGAACTTGTTAGTTTATGTATTAACAGGTTGCAGGAGCAGATTGAATGACGAGTTGAACTGTGAACTTGCTTTGTTGAAAATTGCTAGGGTAACAATGAGCCTTGTGTATGGACTCCGAACCTGTCATCGAGGCGTTAACGGATTGTAGGAGCAGAACAAATGGCGAAGCGAACTCTGAACTTGCTTTGTTGCAAATTGTTAGAGTAACTTCGAGCCATGGGTATGGACTCCGAACCCGTCTTATAAGAAGCTTCTAATGAGTTTTTGATGCCGTTGTTGGAGTAGGCTTGGTTTTTAACTAATTGTATGCATTCGTAGAGTTGTACAAGGATTTTGTATAAATTAATACAAAATTTTATTGGAAAATAAACCTAAGCGGCTGCTCTAGTGGCTGACCATTATTACATGTAGTAACCGATAGTGAAAGCGGACTTTATTAAAAAGTAACACTAAATGGCTGCTCTAGTGGTTGGCCTTTATTACAAATTGAGAAAATTTTCTATTACAATTAAGAGAGGACGTTTTAGATGCCTTTGTTATACTTCGTAAGGTGTTCTACTTTCCAAGTCCATGCTGATATTTCTTTGTCCCCTGGGTCTTCAAGTTGATGAGACGTTAGGCGAACAACTTGGTACACCTTGTCCTGGACTTGCCTGTTTTGGAACGAGCCTCCCATTGTTTTTCATAGAGAATGGGAGATCTTCGGATTTGTCAATGTGTTTAATCAAGACTATTTCTTTTTGTTGAATAAGTGGAGTGGCTTCAAACAGGGATTCAAGTATGTCGTAGTATTCTAATGAGGACGAACTTGGACCTGGTGGGAGATGATTTAACAGGTTTGGAAGTTCTCGGCAGGATTGTCTAGTGCAGTAGCTTCAAGCTTATTTATGGGCATGGATTTACTGTGGTTGCTTTCTAGCGGTAATTCTATGGCGTCGAGGGGGAGAACCGAGCCCCCCACTATAGAGTGTAGCATGCTTGTGCTGCCTGTTGGCTCCTTGCAACTTGGCCTACGCCTTCTGTTGTTGGGAACTTCATTTTCATGTGGTTGGCAGAAGCTACTGCATGAAAGGCTGCTAGGCTGGGACGACTGAATATTGAGTTGTATGCGGCTTTGACATCGAATATCATAAAGTCCAGTGCTTCTGTTCGAATAGCGGGGCTTCTGCTGTCACGTCGAGTGTGATGATTCCTTCTTTTTGAACGGAGACACCAGGAGAATCCGTTGAGTGTATTACTGGCTGGCTTGAGCCGGTCTCTGTAGAGCTTAAGGCCATTGAAAGTGTTCATGAAAAGAAAGTTTACCGAGTTGCCGTTCTCCACCAGGATGCGGCGTACCTTATGATTCCCCATGCAAAGGCAATGAGATGTTCAGACACCTTCTAAGTCCTTGTCGGAGAAAGATATTGGGACCCCATTGCTCTTGGCTGGTGGGACGTTATGTAATGAGTTGATTTCCCTGACGAAGGCTTTGCAGGAGGAGTTGTGATCTCCCCCCATTGGGCCTCTGTGAATGGAGTGGAGAATGGTCATATGTTCTGAGTCTCGTGATTCGAAGGGCCTCTCTTGACGCTTGTTAGCCCCCCGTGTCGGAGGAGTTTCAGCGTTGTTATTTTGTTGCACAAATTGAGAGAGATAGCCCCGACGAACCAGACCTTCAAGTTCTTCTTTGAGGGCTCGACAGTTGTCAGTAGTGTGTCCATGATCACTATGAAATGCGCACCATTTGTTTCTAGGGCAGAGGGCAGATTATTCCATCCTTTTGAACTTCCATGAGGATGACTGATACGCTTGCATTGAGAGGAGTGAACTTGTCGAAGCGTGGTGCGTGAGGTGGACGGCGTTGACCAATGCCATCTTTATGAAACTTCCTGGGTCCTTACTCGCTAGTATTCTTCCGTTTGTTCCCGGAAGGTGAATCGATCTTACCTTGAGGATAAAGAGCTTCCCTGACCTTGATATACTTGTCACTCCTTTCTAGGAGCTCAGTGAAACTTTTGGGTGACTTTTTCTTGAGGGAGGCCTTCAAGTATTTGTTGGTGACGTTGTGACGGATGACGACAGCTATCACTGATGAGTCTAGGGAAGATATAGATCTTGCTTCGACTATGAAGCGCTTGACAAAGTCTTTCAGCAATTCTCCATCATTTTTTTTCACTTCTAATAGGGAGGCACTTATTTTTTCAACCTCGCGACTAGTAACGAAATGCGCTATGAAGAGAGCCTCAAATTGGTCGAAGGAGAATATTGACTCCCTATTCCCTTGTTGATCCTTTTAGTGTTATGGGGAATGTTCTGCACATGAGTGCATCGGTGGCATTGTAGACCATCATGAGAGTTTTACAACTCTCAATATGGTCCACCCGGTCCGATTCACCATCATATGACTTGAGTTAAGGAGCTTTGAAGTTCTTCGGAATTGGCGCATAAAGGATGAATTTGCTGAATGGAGGTCGACTGGGACGGTAAGCCCTACTGGAGCGATTCCCCTGATTTTTCATCTATTCCAGGCAATCTTCTACCTCTCAGATACGGCAAAAGACTTGGCCGTCCTTCCCCTTGAATCTAATTGAGTCGTCAGATTCTTCTTTGGAGGGCTGACCCTGACTACCCTGGATAGCTCGGAGGATGTCAAGATTGAATTTTTCTAATTCAACCTCAGTGACTGGGGCTTCTTTCTCCATGTTCTGCTCAAGAAGTTTTCGACTCTCATGAGTCAGTCTTCTTTTTGCAGTACGCCCTGGTGAGAGGAGGAATGCTTTGATCTTTGTCTTGGAGAGTTGCTTGTCCTGTTTTCCTCATTCTGAGTGTGAGGCCTCAGTACGAGCACACCTTTTGTCCAAGAGGATTCATAGATGAGTTCCTTGTTGCCTGGCGCTGATGATTTGGCGGAGATTTCTAGATCCCTGGGGGCCTTATGAGGCCATTGAATCGGTTGAAGCATTATGGACTGAGCTACGGTCGTGCAGAGCATGTTGTTCATGATGGCTTTGTCGAGAGCCCCCTGGTGCCTCTCTGTTGACATGAGCTTGACTAGGCTGTCGGGGCTGCTATTGAGGAGGAAATTAGATCTTCCACAGGAGGAGCTGGTTGACGAAGATAGCTGGTCGCTCTGCCTCTTAGTCTTGGTGGCATTGAGGTAAGTCCGATTTGTGTAGTTTTTCACAGATGACGCCAATCTGTTGCTGCTTATTTTGGTGTGGGAGCAAACAAATAGTGAGTTAATATTTGATGGAGACTACTAAAAATCTGACATTTGATTGTTGCCATGAAAAGTGGTTAGAGCTTCTGAGAGTGGATCTGGATTGTTGATTGAACACCGTGATCTGGATCCGAAAGTTGCTGACGCGGCCGATGGACCTGCAAAAAGCCTGTGACAGCGGGGGTAACCCCGGTGACAGACCCTCCGATACTCAAGTCAGAACAAGAGTGAGAAAAAGGGTTTGAGAGAGAAACTGTTGATTACCTTCCGACTGAGGAGGGGGGTAGGGTATTTATAGGCCTGAGAAACAGTTTAGGAGATCGACATGAGTCCATTAGATCGAGATGAATTCCTTATCTCCTATTGATTCTCCTCCTAAACAGATAAGACTCTTTTTTGGGGATAAAAGATTTGACTTACAGGCCTCTTGGGCTGAGTGTCTCTCCTAGTGGACCTAATGTGTCACTTTTAATGGGCTTGAAAGTTGCCCATATCTCGTAGAGGAGCCTGGAGAAGGCTCGAGCCTATTAAAGAATCCCGTTATGACTAGTATGTCTGTAGAAACTTTGAGATCTGTGCTGGAATCGTACGAACCCTGATTTGCTGCGATTTTTACTATTATCATATATCTAAACAATTGACTTGTGATGGAGTAAGATGTTAAAAACCTTCATCTTTATCCAGTTTCCATTATCCAGTTTCCATGAGTCTAAAGGTGATCAGGGTAGGCACAAAAAGAAAGAAGTTATTATCGGATTGAGCATATGACATGATCCCAACTTTTTGCTGCAAAGGAGGCACATAGGATTGAGAGGGAAAAGGATAGTAGTAGCAGTACATTTTGTGGGAGAGAGTGATGGCTACCACCCCCCCCCCCCCCCCCCCCCCCAACACACACACACACACACACACAAACCTGGCTCGCAATTAAGCGGTCCGGGTTTAGGTCGAACCTGCGGGTCGGTCCGAGTTGACAAATTTGTAAACCCAACCCGCTCGACCCGACCCGCGAAGTCGTTGACCAAGTTAAACCCGCCTGCCAACCCGCGGGTTTCGATCAGTTGAATTTTTGGATTTGATCCGTGGATTTGACCTGTTTGGATTTTTTTTAATTTTTTGTTGTTGTTGTTTTTTTAATCTTTTTTTTTTGCTACAAAATATATGTATATATGTATATATATAATGCAAATATATATGTATATATGCATATAGATATACTCTAAAATATTTCATAATTTTTTAAAAATGAACGTGAACATCAAAATTAATTGATTACCACTCACTCCTCAATTAGACAACCTCCACCCAACTATTTATAGCCAACTCCACCCACTTACTTCTCTCATCTCATCAATGTGGGACTAAAAGTTTTCAAAGTTTAAATTCCAAATATATTTAGTCCTACATTGGTGAGATTAGAGAAGTGAGAATGTGAAGTTGGCTATAAATAGCTAGAGTGGGCTGGGCTAATTGAGTGGGTAGTGAGCAATTAATTTGCTGTTCACACTCATTTCATATAAAATTTAAAATATTAATCAACTTATTAAAAAAAAACCAACCCGGGCCAACCCCTGACCCGGTCCGACCTGAAACGTGTTCGACTCGAATGGGTTTGCGGCTCGACAGGGTTAAATATTTGGATTTTGAACCCGGCCCGATTATGCTGGCAACCCGACCCGGACCCACCCATATATCGGGCCGACCCGAACAAGTTCGACCCGACTCGGCCCGAATGACCCGATTGCCATCCCTAGGAGAGAGGGGGAAATGGATAGTATTAGCAGTGCATGATGTGGGGGGTGTTTTTTAGCGTAGGTAGCCAAATCATACAACCAAAAAGTAGAATAAGGTCGGATGTGCAATGAGGGTACGAGACAGTAGTAGTTGGTAGGATGATATGTAACTAATTTATTAGCTGTCTTTCATGGAAATACATACAAGTTTGGTTTGGGTCAGAAACGAGAAATCATATTTTGCTAAAATGTCATAGGAGCAGATTAGTTCTGATTGAGGTATTGAGGGCCCTTCGTACAAACAAGTACCCCCAATCTTACGAGGAGATATGGGATGGCCTCAATTTTGCCACCGAGAGACACAAAATGAAGAAAACGTGGTATATCACTATTGCCGCTATGACCTATGTTTTATGACTTAATAGAAATAATTTTTACTTTCATGGATCTTGTAATAGTATTTCTGATAATCTAACTCATATTATGCATCTTATTTCTTTTTGGGTCACAACTGCGGCGACAGGACACAGAGAGAGGATCGTCATGGCCTTCCAAGTGGATGAGTACGACGACGAGGAGGTCGTGATTCACTCCACACTTGACTGAGTGGAGCGTTAGTGATAGGTTACCCATCCCTCAGGGTAATGTTGGAGAGACCCTCCGTTACTTTGGTTGAACTAGTTTTGTTGCTTGATTTATGTTGATATTAAAACATCCCACCCTCCAATGCTTTGTTAGAGGTATTATGTTTTATTTTCTGTTTGATAGTTTTTGTACATTTAGCTCAGCACTCTGGATATATTTTATTACCTCTTAATGAAATATGGTGACTATACTACATATTTCTTCCAAAGAAAAAACAAATGTACAAATTAAAGTGAGAAACGTGCGGTTGAAATTGGTCCTATAAGACTAAATTTTTTATCTAAACAGAAATGGCTTCAATTATCGTAAAGTGGGTAAGAGTATCTTTTGTATACTAGTTTTAATTCTATATTTGATATCCTTTTGGACATAAATATTTGGTGTAGAAGCTAGGGATCGGATCAAGGGTACCTGCTTTGGGGGCATGATGATAAGAAGATAAAGACCGGCCTACCTTCGACTGGGCACCTATCCTCCAAAAGATGCTGGAAGGGCTTTTACCCTTTTACCTTTTTTTTTTCCTCCTTCCTGAAGGAGAATTTGGATGACCTTTCCGTTCTACTGTTATTTCACTCATCTTTTAATTTGTTCCCACCCTATAATGATGGAAGGTTTTAAGTTGTTTTTTGGACTTGTTTATTTTTGCTTTTCTATTTCTGTTGAAGCATTTTGTTATTATTTTATTAATAAGATATCGTGGCTATACTCAAATTTTTTTATAAAAATACTTGTGGTCCTAAAACTTTGTTAGATAATAGGAAACTTTTGTTGGTTTGCCAGCTAGCACTACAATACAAACAGGATACCCCAACGTTTTTTTGACCTACCCCTAGGGATGGCAAGTGGGTCGGATCAACCGCCGACCTGCCCGGTTAACCCGGCCTGTGAAAGTGCTGGGCGGGTTCGGGTCGAACTCGTGAACAGTAACGGGTCGACCCGGGTCGCCTAAATAGCGAATCGAACCCGTCAAACCCGGCCCGCGAACCCGTTAAAAAATACCCAACCCGTCCGCCAACCCGCGGGTTAAGAACCGTTGGACCCGTTCGGGTCAAATGTTCGACCCGTCACGGGTCGACCGTTGACCCGTGGGTCAAACAATCCGTTGGGGGCGGCACTGTACAATAGAGAGAGCAAACGGCTCTTATAGCCGTTTTGCTTGTTTTTTTTTTTTTGGTTTTTTTTTGGTTTTTTTTTGTTTTTAGCCTATAAATACCCCCCAAAACCCCATCAAAAAAAATCACACCTTACTCTCTTACTCTCTCTACTATTATTACTCATTTCTAAGCAATTTGTTATTTGTGAACAATTAAAGTATTGAATAAACAAGTGTTCAAGGCATATACACGATCAATTTCCGATTGTATCGAAATCAAAATTCAACGTCTTCAACTCTTCAACTCTCGTCCAATTCCAAGTGATCAAGTCTTCAACTCTCCTACAAGCTCTCTCCAACTCTTCAATTCCGGATTTGAGGAATTCTACTTCTACTTCTATTCTTATTTTTACGGATTTTTTTATATACGTGTATCCACTAGCACTGGTAACGGGTCGGGTCGGGTCGGGTAGCTCAATACCCGGACCCGGACCTGGTCATTGACGGGTCCAAATACTGGACCCGGACTCAGACCCATGAAATTTGGGTACGGGTCCGGGTCCGGTTCCCCACAAGAAATGTTACCCGTTCGCTTTCGGGTCCGGGTCCGGGTCCGGGTCCTATTTCTAATCACGGGTCCGGTTCGGTTCCGGATCTTTAAAGCACCATAATAAGTGAGTGCCACTCACTGACTCAAAATTAGTCAGGTAAAGAGGTAAAGATTAATCTGTAATACCTTGATTTTCTAAATATATGAAAGATTATTTATTTTTATATATGGTATGCATGTGTAGTATGTTGACTATTATTTTTAGCATGATGTGTAAGAATATTATTTTTCTAAGCCCAAATGTTAGTTTACTTATTTTTCTTTTAAAATAGTTATCTTGGCCCAATTAATTTTAGCCCATGAAACTAAACCCTTTTATTATTTTCTACAACTTGTAATGTGTAGCATTTTTTTTAAGACTTATTATTTTATGTACAAGTTCTTGTAGGGGTGATTTGTGCATGCACGTGCATTTCACATACACGTGCATTGACCACTATTCTTGGCCGGATGTGAGTAGAGAAGTGGGTTGAGTCATGGGTAGTTATGTGAGGTGTGGGTAGTTTTCACAACTCCCTAGTCCATCCTAGCCCTTGATCCTATAACTTTCTACTAAATCCTAGCCCTCCATCCTACTCAAATTTGTATATAAATACCCCCTCTCATTCTCTATTTCTTTTACACTAGAATCATTATTGTAAGAGAGGTATTTTGTGAGAGAGTTGTGTGTGCTTTCTGTGGAGGCCGAGTAGCATTTCTGAAGGCTTCGGTGTGGAGCAAGGAGCAAGGAGCAAGGAGCAAGGAGTGCTGCGTCGCATTAAGGAGCTTTTGCTGGATTCGATTACTTCGTCAATAAGGTGGGTGTTTCTCAGGACTTTTAGTGTAGAAAACATGCCATAATTGTGACGTTTGTTACTATGCTCATGAGAAGTAAAGTCGAATGTATTAGAATTGCTTGAGTATGTTTATGTTGATAATTGTGGAGGACTAATAATGTAGTAATGGCACTGAAAACAAGGATGAATTGGGTCGGTACAGTCGACTGTCATGTAGATAAGTCGACTGGGTCGAGACTTCTGTTACATGATTTGTTAGAAAGCTTCATGACATATATGTGAATAATTAAAATAAAGTAGTAAGACTAAACTCATATCCTTCATGATGTACATGACTAAGTAGACATGAGCATGTGGAAAAAGAACTAGGGATAATTAATAAAACTGTGAACGACTGGTGCAGTCGACTGATGTTATGAACAGTCGACCGATGCATCGATTAAACTATGAATATGCCTGTAATTCCATGAAATGAGATATGTTTTCATTGTGATTGTTCTAGTGTAATTGAGAATAAGGTTTCATCTCTGCAAGAAAGTTATGGATAAGTATGAATGCATGTTTAAAACACTTTCTTGTAGAAGAGACAATATTAGTAACTTGAAATGTCATGCTGCGATGTTACTGAACAGTAAGAAGCTTTGTATTTATGAGACATGAACGTATGGATACTGAAAATTGACATCATGATGCAAGTGCATGTAAGAACTGTAAGAAAGATAATCCTGTAATTGGAAATATGAATCTGTCCCGTCGACTTAATGCGAGTAGCAAGTCGACCGAGCTGAACGTAGAAATGTACTGTTAAAAAAAAAACCCCCAGGACAGACGACTGATGGAATAACAGTCGACTATCATATGAATGAATTTTTGAACAAAGAAAAGTTGCGGGACAGCCGACTGGCCATGTGCAGCAGTCGACTCTCCCGAGTGTTTATGAAGAACTTGTATTGACTGTATCAGTCGACTGGTCTTTTTCCAAGACGACTGTACAGAGTAGATTCTGATATGTCAGAGATTTCATTTTGATTACTGCTAAGAGTTGCGAACTTTATGATTGATGTTGATAAATTCTTTCTATTGCTGTATGAATTTATATGAAATGAATCATAGTTGGAATTGAGGAATTCACATGAATTGAGTCATACTTTGAATGAAGAATTACATGAATATGAAATTAAGAACATGATATGCTGAGGCAACGAAAATGAATTATGAGTTGAATTGCTCAAATTGGAAGTTGTGAATTAGAAATTGAACAAAGGAGTAGCTAAGTCTCCCCCGGCAATGGAAATGAAATGAAAAATGAGAATTTAAAGACCAAGGTTGGTCATGTATTGAAATGAATGAATAAGTCCGGTTGAGTGGAGAGGCTAACTCCAGAACTTTGATTTTTATTCATGATTCTAATAAGGACTAGTACATAGTGGAGATGTGATGAAAGTAAGAGAAAAACATTGAGTATGAGGGCTATTGGGTAGTGGCGAGAGCGTATCCCAAGAATTCTCATGATGAGTCTGGGTAAGGATACTACTCTAGAGTACCGTCCCAGTGGCGACGCTCGTGGGATGTTTGAAGACTACGGGTGGTGTCATGTCTATGGTGAGAGCTGAATTACCACAGGATGGTCTGCATGATGAGTCATGTCAGCGATGGAATTCCCTCCAGAGTGCCTAGATATGAGTTCGTAGGTCAGAAAACATCTAGGATACTTACCGTAGTTACAGTAGTAGATTAAATCATGGCGAGGGATTGAACCCTATAAAAATGAAGAACGGTTAAGAGGCTTGCCCTCGGACCTATGTAGTATGGGATGCATAGAATCCGAACAAGTGTGCATTAGTGTCATGTAAATTAAATAATTGCATTAAGGATTAAGTGCACAAGCACAACACGACATCATTAAGATTTCCCTCTTTTCTGTTCTTTTGAATGTGAACAAGTTTATGATTTGTTAAGAAATGAGAATCGTTATACTGTTTCTGGCATAGAGAGGATGACCATGTATAATTATCGTCGGTTGAATAAACTGACGTACCCACAGTTTTGTATGCAGGATAAATTACATGTTAAAGAGGAATGGATGCATAAAGATTTTACCATGTTGTTGTACACTTATGTAAATGTTGTAAATTTTTACTTCCGCTGTGCAAATGAAAAGTGTAATGTATGATGTAAACTCTGATGTAAAGTGAAAAGTTTGATTTTCCTTGTAAAATTGTACTGAAGAAAGTGAAAAGATCCTGTAGAACATCTCGAATTCAGTGTATTTGAGATTCAGGGCGTTACATAATCAGTGAGTGGCGCCACTCAGTATATCAAAACTAGACTGCCACTCAGTATATTAAATTATGTTACCTCCAAAGTTGAGATACCTGAAGGTCCCACTTTAACCATATTTTTTCTGGCCTCTCTCTCCTTCTAACTCTGTATCCACACATATATAATAGATAACAATCATAACATTGAACAAATTTTCAAAAGAGTATAGATATGCATATCACAGTTGGTACACTTCCTAAATATTGACCTACGACTACCATAGCACTTATCGAAAATGCACAAAGGAGTTACTCTGAAACTTAGCAAGATGAATGACCCATATGGAAATGTCTATTGGCAGAAGCAGAACTTACAATCATATGCCAAGAATCCCAGAGGAAGTAGATAGAGACAGTTCCTGAAAGAAACCAAAGCTGTTCTCTTGCTAGAAGCATCCGCAAATGAAAGCATCTGAAACCTGAACCATGTAGACAGCACCAATAACAGTCAACTGATAGAATGCATGATTTAAAAACTTGTGATTTAAAAACTTGGGTGAAATATGTCATATATATGGCATCTATATGTCATAGGCACCTCACCAAATCCATAGTAATGAGTTTATTGATTATATCTGGAGCCGTCTGTGATCAAGTGACTTAAAACAATGAGAGAAATCTACTGAGACTTGTGTTGCATAAATACTATACTATCTAACCATGCTAGCAGATGCAGCAACCATCATAGTGCCACCACAAGTACAACAAAGTCCAGAAAAATCTACAGTATGGCCACTGCCAAGAACAAAGCCCGCTCCAGAAGTCGCAACTACAAGCCCGTCATTGATTAACCTTTACCTCTATATTTATCTAAAGGGTAACGGGTCGGGTCCGGGTCGGGTTCGCTTCGTTTTTTGTTTATTTTTCTATTGCGGGTCCGGGTCCGGGTCCGGGTCGGTTCCATTTTTAGGGAACCCAGACCCTACTCGAAATTTCAACGGGTAGTAATTTAGGACCCATACTCTACCCAAATTAGATCGGGTCGGTTTTCGGTCCAACGCCGGGTCTGGGTCGGGTCCGGATCGGGTCCGGGTTTCGGGTTTTAATACCAATGCTAGTATCCACGGTGAACGGTATCAAAATTTCATACATCTCTTCTTATTTTATTTTTGTTGTAGTTATAATTATTGTTGGTTTTTTGATATTCTCTATCTCAACCCTCTTGTTTTGTAGATTTTTTTATATAATTCATCATTCCTACATTTTGTAGTTTTTTTTTTATATACATTACTACATTATGTCTAGATCACGCGGTAGCGGTCGTAGCCAAAGTGGGCAAGATTCCTCCTCCTCTTCCCGTAGGCCACCAATTGTCCAAATTAGTGAGCCCGCCCAAGAGTACCATGATCCTCCTACCCAATAATAGGGTACACACGACGAGGTTGTAGGTGACATACAAATAGAAGAAGAAAAAGAACAACAACAACCAACTGAAACCACACAACCCCGTAGTAGTAGAAAAAGTAGAAGAGAAAGTAGTGATTGGCATAAGTTTTACAATTATATCCCGGACGAACAAACTCCAGATATTGGTTTGAAAGTTTGTAAAACATGTTCTAAGGCATACAAATTCAAGAGGGGTGATGACACCGGTACAATTAGTAGACACATCCTAAATAACCATAAAGAATTTCTTGCTGACCTACCCGGCCAACAAAAAATCTATCCTAGGACCGTCTAGTTGATAGCCACCCTTATGATTCCGATCTTGTTCGTTGAAAAATGACCCGATTAGTAATAAAGGAAGAGTTACCATTTTCCTATCCCGAGAGTAGGGACTGGAAAATTTTAATCAAACGGCCTTAAACCCTCATTTTAGAAGAATTCCGAGAAATACATGCAAATCAGATTGTTTTAAAGTGTACAATGAAATGAAGGACGCTTTGATTGCAATTTTATAGAGTTTAACTTGTAGAGTTAGTTTAACTTCGGATTGTTGGACGGGTGTCAATAATATTCCAACGATGAAAATGACCTGTTATTGGATCGACAATGATTGGATTCTTCAAAAAAGAATCATATCACTTGCGGCGTTGCCGTATCCCCATAGTGGAACTGAAATAGCAAACTATATTTTAGAAATTTGTAATGTTTTTCATATTCGCGATAAAATTATGTGTATAAGTTTTGATAATGCATCTAACAACAATGCATCAATTAGTATTTTAAAAACCGCATTAAACCCTCCATCTGACAATATTTTTCATATTAGATGTGCATGTTATATTTAAATTTATGTGTTCAAGATGTATTAAAAATAGCCGATCCATATATAGTTAAAATTAGAAATTATGTACATTTTATTGTATTAAGTCCCAGTGTATTTCAAGAATGGAAAAATTGGTGTCGGATTTTAAATGTACCTTTTAGAAGATTTCCAAAGGATGTTAAACACTGATGGAACTCTACTTTTGATTTACTACATGTTGTTACCTAATATAAAGCAGTTGTAAATGATTTTTGTATCGCAAAAAATATGCACAATTTTGAAATGACTCTCACCGATTGGTATTATGCCGAAGCTTTGTTGAAATTTTTAGAACCTTTTAAAACCGCAACTTTAAAATTTTCAAAAACATATGAATCTACTTCTAGTAGCATTTTTATTTCATTAGTTAGCATGATGCAAACATTTAATGAAATGTTAAATGATACTTATGTTGGTGAGATTGTAAAACTTGCATACAAATTTTTTTTGAAGTATTATTTTCCTCCTCCTATGTTGATTTGCGTTGCTACCGTCATGGATCCTCGTATCAAATTAGAAGGTACGAAGAGTTTGACTGAAATATTTTTTGCATTACTTGGAAAAAATGTAGAAATAGTAATTGATTGCGCTACTTTTTTAGTTCAATTTGAATCTACATTAAATAACTTGTATGATTATTATGATAGATATTTTGCTTCTAGTAGTACAACTTATGTAGTTAGTTCTTCTTCTGC
The DNA here is from genome assembly GCA_017893485.1 of Hemerocallis citrina. Classification (NCBI taxonomy): domain Eukaryota; kingdom Viridiplantae; phylum Streptophyta; class Magnoliopsida; order Asparagales; family Asphodelaceae; genus Hemerocallis; species Hemerocallis citrina. The sequence goes on from CM030368.1 coordinate 53,009,174, forward strand.
TACTTCTAAAGGTAAGGGTAAGAGTAAATTTGATGATAGAACATTTAATTTACTTACACAAATTCAATAAAAAGAACCTAGGACTAATCAACCAAATGAATTAAATTGGTATAACCAACAAGATTCTGACTCTTCTTCTTCTCCACTAGATATTTTACAATGGTGGAAAGACCATGAACACACTTATAGTATTATGTTAATTATGACTAAAGATTTACTAACTCATCCTGTCTCTATAGTTGCTTCTGAAAGTTCATTTTCTTCAAGTGGCAGAGTTCTAACTAATTACAGGAATTGCTTGAAGCCCGACATGTTAGAGATGCTCGTTTACACAGAAAGACTGGCTGAAGGCTGAAGAGAGGACACAAGAGAAAGCATTATCAACGTCCACAAGTGGGAGCAACTCGCCGGAAGAAGAAGAAGAAGAAGAACAACAACAATAGCAACCAAAATGAAGAATTCAAGACCATTAGACCAACAACAACAAATTCAAGGCTATCAACTTGAAGACAATTGTAAATAGATCAAAAAATTGTATTATATCTTTGCTTGTTATTTCAAATTAGAAAAATTGAAGTAAATTGAAATTGTATATAAGAAATATGTTAGTGTATAAAACATATTTGTGAATTGAATTCTTCATTCGTTAGAAATTGTGAAACTTGTATAACTTAAATTCATATGAATAATATTTCAATATTTTTTGCCAATTTCACTCTTTCAATCTTATTATTATTATTATGATTTTTAATGTTTATTATTATTATTATTATTATTATTATTATTATTATTATTATTTTAAGTTAAAAAAATTATTAAAAAAAATCTATCTATCTAAACGAACCAACCCGACCCGACCCGGGTTGGACCCGAAAGGGTTCACGGGTTGGGCGGGTCGCCTTAGCCACCTTTCGGCCTGGCCCGGTTAAGTCACCAACCCGGCCCGAACCCGCCCAAGTCAACGTCCAACCCGGGCGGGTCCGGCCCGGCCCAGCCCGTTCGACCCGAATGCCAACCCTACCTACCCCGACTTTTTTTACGCTGGGAAAGAGCCTACAGGCATTTTTGAAAATGCCAGTTGAAACGTCAGGGTAGCCCTCATCGCGGTAGCCACGGGTCTACCGCTGTATTTTTTTGACAAACGCCTTTGTTATAGCCCCCCGAATTTCTAATAAATAGCTTAGAAACATGTAACACAATTTCCAGCATCTACCTCAATTGTAATTATAAACACAGTACAAACAAAGAAAAATTTAAAACTTTTATTACATCATTTCTTTTACAAAGCACAACGAAAATTAAAAACTTAAATTACAATTTATTTTACAACACAGTTCCATATTCACACATCTTTTTACAACATACACGATAACATAAGACATTCTACCACATGCTTCCAACTCCATACTAACGGTACCTACCTGTGAAACATGAGGCTAGAGATAACTCTAACCCCCAAAACTACAGGAGTCAGCCATAATGGTGTGAATGATATTCAAAAGAAATACAACTTAAACGAAACATAAAGAACAAAATCATAGTCAATATATTAACATGTTAGTAACAAATGAAATATGGAATAACAATAAAAGAAACTTAAATCATCAAGTGAACTAGGCTAAGTGTCCAGTGTAGAAAACAGAAAATAAACATAAATCAAGTCAAGGAAATCACGAATGCATATGTTGAAACCTAATGCACACTTGTCGAATCTATAGCCCCCTTGCATAGATTCGGTGCAAGACCCTATTGTTCTCCACTTTATAGGGTTCGATCCCACGTTATGCAACTATACCATGACTACTACAAGATTTAGACATTTTGTAAGTATCGGTTCTCGCCCTTGGAATACTGGAGGCCAATCCCACTCACGTGGATCATTCTGTAGCCTATTTTATCCATCGTCCCGAAACAATGGGGATTGCCTCACTCCGCAGGTCATTCTGGAACCCTCATTGCACAAATATTCCATGAGCGTCGCTCTCGTCCTTGGACTAATGGAAAGCAATCCCACTCACGTGGATCATTCTTTGGCCTATTTTAGCCATCATCCTGGAATACTGGGAATAATCTCACTCCTCGGATCATCATGGAGTCCATAACTCACATTTGCTCCCATTTCATCATATCACCATTCTGCTGCTTGTCCTTATATTTATTAAGTTCATTTAGTTAACCACAATTTCCCTAAAGTTTGTGTACCCTACCGAACTTAACTTAACTAAACAACATCAAGACCCCAACTGGCCATAACCCGCCGGTATACTAGGATCCCACTCAGCCTCTAGAGTCTCAAAAATCCAAGGTTATCACAACACCTTTAATCATAATCATTCAAATTCATTTAATAAGTCAAAGGAATTTCCCAAAATAAACAACAGTCAAACCGAGCACTTCCACGTGCAGCCATAATCATTTATTTTGCCCAATAAAGCTGAAACTAACTCATTCGAAACCGAAGCTAATAGTGGGAGATAATTCGTAATAGAATACTCTTTGAGAAAAACATATACCCTTTTAAAACCACTAAAGTAAAATTTAAATACTCAATGAGGTTGAGAATACACACTTAATGGAAGTGGTGAAATTTAATTTCATTTACTACCAAAAATCAGAGAAATTAACCTTTAAAACTTTGAAGAACTATCGCTCGAATAATAGAAAACTCAGCCAAAATAGTGTGCACTTGCACAGCCACGTTGGTCGACCGACAGACACAGTGTAAAACAGTTGCGGTCGACTGATAGTGCTCAAGAGAAACAACAAACCCAAAAATCATGACAGTCGACCGTCGAGTGCAGTACAATTCACTGCGGTCGACTGTCAGTATTCAAAGAAACCCATTTCAACAATGAAAGTCGACCATCAAGCGCAGTACAAATCACTGCGGTCGACTGTCATGTCGAGTGTGCTACAGCCAAAATTTTGCAACTTTTCAAATCTGATATACGTTTATGTGTGGATAAATACATGGTTTCTTGTGATAAAAATATACAATGTAATAGGCACAATCTTGGCCAAGTCCATCTCGGTTCATACATCAATCAAATCCTTTCAAAAACTTCACAAAAGATGTCAATCCTGAATCACTGTATTTAATAATAAAAATGTAAAGAAATCTCTTTTCGTATAAACACTTGAACATCAGTAAATAAAATCACAATTCCTTCTTGTACAGAAAGATGGACAAAAATACACATCAAAACAGAGATCTATCCAAGAATAATCATTCTTTAAACAAATATTCCAATTCCAACGCAACCAAATTCAAGTTCTTTCATTTTCTCATTAGTTCCAACTCAAAACAACCATAAACCTCCGCATTCTCAGTCATAACAGTGAATAAAGTGTGGGAAAACAGCAACTAATAGTTCATCACTCATCCGTATGCATATAAGAAACCATCATTTAATTTCGCAAACTAGTTACACATGATATAATTTGTCATATGGGTCAAACACTCTCCTACAATAAAAAAATTGATCTTTATCAACTAGATGTCAAATCCTACAAGTCTCATACACATTCCAAATCAATCATACATGATCAATCAAGCATGGTATAGAAAATCTGGGATCTGTGCAAAAAAAATAAATTTTCGGCCAACTATACATGATAGATCACACATCGATTTCTAATTCGTTCATGAAGATGTTGTGTGATTAATCATCCACTTAGAATTCACCTTACGATAAATCTATTTCAATCTTTATAATACCATGAGTTCTCAACATGCAATCTACTCCATTAATTATCTTATTTCACAACATATAATCAATTCATCATATAGATGGATGACAACTAAAAGAATTACCACTCACTCAACAAATTTATTTACTACATCAAACATAAAATCCTCTAGTATGCATCCTACTAGACAAGTCATCATATTCAACAAATACAAAACAAAACAAGCGATAAAGGTATCACTCACCTTAAAAAAGATTAACGAAGAAAAAAATAATAATAAAAAAGCCTTCTCCTCTTTTTGCAAAGCTTCAAGATCCAATCTTCCAATTCACAAAATATTGAAGGGAAATAAAGTTTTGATTTCACCATGGCGGGGGGGGGGGGGGGGGGGGGGGGGGGGGCATATAATAGACCGAAAATGCTCTTTTTAGGGTTTTTTTTAGAAGATTTACAAAATATTCTTTTATGAGATATCTTTACATATATAGGTCCATTATATTAGGTAATTAAATTAACCAATTTAGTTGAGATTGAATCTCTCAAATCCTTCCAGATCTGGTCGGCCTCATATCGTAGCCCAGAAAATCGACTTTCAAAATTTTGTCTCCAAGTGTCGCTTTTGCAAAAAGACCCCTTCATTTAACAATATTTGCGAAAAATACTAACAGTGATTTATAAAATCCATGAAATTTGAAGTTAAAATTCAGTAATAAATATTAGGTCTTCCAATTAAAATTCTTGACCTTGTGTTTCCCAAGAAAACATATGCACGTGTAAAAAGGTAAATTTCAGAAAAAGTTCATTAAATCACCAAAAATTCACCTTAATTCATTTATTTATTCAAAAAGTATTATTTAAAATTCTAGGGTGTTACATTTGTAGCCAAGATCTACCCAGAGTTTGCAAAAACGCTGGGGTAGACCTATTTCTGATTTTTTAAAAAAAAATTTAGTTATTTAATATTATTTTTAAATTAAAAATTCTATCGACCACCTACGTTTTTTGCAAAAAAACCGCGGGATAAATTTTTTAATATTTATTTTTACCCCTACACGTTTATAATTATAACAACTAGTAATTTACACGTGCGATGCACATCTGCACATCTTTATATATATATATATATATATATATATATATATATATATATATATATATATATATAGGAGTTCTCACCAAAATTAGTTCTCAACAGAAGTGCTCCCTATATATATATATATATATATATATATATATATATATATATATATATATATATATAAAGACTTTAATATATCTGGCCTCGAACCTAAGACTTCCTTTATATTAGTTATGCACGGGCGATGCACGAGTTTGTTTGTCTATAAATGACAACTCCTACTCTCCCATTGTAATATTAGATTAGATTAGATAACACAAAAACATATGGTAACAAATACTAAATCAAAAGAATATTCAAATATATAGCGATACACAAAAATAATATCCAATATTCGTCCATATACAATCAACATCCAAATACATATATATCTATATATACATACAAATAGCAACCTAACGAATTTGAGTTATCACCCTAGTTATCATAGTTGCCATGTGCTCTTAGTGCTTGAAATTCTCCTTCGCCAGCCGTTCTCGTCGGCACTTCTCAATTATGAGCGCTTTCTCCATCCACCCTTCCCTTAAGATATGGTTACTGAAATAGGCAAAACATGTTTGAGGGAAAGCCAACAATACACGTCATATTCTGACTGAGAAAGAATGATCTCTAAATTATAACTCAATAAAAAGTTTGTGATATCGTCCTCTTGTTCACTAAAGTTTTTTTTTCTTCTCACACTAGAAAATTTTGCTATGCAAATGAAATCGTTGACAAGAACTATATAACAAACACGTACAATGAATGCAAAGAAATCTAGTTTATGCAATGTATCAATTATTTGTATTAAGCTTAATAAAATGGAAAAATAATATACAAGTTTGAGGAACTTACTTATAGGAGTATATTGTTAGGGAAACAAGCGGAACAACGACACCAGTTGTTAGGGAATTGGCGAAAATCTTACCTTTTCGAGGATCTTGTTGAGTTATACGATGCAATCAGCAAAAATCACCAAGCAAATAGAAGATCACACCAAAGCACATAAATTTGTCCCGGTTGGGGCTTTCGCCTTAATCCGGGAAAGAACAAACCCGAGATGTTATTCAACTAGAGAAGATATAAGAATATTACAATTCTCACAACAACCCTCTCTCAAGCCTCACCAGCAGGTACTAGTTGTTTACAATTAGATAATCACTAAATCTATCTTTCAATGAAGTACTCTCTATCTTGGCTCTCAATGGAGGCCAATAACAACAATATATAGAGATCTAGAGAAATCGTTGTTTGATATCTTGATACGATTGTCAATGGATATTACAGAAGAGATAATCCAATGATAAGAGCCACACGATCTGACCTGAAGAGAAAGTTCGGGCTTCAGCGAAATCACCCAGACCTGCACCCGAAATCTGCTTAAGCCGCATTTGATCGACCGCCTAACACGACCGGTCGACTGTCCCCCTCTCGGGAAAGTCTGTACAGTTGGGCGGTCGACCGTCCCAAAGACCGGTCGACCACAACTCCTCCTGTTGTTGCTGCTGTTGCTGTTTCCTCTTGCTTCCACTCTTTCCAATCGTCTCGATCCCTCCATCATCTCATCGTCTTTGTATCCAACATAGTATGCAAGACATATACCCAACATGTAGGCAGAAATATATACTATCGAAAGTCGACAGATGGATGAATTGGTTTCCATGAAACTTGCATAAACTGTAATAATTAGCAGAAAAGTCTAAAACAATTGAAGAATTATCCCCATAGAATTTGCATGATATCAATCAGATAATTGAAGTTAGATAATTGAAGTTAGGTTAGTGAACTATGAATATGTGAATACTCTTTAACCATGTAAACATGTAATTTAAAGGCATTGCTTGCTGCTGCTATGCTGCTCCCTTTTTCTTTCAATACTCACCTCGAACATCTTCCCATTTTATGGTATTCTTTTCACATTGAACCTAATATGTAAGATATAAACCTAACAATAAGGCCTACAATAAATGAACTTCTTTAGGAAAATGTGGTCAAAATTATTTTAAAGAGAAGTGTGACCAAATTTGAACAGAAATTATTTCACATCGATGAATTTATGATGTAAACTGATATAGCATATGTGTGCATATTATCAGATATGCTGTATCTGGGAATGACAAGTTGGATTATTAGGCATGGAATATCTATGAGTATCGCTCTCTTTATGACAAAGTCATGATGTCAGTACGTGAGTGCAAATAAATCCAATTATTGAGCTCCAAAAGATTATCATACCATGAATTTATCTGAAATAGTTTGCAGCGCAATGCAGCCCAAAGCTAAAATTATCATTTATAAATTCGGTCTTTCAAATATTTTTGCAGAAGCTAATAAGGTTCATCTTAGTTCTTTAATGAACACGCTACACACTCTATATAAAATGACAGTAAATTAGTTCATAGTTCATATCAAATAAACAAAAATGCAAACCCGCCCCCCCCCAAAAAAAAATAAATAAATAAATAAAACAAAGAAAAAAAAAAGAAATACAACCATTATGGTTATTGTGAAAACATCCTCACAGCGAGTATTATCAATGCAAAAAGCTTCTACATTAGCTTGGGCATCTTTTAATACAGAGGTTGTTTCCCTGCAAACTCGTAATAGTACAGAATTCATCCAATTCCAGAAAAAGTTAAACTTCGAAAGATTGGCGTATGAGCTAACTTCAATACCAGCTAACAATCATGCATCAAGTAAGAGAAGGAAAGATGGCTGAAGTTGTTTGCAAAATGGTCTCAATCAAACGAATCATGGTCTAGACTAAGTGAAGTTGCATTCATTTTGAAATCGAGACATTGAGCGTGAGCTTCTTGAATTATGTAGTTGAGAGTTACCTACAAAAATTGTTGCGTTGTTTTCTCCTCATCTTCTGAACTAAATGGAAACTGTTAGAGCATCTGTAGTCGTTGAGGAATAAAATATGCATATATGCATAAATAGAAATAGCAATCAAAGTTTTGCTGCAGTCGTCAAAAGCTATTTTTTAGCTTTTTATACTAAAATAATAAGCGACGGCACTTCATGTGCCGTCGGAGAAAAAAATTAATAAAAAAAAATTTTAATTGGAGCGACGGCACTCGAAATGCCGTCGGAGGAATAAAAATTCGTCCTTAAAGTGCAAATAAAAAATTACAAAAAAATTATAAAAAATCACAAAAAGCATTTCAGAAATTACAAAAACATTCAAGAAATTGCAAAAACATTTCATAAATTGCAAAAAAAAATATAAAATTGCAAAAAAGTCAGGACGGCATATGATGTGCCGTCCGACAAAAGGGGGGCAAGGGACGGCACAAGAAGTGCCGTCCGAGGGTGTGGGCTATTTTTTGGGTTGTTTTTAATTAAAAAAATTAATTTCTATTCGAGCGACGGCACTTCATCCGACAAAAAAAATTAGTGCCGTCTCTCATATAAGAATATTTCTCAAATCCTCTCTCATTTTTGGCAATGTACTGTAGCCATATATGCATAACATGCATATTTGGCAAACGACTGCAGTTCTATTTTGCGCCATTATTTGGCGAACGACTACAGATGCTCTTACACATCCAATCACATGAATAGGAAGAGGTTTTCTCCTAAAAGAATCAAATTCCTACACAAAAATAGGTTCAAATGTGAAATCGATCATCCAATCACTTGAACATGAAGAGGTTTTTTTTCTAAAAGAATCAAATTCCTACACAAAAATAGGTTCAAATGTGAAATCGATCATCTCTGTAGCAATCAAACTTTGCATACGAAAAGTTTTTTTTTGAGGGAAAAGGTGGAATAAGGCCACCCTGTTTCATTAAAAAGAGTTTAACGAAACAAACCCAGAGTACTGGGCTCAAGTACAACCTACTCACAGAAAATAAAACATACATGAAGCAACATGACGCGCACAAACAATAACTCCCTCCAACAACCCTGGAGGATGGGCCGACAAACCATCTCGACCAGCTAAATGTAAGTATGTCAGTTAGCTTCGTACAGTGTCTCCACGGAACATGTACACCCACCTGAAACACGTCTAGCAGGATTTTTCACCCGTTGATCCTTGCCTTCACCTCGCTGGGGGGACCCCATCTTTGGGCTCAAGCCCCGCAGGTTGAAAACTGACCCCACGACACATGCACTGCGATCGCACCCACCCACCATTTCCACCACTCATCCTACAAACGTGTCAGTCGCTCCCACAGCCACTACCAGAGAGAAAGCCGTGAAGAGGATACCTTTACCTCTCACACGATTGTGCTTTCTCACCAAACAACTATCTCGCTCACCCCACCAAACACCACGCTTCAGGAAAGAGCCGTGGAGAGGATACCTTGATCTCTCTCATGCACAAGCTCTCTCCGGCGATTTCTCACTACACAGACTTATCTCGACTCAAACTCCCAAACGGAGGGAAGAAACGATGCTGTCTCGAGCCAGTGGCCTAAGCTGGAGGAAGCTCAATAGTCTGCCAGTAGGCACTGTGAAGATTGCACCGGCGACATCGTAGTACACTCCAAACCAACCATACTCCAATCCCACACCCCCTCACTCCCAACACAAACCCACTACCGGCCTGGCCCAACGGGCCCCGAACCAAAACACCGACCTCACACACTTGAATTGAGGCAAATGGGCACACATCACGGAGGGACTCTGTCTTTGGGCCCAAGCTCCATAAACATGCAGGCCAGCGTAATTCCCGATATTTTCACACGCGCTACCAACCCTCGCAGATCGCCATGATTGGCTCCGAGAGTGTGGACATGGTGGTAAGCGCGCATAACATCCGGGCAAATGTAGCAAATGGAGGGACCACATTGACTCCAATCCCACAATCGCACAATCGCACAATACTACATTCTTTACACCCCCAACCACAACAAAAGCAAGCACAGCCCCATGCCGAATCACCGGCCTCTGGGCAAAATAGATCTGGGTTGGGGGGGGGGGGTATGTGCACAGTAGGTGGCACAGCCTTATGCCGAATCACTGGCAACTGGGCAACACCGATCTGGGTGGGGGGGGGGGGGGGGGGGTTGTAGTCCTCCCCGCCACTGGGATCACCGCCGGCAAAGCCTCCCCGCCACTAGGATCGACTCGACGTGGAGAAGCCGCCCAGGAATGTGGTCTCGACGATGCGCCGTGGAGGAGAGGATGGCAGCGCGGGGGTTGTAGGCCATGCCTCGCCGCATCACTACCGGCAAGGCCTCCCCGCCACTGGGATCGACTCGACGTGGAGAAGACGCCAAGGAATGTGGTCTCGACGACGCGCTGTGGAGGAGAGGATGGCGGCGCCCGTCGTGGAGGTCTTCGTGAAGGGAGGAGAGGGCCGGGAGGGGACGACGGGTGGGGCGGCGGCGTGGAGGGTGGCCGCCACCGCCCCTATGTTTTTTTTTGATTTAGGGTTTTTTTTTTTGAACGGGAGTTGGTGAGAGAGAGAACGGGAGTTGGTGAGAGAGAGAACGCTTAACTTGCGTACGAAAAGTTAGCAAACAAGATTCTGTCCATCTGATGAGTAACTGAAATTCATTTATCGATAGGAAGCACAAATGATTGATTTGAGGAATCTGATTGTTGGAAACATTGTCAACTGTTTTTATATCACTACAAGATATCAAGACAAAGAAAAGAGGGAAAGTAGTAACAAAGTAGGATTCATACCATGGGTTTTGAGAAAAAAATGAAAATAATTTTATTTCTGTATATTTTAAACATTAGCGGAGTGTATTACTAGTACTACATGATGTCCATAGTGGAGTGTATTACTTCATATGTCTATATGCGCTCTATATGTCGAGTTATACAATTACATATGTACATAACGACTTACCTTGAACCCCATAACCTCATAAAACCCGAAAACTTTAACTTTTGTTAATAGAGAAGAAACCAACCACTTGGAAGCAATTACAACTACTAGTCTACAAGTGTGAGTAAACAAAATTGGCCACAAATTGGCCATTAAACCCAAACCCATGTGAATATTGGCCATTAAGAAATTACAACGACAAGTCTACAAGTGTGAGTCTACATGTGAATTTCAAAAATGAAGAAAATGATTGCAAAGTAGTCCACACTTCACCGTATCAATCAAAAATTTCCCCCCAACCCTTAAAATTCTATCATCTAATAACTCTACAAATCAACTCAAAACCATATTCAAAATATCATTCTGTCTCATTCAATATTACCCAAATTAATCATAGTTTTCCCCAAACCCCTTAAAATTCTACCATATCAGCTATAAACCAATCCAAAAACAAAACAAACATGAAATCTCACCTGAGCCATGGAGATCACATCCCTACCAGCTCCCCAGATCAACTCCTGAATATTTTATAAAAAAAACCAATTGAAATCAATCGGACGAATAAAAAAAATAGGAATTAAAGAAGAGGCAAAAACTTACGAGAAATTTATGGAGAAAAGGGGTTACGGTTCGAGAATGAGAGGGAGGGGTTTGGAGTCGGGTTTGAGTGCAGGTCGGGTTGAGGTGGATGACGGGTTAGAATGAAGGCTGGAGCTGGTGATGGAGGTTATGATGATGGAGTTTGAGTTGGGTTTCATTGGAAGGGGAAGAAGATGATGGTGATGGTGATCAGGGGCATAGCTACCAGGTCCCGAGGTAGCACCCCCTCAAATTATAGATTATATATATATATATATATATACCAGGTCCCGAGGTAGCACCCCCTCAAATACCGAGGTAGCACCCCCTCAAACTACCCCTCAAACTATATATATATATATATATATATATATATATATATATATATATATATATGAGTGAGTCGATTATGAGATGGTGAGAAGGAGCTCTTATCGTGACCAAAAGATCTTAGCCATCGGATCTTGATCCAACGGCTGAGATCTTCTCCGCCCAAATTCATGAGATCCATTATTTTCTAAGAGGGCATTTTGGGGATTTCGAAACCCATCTCTCACGCTCATTCCTCTCTCATGCTCATTTCTTTCTCGTTTCTCTCATCCCCGATCTCAAATCGAAAACCCCCAAACCCCCAAAACGAAAACCCTAGCTCCTTCCAATCTTCTTCTCTTACTCTATTCCTGAATCGAAACCCTAGCCCCTAAATCGAAACCCTAATTCAGCCCCCGACTCTCCTCTCTGCTCGTCGCCCTCGAACTCCCCCAAAATGAAGAGCCCCAAATCGAACGCTCCTGGCTGCGCTTGATGCCGCTGACGCTTGACGCCCTCGAACTTCTTTTCTCCTCTAATCTCCCTCTTAACTCAGTCTCCCCAAATCGAGACTCTACAAACCCTAGCTCCAAAGCACTACGAGCCCCTACTCTCTTCCTTATAAACCGAAACTCCATCTCTACTCTCTTCCCTGTAAATCGAAACTCCACATCTCTCTCTCATCGTACTCGATTCCCCAAGTCGAAACCCTAGCTGTGTTTGCTTCTGGACCCTCTTCGTTATTCTAGCAACTCGTCGATCTCCTAGCAAAGCTGCATTCTTTGTATCGGGTAATCTCAAACCCATCTCGAAAATCCAATTTTTTCCCTATATAATTGTTCATGTTGGTTTATTTTTTATTTTCCCAAATTTAGATTAGTAGAAAGCTTTAGATCAATTACTGGGGTTTAATTTGTAGGTTTAATTCTTAATAAAAAAAAGAGATTTTAAAAAATATATATAATAAATTTCCTTTTAGCTTAGGAGTTATAAACCACATTGTATATAATTGTAAAGGTGATAGAATCCTATCCCTAGTTATCTTGGGTTCATGAATTTTGTGGTTTTAATTAATTTATATCGAAAAGATGGAACTTTATGGTTTTAAAACTTGACTTTTACAATGTGCACTTCAAAGATAGGTTAAAAAACACTTATTTGTGGCTGGTTTTCTTGCTCGTTTTCTGGTTGGATGAGTGTGCACTTCAAATATAGCTTAGTTTCTTTAGTTTTTTAAGTTATAGCTTGTTTTTTTATGTTTATTATCTCATTTTGCTATGTAGAATGGAGTTTGAAAATGAAGAGATATTAAGCCAAGATCTTCATAACGAGTGGAGAGACGTTGATGAAGATTCTAAACCAATTATTGGTTTAGTATTTGAAACTTTAGAAGAAGGATTTGAATTTTATAAAAAGTATGCAAAGTTATTAGCTGGTTTTTCTGTTCACAAGTCTGCTACATTGGTTGACAAGTCTACTGAGGAGAGGTATTCACAACTATTTGTATGCTCAAAGAAAGATAAGCCGGTAGATACAGTTGGAGTGAATGTTGCCAATATTGAAGAACCATCTTCTTCAAATTTGACCAAAAGAAGGAGAATGGTTGTGACTAGAGAAGAGTGTTTGGCTCAAATAAGAATTCAAAAAGATGATGGGAGGTGGTCAATTCGAAAATTTGTTGAAGTGCACACTCATCCTTGTGTTACACCTAGAAAGAAACAATTCTTAAGAAGTAGTAGAAGTGTTTTCGAAGCACAAAAAAGTTTACTTGGTTCGTTGAAAGAAGCTAATATAAGAACTTCGGAGTTTATGTCCTTCATAGAGATAGAAAATGAGGATTTCAGTAATATTAATTGTACTGAAAAGGACATTAGCAATTCGTTGCAAAGTGATAAGGATTGGAGGAAAGCTTATGATGCGGAGTTATTGATGGAGCACTTGCAAGAGAAAAAGTAGATGAATCATTCGTTTTGTTTTCATTATAAGGTGGATGAAGACAACAAATTAACACATGTGTTTTGGGCTGATGCTCTTGCCAGGAAAGCATATAAGCATTTTGGTGATGTGTTAATTTTCAATACGACTTATGACACAAATGAGTACAAATTTGTTTTTGCTCAATTTTTTGGAGTTAATCACCCTGGCCAATCTGTAAATTTTGGTGTAGCCTTCATAAATAAAGAAACAACTTGGTTATTTGAAAAATGGGGTGAAACAATGTGTAGACCTCCACCTAAAGTAATTATTACAGATCATGATCCTGTAATGGAAAATGCAATTCGAATGTCTTTTCCTGGTTCTAGCCATAGGCTATCTATGTGGCACACTCTTAAAAAACTTCACGATAAGCTTGGTGGTCCGGGTGTAATACCCTGATTTTTCAATTAATGAAAAATTATTTTATTTTGCACGTAGTGTGCACGTGCAATATTTTGATTGAATTAAATCTTATAATTATTTTATTATGATGTGTATAAATATTTAAATATGTGTTCTCAAATTATTTTATACAAAAGACTTTCTTTAAACAAATAGAAAGCCCTATTTTAATTTAATGAAAAGGCCTTTTTCTTAAAAGCCCAAAATGTAATTTTTATTTATTTTATTTTTAAAGAACTATTTTGGCCCAAAAATTAAGCCCATGGATTAATCTTCTTTTTATTTAAACTTGTCATTATTTTATTTTTGTACAAAATTAAAATGTACAATTTTTAGGCCTAGTTGCATGCACGTGCACTACACGTACACTTGCAATGCACACTTTTTCCATGGCCGGTTGGCACTTCTTTTGGAGGGAGTTTTGAAATTAGTCATGGTGTTCATGGAGGTGGTTATGTGAATGTGGGTAGTTGTGGTAACTCCTACTCTCATCCTAGCCTTCCATCCTACAACCAACCAACTAATCCTAGCCCTCCATTCCACTTATAAATACCCCCCCCCCTCTCATGGCTATATTCATATGCAATTATATCTTTCCAAACTATAGTCTTATTTTAGTAATAGTGTGAGTTAAAAAAAGAGTGAGAGTTTGTGTGGGATTGCTTGTATTTTGCTTGGAGGAGAGGCCGGCCATCACAAGGAGAAGCATTCGGTGGTGATGATTGTGGAGCTTGTGCGCGCATCGTCTAGGAGGAGGTGCATTCATTCGCAAGGACCTTCGTTGCTATTGTGTTGTTTTCTCTCCATACAAGGTGGGTAAAATTCTCCATATTTCTAAAGTAGAAATGCTTGTTAGAATGAATGAATGATAGTGGGTTTGATTTTCTTTGTTTCTAATTAGAAATGATGCTAGTATTATATTGAGAAATGATGCATGAAAAATATCAATAAGAGTACGCCCTTAATTGGAGAATTGACCTATAAATGGATTGGAATGTGAATATGTAGTTATATGTGATTTGATTAGTAAGAATCTAAGTTGGTATGGATTAATTATAACTATGAATGTGAACTTGGCTAATAAAGAGATCAGTGGCTTTAATTGTTGAGAAATGTGGAAAAGAAATGTTCTGGTAAGTCGACTTAGGACCTTGTAAGTCGACTTATACGCTCATTTAAGTCGACTGGTGCTGTTATAAGTCAACTATTTACTTAAAATCATGGATGTTTTCCCCTGGACAGTCGACTTACTATGGTATAAGTCGACTGGTACTGATGCATTTTTATAAACTCGAATGTTCTACTCTTTTGAAAATACATGAGACTTTCTAAAGGAAATTTGGGGATTGTTGCATGGAATAAAATGTGATTTGAAGGTAAACGGTGTAATCAGAACTATGATTTTGATATGTGTATTTTTGGAAAATTATACCTTGCAAAAGAACTAGAAATGACTTCCTCAGCATCAGCCTCCGTCAAGGCAAACACTCGCCCTGGCTGGTACGACCTCTTCCTAGACTGCTGCATTGGTGCATTGCGATTACTGTTCCGTGGCTTGGAGCATTGAGACATGAAATGTCCCGTCTCACCACAGTTGAAGCAAGTCACCGCAGGAGGTCTCACCACATTGTTTCCAGGTCCTCCAGCTACACTAATAGCGTTCGCCTGATTTGGAACACACAGTCTATCTCCGAACCACAGCACTCCATCCCTGGTTTGAAATCCGGGCAACCTGCCAGCACCAACCTGCTCCTTCATCTCCAAAATATCAGCATCAAGCTCCTGACTTGCAATGATCTTTGCATTCAGAGTAGGTTGAAGCCTCAACTGAGCCAAAGATGCTCCCAATCCTTGCAAGACAACCTCAATACCTGCTCGGTTCAACTCCTCAATCAGATGCTTCTGAGTCGTAATCAAACTGGCCAAACTACTCTTGCGACTAAGTGCATCAGCAACAACATTAGCCTTTCCAGGATGATACTTGATCTCAGATCGCATGTCCTCGAGCACTTCCAACCATCTTCAGGAGGAATTCGAGATGTTCTACAGGATCTTTTCACTTTCTTTAGTACAATTTTACAAGGAAATTAAACTTTTCACTTTACATCAGAGTTTACATCATATTACACTTTTCATTTCCACAGCGGAAGTAAAATTTTACAACATTTAATTAAATGTACAACAACATGGTATAATCTTTAAGCATCCATTCCTCTTTAACCTTTAACATGTCATTTACCTGCATATAAGACTGTGGGTACGTCAGTTTATTCAACCGACGATCATTATACACGGCCATCCTCTCTATGTCGGAAATAGTATAACTTAATTTTCCATATTTAGCAAACACAAACTTGTCACATTTCAAATAAAGGGACTACTCTATTGATGTCGTGTTGTGATTGTGCACTTAGTCTTTAATGCATTTATTTATGTTTCATGACACTAATGCGCACTTGTTCGGAGTCTATGCATCCCATACTACATAGGTCCGAGGGCAAGCCTCTTAATCGTTCCTCATCTTTGTAGGGTTCAATCCCTCGCCATGACTTAGTCTACTACTGTAACTACGGTAGTGTCTTAGATGATCTATGAGTGCAAGCACGTGTACAGAAACTGGAGGAGAATCCCACATCATGTCACGACTCATCGTGAAGAACCTATGGACAATTCAGCCTTCTTCATGGCACACGATCCTCATGCAGTCACCAAACATCCCACAAGTGTCACCACAGGGACGGTACCATGGAGCAGTATCCACGTCATGTCACGACGCATCGTGAAGAACCTGTGAAATACTCTCCGCCGCCACGGCACCCTGGAGCCGTATTCACGTCATGTCACGACTCATCGTGAAGAACCTGTGAAATACTCTCTGTCGCAAATCCGATGGCTCTCACTCGTGTTTTTCTCCTACTTTCATCACGTCTCCACTATGTACTAATCCTTAGTTTTTATTAGAATCATGAACCAAATCAAAGCTCTAGAGTTAGCCTCTCCACTAAACCGGACTTATTCATTCATTTCAACATGACCAACCTTGGTCTTTCTTTTCAATATTCATTTCAATTTCTTTTTCAACTGTCGGGGGAGACTTAGCTACTCTTTCATTTCAATTCCAATTCACAAATTCTAACATAATCTGAGAACTTCCAGCTCTTGAGTTCAATTTTCATAATCATGTTCTTAGCTTTCATATTCATGTAATTCTCAATTCAGAGTATGACTCATTTCATGTAAATTTCTCAATTCAAACTACGATTCATTTCATATAAATTCGTACAGCAATAAAAAGAGTTCATCAACATCAATCATAAAGTTCACAATCTTCAAAATATACAGAATAATGTTCTCTGACATATCTAAACACTCTGGACAGTCGACTTGGATCTCTTCCAGTCGACTTGTCCAGTCAATTCAAGTTCTTCTTAACCACTCGGGAGAGTCGACTGCAGCACACGGCAGTCGGCTGTTCCGCAGTGTTCCTAATTCAATTATCACCCACAGGACAGTCGACTGTCGTTCAACACAGTCGCCTGTTCTGCATAGTTCAATTATGTAATTTCTCAAGTTCTATACAGTCGACTGCTACACACATTCGGTCGACTGAACAGTTTAAAAATCTCAAATTAAGGAATCACACATCATATTTTGTCACGCTACTCTTCAACAAGAATAATTCACATTTCGTGGTTACCACATTGTTCTCAAAATGAGAAGTACTAACGAATATTCATAATTCATGTTTTCATACATCTATCACATAATGTCACTTCAATCTCTACTATACTAATCTTCTTCATTTCTAGTTCTTTTGCAAGGTATAATTTCCCAAAAATACACATATCAAAATCATAGTTCTGATTACACCGTTTATCTTCAAATCACATTTTATTCCATGCAACAATTCCCAAATTTCCTTTAGAAAGTTTCATGTATTTTCAAAAGAGTAGAACATTCGAGTTTATAAAAATGCATCAGTACCAGTCGACTTATACCATAGTAAGTCGACTGTCCAGGGGAAAACATCCATGATTTTAAGTAAATAGTTGACTTATAACAGCACCAGTCGACTTAAATAAGTCGACTTACAAGGTCCTATGTCGACTTACCAGAACGTTTCTTTTCCGACATTTCTCAACAATTAAAGCCACTGATCTCTTTATTAGCCAAGTTCACATTCATAGTTATAATTAATCAATACCAACTTAGATTCTTACTAATCAAATCACATATAACTGCATATTCACATTCCAATCCATTTATAGATCAATTCTCCAATTAAGGGCGTACTCTTATTAATATTTTTCATGCATCATTTCTCAATATAATACTAGCATCATTTCTAATTAGAAACAAA
The DNA here is from genome assembly GCA_017893485.1 of Hemerocallis citrina. NCBI lineage: Eukaryota > Viridiplantae > Streptophyta > Magnoliopsida > Asparagales > Asphodelaceae > Hemerocallis > Hemerocallis citrina. The sequence continues at coordinate 53,027,399 of CM030368.1, forward strand.
AAAAATGAAACCCACTATCATTCATTCATTCTAACAAGCATTTCTACTTTAGGAATATGGAGAATTTTACCCACCTTGTATGGAGAGAACAAACACAATAGCAACTAAGTCCTTTGCAAATGAGATGCACCTCCACCTAGATGATGCGCGCACAAGCTCCACAATCACCACCACCGAATGCTTCTCCTTGTGATGGCCGGCCTCTCCTCCAAGCAAAATACAAGCAATCCCACACAAACTCTCACTCTTTTTTAACTCACACTATTACTAAAATAAGACTATAGTTTGGAAAGATATAATTGCATATGAATATAGCCATGAGAGGGGGGGGGGGGGGGGGGGTATTTATAAGTGGAATGGAGGGCTAGGATTAGTTGGTTGGTTGTAGGATGGAAGGCTAGGATGAGAGTAGGAGTTACCACAACTACCCACATTCACATAACCACCTCCATGAACACCATGACTAATTTCAAAACTCCCTCCAAAAGAAGTTCCAACTGGCCATGGAAAAAGTGTGCATTGCACGTGTACGTGTAGTGCACGTGCATGCAACTAGCCTAAAAATTGTACATTTTAATTTTGTACAAAAATAAAATAATGACAAGTTTAAATAAAAAGAAGATTAATCCATGGGCTTAATTTTTGGGCCAAAATAGTTCTTTAAAAATAAAATAAATAAAAAATACATTTTGGGCTTTTAAGAAAAAGGACTTTTCATTAAATTAACATAGGGCTTTCTATTTGTTTAAGGAAAGGCTTTTGTATAAAATAATTTGAGAACACATATTTAAATATTTATACACATCATAATAAAATAATTATAAGATTTAATTCAATCAAAATATTGCACGTGCACACTACGTGCAAAATAAAATAATTTTTCATTAATTGAAAAGTCAGGGTATTACAACACTCCCTCCTTAGAATAGTTCCGTCCCCGGAACTACAATCAAGAGCGAGGAAAACAGGAAATACAACACACACACAAGAACAAAAGATACAAAAATACAGTCAAGCAAAAAGCTCAGGATAGTCCTTCAACATCCTCTCCTCAGATTCCCAAGTAGCCTCTTCAACCAAGTGGTTTCTCCAGACTACCTTGACCATTGGTATCGTCTTATTCGTCAAGACTTTCTCTCGACGATCAACAATCTCGACAGGAGACTCGATGTAATTCAGGTCTAACTGCAAACCTTCCGGCACTTCAGGCAATTGATGACCCGGTTCTGGAATGTAACCTCTCAGTATAGACACATGGAAGACATTGTGCACCTGAGACAACTCTTCCGGTAATTCAAGCCGGTAAGCAGTTTTTTCGATCCTTTTCAATATCTTATACGGGCCTATAAACCTCGGGGCTAACTTCCCGCCTTTGCCAAAATGAACCACACCTTTACTGGGTGATACCTTCAGAAAGACGAAGTCACCAACCTCAAACTCAAGGTCCCTTCTCTGGTTGTCTGCATAGCTTTTCTGCCTGCTTTGAGCTTCCACCAATCTCTTCCTGATCAGAACAATCTTCTCAGAAGTTTGCTGCACAAGCTCAGGACCAAACAACTGACGCTCCCCAACCTCATACCAACAAACAGGAGTCCTGCACTTCCTGCCATACAAAGCTTCGTACGGCGCCATCCCGATGCTAGCCTGAAAACTGTTGTTGTAAGCAAATTCCACCAAGGGTAAATGCCTTTCCCAACTGCCTCCAAAGTCTAGTATACAACACCGAAGCATATCCTCAAGAATACGGTTGACTCTCTCGGTCTGCCCATCGGTTTGCGGATGAAAAGCAGTGCTGAAATCTGTCTTGGTACCCAAAGCTGTCTGAAGACTCCTCCAGAGATGCGAAGTAAACCGCGCATCTCGATCAGACACAATAGTTGAGGGAACACCATGAAGTCAGACAATCTCACCAACATACAACTCAGCCAACTTGTCCATCGAAGCAGTGAGTTTCATCGCCAAAAAGTGAGCGGACTTGGTCAGTCGATCGACTATAACCCAAATCGCATCATTGCCTTTAGGACTCTTAGGCAATGCCGTGATGAAATGCATACTGATGTTATCCCACTTCCATTCCGGAATAGGTAACAGCTGTAATAGACCTCCGGGTCTCTGATTTTCGGCTTTGACTTACTGACAAACCTCACACTTCGCGACAAATTCAGCCACATCCCGCTTCAAACCTGACCACCAGAAATGCTGTTTGATGTCTTTGTACATCTTAGTACTCCCAGGATATACAGACAGAAGAGTAGTATGTGCCTCCTGAAGAATACTCTCTTTCAGGTCCGCCTGATTTGGAACACACAGCCTATCTCCGAACCACAGCACTCCATCCCTGATTTGAAATCCGGGCAACCTGCCAGCACTAACCTGCTCCTTCATCTCCAAGATATCAGCATCAACCTCTTGACTTGCAATGATCCTTGCATTCAGTGTGGGCTGAAGCCTCAACTGAGCCAAAGATGCTCCCAATCCTTGCAAGACAACCTCAATACCTGCTCGATCCAACTTCTCAATCAGATGCCTCTGAGTTGTAATCAAACTGGCCAAACTGCTCTTGCGACTAAGTGCGTCAGCCACAATATTAGCCTTTCCAGGATGATACTTGATCTCAGGTCGCATATCCTCAAGCACTTCCAACCATCTCCGCTGCCTCAGATTGAGATCCCTCTGCGATATATATACCTCAAGCTCTTGTGGTCCGTGTACATATTCAACTTCTCACCGTGCACATAGTGTCTCCATTGCTTCAAAGCAAAGATAATCGCAGCCAACTCCAGATCATGAGTCGGGTAATTCTTCTCATGCGGTCGTAGTTGCCTAGACCTATAAGCGATTACTCTTCCTTCTTGCATTAAGACACAACCAAGCCCACGATGTGAAGCATCGCTATAAACATCATACTCAACACCTGCTCTAGGCAAAGCCAAAATAGGTGCAGTAGTCAGCTTATCTTTCAACTCCTGAAAGCTCGCCTCACTTTGTTTAGTCCACTTGAAGCTCACATTCTTCTTGGTCAGTCCAGTAAGCGGTACGGCTATCTGAGCATAACCTTGGATGAACCTCCTGTAGTATCCAGTCATCCCAAGAAAACTTCTGACTTCTTTCACTGTAGTAGGCCTAACCCAATCTCTCACTGCCTCTATCTTCTGAGGGTCAGTTGCCACTCCCTCCTTAGAAAGGATGTGACCTAGGAATGCCACTTCAGATTTCCAGAAATCACACTTGGATAACTTGGCATACAACTTCTGCTCTTCCAACTTCTACAAAACTGCTGCCAGATGCTCGGTGTGCTCCGCCTCTGACTTGGAGTACACGAGAATATCGTCGATAAACACCACGACGAAAGAATCAATAAACGGCCTCAGAACTCTGTTCATTAAATCCATGAAGATTGCGGGTGCATTCGTCACTCCGAATGGCATAACTAAGAATTCGTAATGCCCATGCCGAGTTCTAAATGCAGTTTTATGCACATCTTCAGCTTTCACTCGCACTTGGTGATATCCTGATCGAAGATCTATTTTGGAGAATATAGCTGCTCCTTGTAGACGATCGAACAAATCATCAATTCGAGGAATCGGATATTTATTCTGAACAGTGACTTTATTCAGCTCTCGGTAATCGATACACATTCTCATCGATCCATCCTTCTTCTTTACCAAAAGCACTGGTGCTCCCCAAGGTGACGCACTAGGTTGAATAAAGCCTTTCTCCAACAGTTCCTCAATCTGCCGTTTCACCTCATCCTGTTCCACTAGAGCCATCCTATACGGTGCCTTAGAAATGGGTGCACTTCCCGGTTGAACAGTGATGCTGAACTCTACATCACGATGCGGGGGTAACCCAGGAAAATCATCCAAGAATACAGTCGGATAGTCCCAAACCACAGGAATCCCTTGCACTTCCACAGGAGTCTCTTCCTTGCGGATAGTTGCCACCAGCTTAGAACACTTCTGCTTCCCTTGGAAAGTGACTTCAGGTCCACCTGGAGCCTTCACTGTTACCGTCTTGGTCTTGCACTCGATGCTTGCACTGTACACCGACATCCAATCAATGCCAATGATAACATCGACTCCCAAGATAGTCAGCTCGATCAGATCAATGCCAAAGATTCTATCCCCAATCACAATCTTGCAATCAGCATAATACCGATCAGCGGTTAAAGTTTTCCCTGATGGAGTAGCTACTGCTAAGATCTTGCCTGGAAAAATCTTCGGTTCAACTCCCAATACTTAAGCAAATTTAGGAGACACAAATGTATGAGAGGATCCAGTATCGAACAACACAACAGCTTTCATTCCATTAAGATAAAGTTATCCTGTTACATAATTCACACCATTACATAACAGTTTCACAATATGAGCAGGAAGAAGAAATGACAAAACCACTAGACATCAACCCTCGTACCAGAGATGACCTGATCTGCTTCCTCAGCATCAGCCTCCGTCAAGGCAAATACTCGCCCTGGCTGGTACGGCCTCCTCTCAGACTGCTGCATTGGTGCATTGCGATTACTGTTCCGTGGCTTGGAGCATTGAGACATGAAATGTCCCGTCTCACCACAGTTGAAGCAAGTCACCACAGGAGGTCTCACCACATTGTTTCCAGGCCCTCCAGCTACACTGATAGCGTTCGCCCCTATCGGTTTGAACCTTTGTGCAAATGGTTGCCCCTTGAAACTCCCAGAATGTGCAGGCCACTTACTAGTCTGTCAGTTGTTCCTCTGGTTCTGAACAACATGGAACTGCTCCATATCTGCTTCCGTCGCTGCTGCCCACTTGACCAACTTGTCGAATCGCCTGATACCAAGAGGTATCATCCGGGACCTCAAGCTTGTTCTCAGCCCATGCTCGAACTTCCGAGCCTTCTTCGCCTCATCCATCACCAGTTCTGGAGCATACCTAGAGAGCTGAGTAAACTTAGTCTCATACTCCCTCACTGATATGCTGCCTTGCTGAAGCGACAGAAACTCCATTGCCTTCTTCTCTTGAACATCGGAGGGGAAATAGTTACTGCAGAATTCTTCCAGAAATTCCTCCCAGCCAAGCAACATGCCTCGCATGGTCCTCTTCATGGATTGCCACCAAACCGCCGCATCCTTCTCCAGTTGCAAAGTCGCCAACTTGACCTTGCTACCCTCAGGGGTCTCCAACACCTCAAAGATTGTCTCCACTTGACGGATCTAGTTGTCAGCTGCATCTGGGTCTGACTTTCCCTCGAATACAAGTGGTTTCACTCTCTTGAATGATTCCACCAACTTAATCGCCTCGGGCACTGGATTCATAGGCCCCCTTTCTTGGTTCATAGCCACTACATTCAACGTCTGGTAGACCCTTGCAAGTTCTGCCTCCAGATCCAAACCTTTCCCATTCCTAGCTCCTCTTCTCGACATATTCTGATGCAAAAGATCCATTAAATTTGAAGTATAAAACAAGAATTTAAATCAACTTGCATTTCATTGAATTCCAAACTTTATACATTCGAATTTCTTAACATCAGAACGGAAGAAAATAGAAGCTACAACAATCTAACTCCTACGGGTCCTCTTCGCTGCTCAAAGTTCTTCCCGTAGTTCATCAACCTCATCCTTCAGCACATCAGTCAGGTTCTTTCTCTTCTCGAGTTCCCAAACCCGATGACTGAGAACAGAAAAGTCATCCTTTCGCTTTGCCAGCTGAGCCTCCAATACCACTCTGGTGGCAACTGATACGGGTCCTCCAATACCACTGCCCTAGCATTCAGAGTGGGTATTCATACGATCCTTGACCATCATACCAGGCTCCAGACATTTCTTCAGTATAACAGCACTAACCGACAGGGGTGAACGCTATTAGTGTAGCTGGAGGACCTGGGAACAATGTGGTGAGACCTCCTGCGGTGACTTGCTTCAACTGTGGTGAGACGGGATGTTGAAGGACTATCCTGAGCTTTTTGCTTGATTGTATTTTTGTATCTTTTTGTTCTTGTTTGAGTGTTGTATATTTGTATTTCTGTTTTCTCGCTCTTGATTGTAGTTCCGGGGACGGAACTATTCTAAGGAGGGAGTGTTGTAATACCCTGATTTTTCAAATATATGAAAAATTATTTTATTTTGCACGTGGTGTGCACGTGCAATATTTTGATTGAATTGAATCTTATGATTATTTTATTATGATGTGTATAAATATTTAAACATGTGTTCTCAAACTATTTTGTACAAAAGCTTTTCTTTAAAGAAATAAGAAAGCCATATTTTAAAGCCTTTTCTTAAAGCCCAAAATGAATTTTATTTATTTTATTTAAAATAAATATTTTCGCCCAAAATAAAGCCCATGGATTAATCTATTTTTTTATTTTGAACTTTTCATGTAGAAGACTATTTTAATACTATTTTATTTTTTGTACAAATTAAAATGCACAATTTTGGGCCTAGTTGCATGCACGTGCACTACACGTACACGTGCAAGAGCACACTCTATTCATGGCCGGATTGCTTCTTTTGGAGGGATTTTCAAAAGTTTAGTGGTAGTCATGGTGTGGTAGTTATGTGAATGTGGGTAGTTGTGGTAACTCCTACTCTCATCCTAGCCTTCCATCCTACAACCAACCAACTAATCCTAGCCCTCCATTCTAGTTGATTTTTAGTATAAATACCCCCTCCCATGGCTATATTCATATGCAATTATATCTTCCCAAATCTATAGTCTAATTTAGTAGTAAGTTGTGAGTTAAAAAGATTGAGAGAATTGTGTGGGATTGCTTGCATTTTCCCAAGGAGAAGAAGGCCGGCTAGGAGGTGAGTGCGAGCGTCTAGGAGGAGGTGCATTCATTCGCAAAGGACCTTCGTTGCTATTGTGTTGTTTTTCTCTCCATACAAGGTGGGTAAAATTCTCCATATTTCTAAAGTAGAAATACTTGTTAAAGTGAATGAATGATAGTGGGTTTGATTTTCCTTATTACCAATTAGAAATGATGCTAGTATTATATTGAGAATGATGCATGAAAAATATTAATAAGAGTACACTCTTAATTGGAGAATTGACCTATGAATGGATTGGAATGTGAGTATGGAATTGTATGTGTTTGATTAGTAAAAATCTAAGTTGGTATGGATTAATTATAACCATGAATGTGTAATTGGCTAATAAAGGAAATTAGTGGCATTAATTGTTGAGAATTGTCGAGAAGAAATCTTTCGGGTAAGTCGACTTAGGACCTTGTAAGTCGACTTATATGCTCATCTAAGTCGACTGGTGCTGTTATAAGTCAACTATTTATTGCTTAAAATCATGGATGTTTTCCCCTGAACAGCCGACTTACTATAGTATAAGTTGACTGGTACTGATGCATTTTTATAAACTCGAATGTTCTACTCTTTTGAAAATACACGAGACTTTATAAAGATAATTTGGGAATTGTTGCATGGAATAAAATATAATTTGAGAATAAAAAGGTGTAATCAGAACTATGACTTTGACATGTGTATTTTTGGGAAATTATACCTTGCAAAAGAACTAGAAATGAAGAAGATTAATATAGTAAAGATTGAAGTGACATTATGTGATAGATGTATGAAAATATGAATTATGAATATTCGTTAGTACTTCTCATTTTGAGAACAATGTGATAACCATGAAAGGTGAATTATTCTTGTTGAAGAATAGCGTGACAAAATATGATGTGTGATTCCTTAATTTGAGATTTTAAACTGTTCAGTCGACTTAATGTGTGTAGCAGTCGACTGTATTGAACCTGACAAATTACATAAATGAACTCCGCAAAACAGGCGACTGTGTTGAACGATAGTCGACTGTCCTATGATTGATAATTGAATTGGAACACTGCGGAACAGCCGACTGCCGTGTGCAGCAGTCGACTCTCCCAAGTGGTCATGAAGAATGCGAATTGACTGAACAAGTCGACTGGAAGAGCTCCAAGTCGACTGTCCAGAGTGTTTGATATATCAGAGAACATTATTCTGTTTATTTTGAAGATTGTGAACTTTATGATTGATGTTGATGAACTCTTTTATTGCTGTATGAATTTATATGAAATGAATCATAGTTTGAATTGAGAAATTTACATGAAATGGGTCATACTTTGAGTGAAGAATTACATGAATATGAAAGCCAAGATCATGATATACTGAGGCAATGAAAAATGAACTCCTAAGCTGGGAATGCTCAGATTATGTTAGAATGTGTGAATTGGAATTGAAATGAAAGAGTAGCTAAGTCTCCCCCAGCAGTTGGAAAGAAATTGAAATGAATTATTGAAAAGAAAGACCAAGGTTGGTCATGTTGAAATGAATGAATAAGTCCACTTTAGTGGAGAGGCTAACTCTAGATCTTTGATTTTGTTCATGATTCTAATAAAAACTAAGGATTAGCACATAGTGGAGATGTGGTGAAAGTAGGAGAAAAACACGAGTGAGAGCCATCGGATTTGCGGCGGAGAGTATTTCACAGGTTCTTCACGATGAGTCGTGACATGACGTGGATACGGCTCCAGGATGCCGTGGCGGCGGAGAGTATTTCACAGGTTCTTCACGATGCGTCGTGACATGATGTGGATACTGCTCCAGGGTACCGTCCCTGTGGTGACACTTGTGGGATGTTTGGTGACTGCATGAGGATCGTGTGCCATGAAGGAGGCTGAATTGTCCATAGGTTCTTCACGATGAGTCGTGACATGACGTGGGATTCCCCTCCAGTTTCTGTACACGTGCTTGCACTCATAGATCATCTAAGACACTACCGTAGTTACAGTAGTAGATTAAGTCATGGCGAGGGATTGAACACTACAAAGATGAAGAACGATTAAGGGCTTGCCCTCGGACCTATGTAGTATGGGATGCATAGAATCCGAACAAGTGCGCATTAGCATCATGTATCATAAATAACTGCATTAAGGACTAAGTGCATAATCACAACACGACATCAATAGGGTAGTCCCTTTAATTGTAATGTGACAAGTTTGTGTTTGCTAAATATGAAAAATTAAGTTATACTATTTCCGGCATAGAGAGGATGGCCGTGTATAATGATCGTCGATTGAATAAACTGACGTACCCACAGTCTTATATGCAGGTAAATGGCATGTTAAAGGTTAAAGAGGAATGGATGCATAAAGATTTTACCATGTTGTTGTACATTTATTTAAATGTTGTATATTTTTACTTTCGCTGTGCAAATGTAAATGTAATGAATGATGTAAACTCTGATGTAAAGTGAAAAGTTTAAATTTCCTTGTAAAATTGTACTAAAGAAAGTGAAAAGATCCTGTAGAACATCTCGAATTCAGTGTATTTGGGATTCAGGGCGTTACAGAGTGGTATCAGAGCTTGTTCGGTGAATTATACTGCCAGATTTACAACAACATTTCTTAATTTTATGATACTATTTACAAGGAAATTAATTTATGATACTATTTTGGCCCAAAAATTAAGCCCATGGATTAATGTTCTTTTTATTTAAACTTGTCATTATTTTATTTTTGTACAAAATTAAAATGTACAACTTTTAGGCCTAGTTGCATGCACGTGCACTACACGTACACGTGCAATGCACACTTTTTCCATGGCCGGTTGGCAATTCTTTTGGAGGGAGTTTTGAAATTAGTCATGGTGTTCATGGAGGTGGTTATGTGAATGTGGGTAGTTGTGGTAACTCCTACTCTCATCCTAGCCTTCCATCCTACAACCAACCAACTAATCCTAGCCCTCCATTCCACTTATAAATACCCTCCCCCCCCTCTCATGGCTATATTCATATGCAATTATATCTTTCCAAACTATAGTCTTATTTTAGTAATAGTGTGAGTTAAAAAAGAGTGAGAGTTTGTGTGGGATTGCTTGTATTTTGCTTGGAGGAGAGGTCGGCCATCACAAGGAGAAGCATTCGGTGGTGGTGATTGTGGAGCTTGTGCGCGCATCGTCTAGGAGGAGGTGCATTCATTCGCAAGGACCTTCGTTGCTATTGTGTTGTTTTCTCTCCATACAAGGTGGGTAAAATTCTCCATATTTCTAAAGTAGAAATGCTTGTTAGCATGAATGAATGATAGTGGGTTTGATCTTCCTTATTTCTAATTAGAAATGATGCTAGTAGTATATTGAGAATGATGCATGAAAAATATTAATAAGAGTACGCCCTTAATTGGAGAATTGACCTATAAATTGATTGGAATGTGAGTATGCAATTGTATGTGATCTGATTAGTAAAAATCAAAGTTGGTATGAATTAATTATAACCATGAATGTGAACTTGGCTAATAAAGAGATTTGTGGCATTAATTGTTGAGAAATGTCGGAAAAGAAACGTTCTGATAAGTCGACTTAGGACCTTATAAGTCGACTTATATGCTCATCTAAGTCGACTGGTGCTGTTATAAGTCAACTATTTATTGCTTAAAATCATGGATTTTTTCCCCTGAATAGCCGACTTACTATGGTATAAGTCGACTGGTACTGACGCATTTTTATAAACTCGAATGTTCTACTCTTTTGAAAATACATGAGACTTTCTAAAGGAAATTTGGGAATTGTTGCATGGAATAAAATGTGATTTGAAGATAAACGTGTAATCAGAACTATGATTTTGATATGTGTATTTTTGGGAAATTATACCTTGCAAAAGAACTAGAAATGAAGAAGATTAGTATAGTAGAGATTGAAGTGACATTATGTGATAGATGTATGAAAACATGAATTATGAATATTCGTTAGTACTTCTCATTTTGAGAACAATGTGATAACCACGAAATGTGAATTATTCTTGTTGAAGAGTAGCGTGACAAAATATGATGTGTGATTCCTTAATTTGAGATTTTTAAACTGTTCAGTCGACCGAATGTGTGTAGCAGTCGACTGTATAGAACTTGAGAAATTACATAATTGAACTATGCAGAACAGGCGACTATGTTGAACGACAGTCGACTGTCCTGTGGGTGATAATTGAATTGGGAACACTGCGGAACAGCCGACTGCCGTGTGCAGCAGTCGACTCTCTCGAGTGGTTAAGAAGAACATGAATTGACTGGACAAGTCGACTGGAAGAGATCCAAGTCGACTGTCCAGAGTGTTTAGATATGTCAAAGAACATTATTCTGTGTATTTTGAAGATTGTGAACTTTATGATTGATGTTGATGAACTCTTTTTATTGCTGTATGAATTTATATGAAATGAATCATAGTTTGAATTGAGAAATTTACATGAAGCGAGTCATACTCTGAATTGAGAATTACATGAATATGAAAGCTAAGAACATGATTATGAAAATTGAACTCAAGAGCTGGAAGTGCTCAGATTATGTTAGAATTTGTGAATTGGAATTGAAATGAAAGAGTAGCTAAGTCTCCCCCGGCAGTTGAAAAAGAAATTGAAATGAATATTGAAAAGAAAGACCAAGGTTGGTCATGTTGAAATGAATGAATAAGTCCGGTTTAGTGGAGAGGCTAACTCTAGAGCTTTGATTTGGTTCATGATTCTAATAAAAACTAAGGATTGTACATAGTGGAGACGTGATGAAAGTAGGAGAAAAACACGAGTGAGAGCCATCGGATTTGCGGCGGACAGTATTTCACAGGTTCTTCACGATGGGTCGTGACATGACATGGATACGGCTCCAGGGTGCCGTGGCGGCGGAGAGTTATTTATAATTTGTCTCAATCTATGAATAAATTGAAGCCACTCAAGTAAAAATACTCAGAAGGGTGAATTGTCTAGTCCTATAAATTGAACTTCAATCCCACACAAACTCAGTGGACTATACAAAGACCAAGATCCATTGCGAGACAACGTTACAGAAATGTCTTCTCCCAACATTTTATTCGTTAGCATACAAACATCCTTGGTTGTCAGTTCTGAGGAAATTCAGTTGTCAGCCGTACCAGCCAGGGCGAGTGTTTGCCTTGACGGAGGCTGATGCTGAGGAAGCAGATTAGGTCATCTCTGGTACGAGGGCAGATGTTTAGTGTTTTTTGTCATTTCTTCTTCCCGCTCATATTGTAAAACTGTTATGTAATGGTGTGTATTATGTAACAGGAGAACTTTATCTTAATGGAATGAAAGCTATTGTATTGTTCGATACTGGATCCTCTCATACTTTTGTATCTCCTAAATTTGCTAAAGTGTTGGGAGTTGAACCGAAGATTTTTTCAGGCAAGATCTTAGCAGTAGCTACTCCATCAGGGGAAACTTTAACTGCTGATCGGTATTATGCTGATTGCGAGATAGTGATTGGAAATCGAATCTTTGGCATTGATCTCATTGAGCTGACTATCTTGGGAGTCGATGTTATCATTGGCATTGATTGGATGTCGGTGTACAGTGCAAGCATCGAGTGCAAGACCAAGACGGTAACAGTGAAGGCTCCAGGTGGACCTGAAGTCACTTTCCAAGGGAAGCAGAAGTGTTCTAAGCTGGTGGCAACTATCCGCAAGGAAGAGACTCCTGTGGAAGTGCAAGGGATTCCTGTGATTCGGGACTATCCGACTGTGTTCTTGGAAGATTTTCCTGGGTTACCCCCGCATCGTGATGTAGAGTTCAGCATCACTGTTCAACCGGGAAGTGCACCCATTTCTAAGGCACCGTATAGGATGGCTCCAGTGGAACAGGATGAGGTGAAACGGCAGATTGACGAACTGTTGGAGAAAGGCTTTATTCAACCTAGTGTGTCACCTTGGGGAGCACCAGTGCTTTTGGTAAAGAAGAAGGATGGATCAATGAGGATGTGTATCGATTACCGAGAGCTGAATAAAGTCACTGTTCAGAATAAATATCCGATTCCTCGAATTGATGATTTGTTCGATCGTCTACAAGGAGCAGCTGTATTCTCCAAAATAGATCTTCGATCAGGATATCACCAAGTGCGAGTGAAAGCTGAAGATGTACATAAAACTGCATTTAGAACTCGGCATGGGCATTACGAATTCTTAGTTATGCCATTCGGAGTGACGAATGCACCCGCAATCTTTATGATTTAATGAACAGAGTTCTGAGGCCGTTTATTGATTCTTTCGTCGTGGTGTTTATCGACGATATTCTCGTGTACTCCAAGTCAGAGGCGGAGCACACCGAGCATCTGGCAGCAGTTTTGCAGAAGTTGGAAGAGCAGAAGTTGTATTCCAAGTTATCCAAGTGTGATTTCTGGAAATCTGAAGTGGCATTCCTAGGTCACATCCTTTCTAAGGAGGGAGTGGCAACTGACCCTCAGAAGATAGAGGCAGTGAGAGATTGGGTTAGGCCTACTACAGTGAAGGAAGTCAGAAGTTTTCTTGGAATGACTGGATACTATCGGAGATTCATTCAAGGTTATGCTCAGATAGCCGTATCGCTTACTGGACTGACCAAGAAGAATGTGAGCTTCAAGTGGACTAAACAAAGTGAGGCGAGCTTTCAGGAGTTGAAAGATAAGCTGACTACTGCACCTATTTTGGCTTTGCCTAGAGCAGGTGTTGAGTATGATGTTTATAGCGATGCTTCACATCGTGGGCTTGGTTGTGTCTTAATGCAAGAAGGAAGAGTAATCGCTTATAGGTCTAGGCAACTACGACCGCATGAGAAGAATTACCCGATTCATGATCTGGAGTTGGCTGCGATTATCTTTGCTTTGAAGCAATGGAGGCACTACGTGTACGGTGAGAAGTTGAACATGTACACGGACCACAAGAGCTTGAAGTATATATATCAGCAGAGGGATCTCAATCTGAGGCAGCGGAGATGGTTAGAAGTGCTCGAGGATATGCGACCTGAGATCAAGTATCATCCTGGAAAGGATAATGTTGTTGCTGATGCACTTAGTCACAAGAGCAGTTTGGCCAGTTTGATTACAACTCAGAGGCATCTGATTGAGGAGTTGGATCGAGCAGGTATTGAGGTTGTCTTGCAAGGATTGGGAGCATCTTTTGCTCAGTTGAGGCTTCATCCTACTCTGAATGCAAGGATCATTGCAAGTCAGGAGGTTGATGCTGATATCTTGGAAATGAAGGAGCAGGTTGGTGCTGGCAGGTTGCCCAGATTTCAAACCAGGGATGAAGTGCTGTAGTTCGGAGATAGACTGTGTGTTCCAAATCAGGCGGACCTGAAAGAGAGTATTCTTCAGGAGGCGCATGCTACTCTTTTGTCGGTACATCCTGGGAGTACTAAGATGTACAAAGACATCAAACAGCATTTCTGGTGGTCAGGTTTGAAGCGGGATGTGGCTGAATTTGTTGCGAAGTGTGAGGTTTGTCAGCAAGTCAAAGCCGAAAATCAGAGACCCGGATGTCTATTACAGCCGTTACCTATTCCGGAATGGAAGTGGGATAACATCATTATGGATTTCATCACGGGATTGCCTAAGAGTTCTAAAGGCAATGATGCGATTTGGGTTATAGTCGATCGACTGACCAAGTCCGCTCACTTTTTGGCAATGAAACTCACTGCTTCGATGGACAAGTTGGCTGAGATGTATGTTGGTGAGATTGTCCGACTTCATGGTGTTCCCTCAACTATTGTGTCTGATCGAGATGCGCGGTTTACTTCGCATTTCTGGAGGAGTCTTCAGACAACTTTGGGTACCAAGGCAGATTTCAGCACTGCTTTTCATCCGCAAACCGATTGGCAGACCGAGAGAGTCAATCGTATTCTTGAGGATATGCTTCGGTGTTGTATAGTAGACTTTGGAGGCAGTTGGGAAAGACATTTACCTTTGGTAGAGTTTGCCTACAACAACAGTTTTCAGGCTAGCATCGGGATGGCGCCGTACGAAGCTTTGTATGGCAGGAAGTGTAGGACTCCTGTTTGTTGGTATGAGGTTGGGGAGCGTCAGTTGTTTGGTCCTGAGCTTGTGCAGCAAACTTCTGAGAAGATTGTTCTGATCAGGAAAAGGTTGGTGGAAGCTCAGAGCAGGCAGAAAAGCTATGTAGACAACCGGAGAAGGGACCTTGAGTTTGAGGTTGGTGACTTCGTCTTTCTGAAGGTATCACCCAGTAAAGGTGTGGTTCGTTTTGGCAAAGGCAGGAAGTTAGCCCCGAGGTTTATAGGCCCGTATAAGATATTGAAAAGGATCGGAAAAACTGCTTACCGGCTTGAATTACCGGAAGAGTTGTCTCAGGTGCACAATGTCTTCCATGTGTCCATGCTGAGAGGTTATATTCCAGATCCGAGTCATCATTTGCCTGAAGTGCCGGAAGGTTTGCAGTTGGATCTGAACTACATCGAGTCTCCTGTCGAGATTGTTGACCGTATGGAGAAAGTCTTGAGGAATAAGACGATACCGATGGTCAAGGTAGTCTGGAGAAACCATTTGGTTGAAGAGGCTACTTGGGAGTCTGAGGAGAGGATGTTGAAGGACTATCCTGAGCTTTTTGCTTGATTGTATTTTTGTATCTTTTTGTTCTTGTGTTGTGTTGTATATTTTTATTTTGTTTTCCTCGCTCTTGATTGTAGTTCCGGGGACGAAACTATTCTAAGGAGGGAGTGTTGTAATACCCTGATTTTTTCATTTAATGAAAAATTATTTTATTTTGCACGTAGTGTGCACGTGCAATATTTTGGTTGAATTAAATCTTATAATTATTTTTATTGTGATATATGTTTTCAAATTATTTTTATACAAAAGCCTTTTCTTTAAACAAATAGAAAGCCTTATTTTAAAGCCTTTTCTTAAAGCCCAAAATGTATTTATATTTGTTTTTACTATTTTGGCCCATAAAACTAAGCCCATGGATTAATTTATTTAAAAAAAAAGTCTATTTTTATATACAAATCAAATGCACAATTTTTGGCCTAGTTGCATGCATGTGCACTACACGTACACGTGCAATGCACACTACTCCTAATGGCCGGGATTGCTTCTTTTGGAGGGAAATTCAAAAGTTTAGTGGGGGGCATGGTGTGGTAGTTATGTGAATGTGGGTAGTTGTGGTAACTTCTACTCTCATCCTAGCCTTCCATCCTACAACCAACCAACTAATCCTAGCCATTCATTCTACTTGACTTCTAGTATAAATACCCCCTCCCATGGCTATATTCATATGCAATTATATCTTCCCAAACCTATAGTCTAATTTAGTAGTAAGTTGTGAGTAAAAGATTGAGAGGATTGTGTGGGATTGTATTGCTTTCAACAAGGAAAAGAAGGGCCGGCTATTCAAGGAGGGAAGCTTTCGGTGGTGTTGTGGAGTTTGTGCGCGCATCATCTAGGAGGAGGTGCATTTCATTCGCAAAGGACTTTCGTTGCTATTGTGTTGTTTTCTCTCCACACAAGGTGGGTAAAATTCTCCATATTTCTAAAGTAGAAATGCTTGTTAGAATGAATGAATGATAGTGGGTTTGATTTTCCTTATTTCTAATTAGAAATGATGCTAGTATTATATTGAGAATGATGCATGAAAAATATTAATAAGAGTACACTCTTAATTGGAGAATTGACCTAAGAATTAATTATGCAATTGTATGTGGTTGGATTGGTAAAAATCTAAGTTGATATGGATTAATTATAACCATGAATGTGAACTTGGCTAATAAAGAGATTAGTGGCTTTAATTGTTGAGAAATGTCGGAAAAGAAACGTTCTGGTAAGTCGAATTATATGCTCATCTAAGTCGACTGGTGCTGTTACAAGTCAACTATTTATTGCTTAAAATCATGGATATTTTCCCCTGAACAGTCGACTTACTATGGTATAAGTCGACTGGTACTGATGCATTTTTATAAACTCGAATGTTCTACTCTTTTGAAAATACATGAGACTTTCTAAAGGAAATTTGGGAATTGTTGCATGGAATAAAATGTGATTTGAGAATAAAAAGGTGTAATCAGAACTATGATTTTGATATGTGTATTTTTGGGAAATTATACCTTACAAAAGAACTAGAAATGAGGAAGATTAGTATAGTAAAGATTGAAGTGACATTATGTGATAGATGTATGAAAATATGAACTATGAATATTTGTTAGTACTTCTCATTTTGAGAACAATGTGAGAACCATGAAATGTGAATTATTCTTGTTGAAGAATAGCGTGACAAAATATGATGTGTGATTCCTTAATTTGAGATGTTTAAACTGTTCAGTCGACTTAATGTGTGTAGCAGTCGACTGTATAGAACTTGAGAACTTACATAATTGAACTATGCAGAACAGGCGACTGTGTTGAACGATAGTCGACTGTCCCGTGATTGATAATTGAAATTGGAAATATTGCGGAACAGCCGACTGCCATGTGCAGCAGTCGACTCTTCCGAGTGGTTATGAATAACTGAATTTGACTGGACAAGTCGATTGGAAGAGATCCAAGTCGACTGTCCAGAGTGTTTAGATATGTCAGAGAACATTATTCTGTTTATTTTGAAGATTGTGAACTTTATGATTGTAGCGCCCCGATTTCCATATACATGGAAATCCGTGACACATGCCAAGATCTTTCCTTCAATTAGTCTCGAGACACAGAAAAACTGGAAAATTTAAAACTTTTTATTCAATGCAGAGTTACTACGCAGTCATTACAAATATCAGTTTGTAATACCAAACTGTACTGCCTGCCCCTTTTCTTTTCTTTTTGACTCCAAATCAATTCTTCCAATTTCTATATCGCTTTAAACATAAACTAAAATAATTATGTTTCAAAGAAAATTTGGGCAGAGTCTCCCTTGTATTTTTTGCCCAAAACACAGAAAAGCTTACGGAATTTTGCTCTAAATTCCGTAGCTTACATCACAGGCAATAATAATACGGGCTCCCCAGGCCAAAATGAGCATCATCACACAGGCAATATATATATATGCTCTGGGGGCCAAACTCATAACGGTTTAACAAATATCAATTAAAAAGCATAAATCCTTTTGAAAACGTAGTAAGTTTTTAGAAAATAACTTGTAAAAGCTTACCACAGCGCCCGACACTCCACACGAAATGGTTACGGGTCGAAACCATATCCTGCCGCCTCACGCTATACTTTTCATCATCATCCACATACTTATACATCAAAAATACAATTTAAAGCATAAATCTTTACTATTTACAATTAAATCATAACAACAAATTATAACTAGAGCTCCACTCCACGGGAACCTGTACCTACACCTCACCTCTGCACTGCTGAAGACCTATAACAGTAGGGACCTAGGGTAGTCCATGGACTCCCTAACCCCCAAATACTAAGGGGTTAGCCATTTCTGGTGTGAGTATAATTTATTAAAATAAGCAAATAAATTAAACTTTACAAGTAAAAACATAACGAACTCATAATATCAAGATCAACAAATCTTACTTGACATCTGAACATGTAACCTCATAAATGGGAATTCACATCCAATACTCTCTGAGTCATCACCTGTATGTATATCCATACCCACTCATAATCATACTTATCTTAGTAATTATTTGAATAACCCCTCTCATAATACAAATATCGATCTTATTGCACAATATCACGTATCACATCATAGACATGCATTCATTCGCATACTACCACATTCATCCGTGTCCAACCTAGCATCTCATTGCACATTACCAATTACATGCATTTCATCCCAATATACTCCACATCCCAACATAGTTTGGCAATAACATATCACACCCCAAGCCGAACTTGAGTGATATCACATCACGTCCCAAGCCCATAGCTTTGTTATTAATTACTTTAACTATCATACTCGCAATTCATCTTGAATGGAAGAGATACGTGTACATATAACTGATGTGCCAATGTATGTTATGACTTAACTCTAATGCAAGATTACTTAATACAATGATGCTCTTATTCTAATGCAATGTCAACTAAACTAGGATGCTCCTATTCTAATGTCAGCAAGTCTCTGAAAGCAACATGCATCCCATACTACATGCGCCCCATCTCATGCCGTTTTCTCCATATATAGGGATTAAACCCGCGTTATGAATTCTAATTATACACAACCTGTTCCTGACAGATACAACGTGACTGATGAGGTTGCAGACGTGGTCAAGTCCCACTAATGCAGTTCGCCAGTGGTGTCCATGTTGCCACTGCTATCCGGCTACCGGACCTCACTCAAAAACCTGACGAACCGTCGGGGATACTGCGGACAGGGGAGCCCCCTGCCGCCCCCTGGTCGGACCGTAGTCCATGGCCTGTTCGCCCTCTTGGCATAAGACCTGACGGAGTTCCGGGGGTCCAACCCCCCTAGCTCCGCCCGCCTTATCATGGCACTTCAGGAATTAATAATCAGGATATGCAACCCATGTCCCCAACTAGTGAGAAGGCATCGTACGTATCCCTTTTGACAGGAAGGTGCAACCCAATAACACCACCTATGATCGGCCCCAAGGAAGGGTTTGGTCGTACGGTGCACCCTACTACCAACTCCCCTTCTTTCTGGCAAAAATGTTAAGTAATGATTTTATAAGTCACTACCCTAATGATGTTACTACACCTATACAATCTTACATAATTTCCAACTTAGATTATCATGGTCCAACTCGTGGTCCCTCGATCCAAGACTCAAGTAATGAGATCACTCTCACTCATCCCTACCCCTAACTTGGATTCTACCAACACTCTCGGCCCACGGTCAACCTACATCGGTTAAGATCCGTCGATGCCCGATGTGAGATCTATCCATTTACTCTGAGGTGGTAGGATGTGGTCTTGATGGTCGATGACCCCTAGGGTAATAATATCACCCTAGATGAGCACAACAAACTGCGTATTAGCTAAGAAGCTACATACGAGTAACCAAAAACACATACGAGCTAAACAGCTACGTATAGGACCAACAGCTACATACGGGCCAGTCGAGCCGCGCATGAGACAACAACATACATACGAGCCAAATAAGCTGCGTATGAGACCAACAGCTACATACGGGCCAGTCGAGCCGCGTATGAGACAACGACATACATACGAGCCAAATAAGCTGCGTATGAGACCCACAGCTACATACGGGCCAGTCGAGCCACGTACGAGCAAATCCACATACAAACAACCATACCGGTAATCTCACCTAGAAGCAACCAACTGTGCTTACTAGCAAACTTGATCTTCTATAATTAGAAGTAACCGAAGAATCTACTATAATCAACTTAGCATGGGTTTCTTCTAAAATCAACTCATCATGGCATACCTACTATAATCAACTCAACATGAGTTTCTTTCTAAAATCGACTCAAACATGATAGGTTTTACTGGAACGTCACATAGGCATAAATGGGTTCTTCACACAACTCAAGCATGGTGTTCTACTACAACTGAACCATGGGTTTCTTTCTATAACAATTCAAGCATGGATTCTTACTATGCCACAAGGGTGGGTTCTTTCTCTACAACAATCTAAATCCATAGGGTGGGTTCTTTTACTCGCTACTACTAACAACTCAAATGGGTTCTTCTTTGGCTTACACAAATAATATAGCCCTAGGAATGGGTTCTCCCTCAACCTACAACACGTAATCCACAAAAGGTGTGATCTTTTAACCCCTTACCACTGACAACATCCAAAGATTGTTTCTTTATCATACTACAACTAACATAATCATCAAGTTGGGTTCTTTTAGCATCCACAATTTACTCAACTCTCAAAATGGGTTCTTTCTCAACCTCTAACAATTCATACCCAAAAGATGGGTTCTTTTAACATCCACAATTTACTGAACTCTCAAAATGGTTTCTTTTCTTCACCTACACAAGCAGTACCCTAAGGATGGTTCTTTCTACACATACATAAGTAGATAAGGAGAGCAAGCAACTAACTTAGAAGTAGAGAATCCTCACATACATAACGAATCCATTATATAGGTTTTATATACTCAAGGATAGTAAATTTCCCCATACGCCTCATCCATAAATCATGTCACCTCTTCAGTTCATCCAACTTCTTTAAAATATCGATTACGTATATAGAACCACATACGCCATATCTTGATATCCTCATATGATTGTAACTCATCCCCATATACACATATGTTACTCAATCCTCCCTTAAACATCACTTCATACATAAATCATACTCACCATATTCTTACAATCACAAGATACGTAATAAATCGATACTCACATAATTCTTAACATACAAAAACACGTAATAAATTAACACTCACTATTTTTCTTAAAACACAACAATATATCTAAATAAATTGAACTCACTATATTTCTTAAAACACATAAATATATATAAATTAAACTCACCATATTCCTTAACACACAAAAATACGTTAATAAATTAACATTCACATATCCTCCAATCCACACAAATATATAATAAACCAACTCACACATTCATCAAATCACAAAATATATAAATATACTAACTCGCTATATTTTTATAATCAAAAATACATATAATAAATTAGTACTCACATATATCTTTAAACCATGAAAATATATAAATAATATAACTCACATAAATTTTTAACACACAAAAACACACAATAAATTAACTCACATATTTTGCGAAGATCCAAGCACCGTGCCACCTCGCGTCCAAGGTCGTGAATATTTCCTATCACCAAATTTCAAGCAATTAAAACTCAAATAATTCAACTAATCACAAGAGTAAATAATCGCTATCCCAAATATCCCACAAGCGCTTATTGAATGCTTGGGATATACACGTGCGATGCACGTGATGATCTAATGCCTATGGTATTTTCATCCCCAAATAATTACCAAATCGCCTCTAAAATATTCTAGTAGCTCAACTATGATTTCTACTACTATCCGAGAATTAATCCATATTCATATAATTCTCTTTTACAAACTCAAATCCCTAATTTACTAACAACTCACAATCTCTCTAATAACCTACTAATTTCTCCCATCTACAATTTCCAACATCTCAAAAATCTCTCTACCCTAACATTCCTACTCAATAAAATTAACCCAACTAAATTCTATACAATAAAATAGTTAGGGTTTTACCTTCCGAAATCCAATTGAAAATCCAACACTACCACCATGTAGAGAATCCCTCACTTAGTCTTCCCCTCACTTTAATTTGGATTTGACGAAGGATCGGAGGGGATTCAAGCGAGGTAGGCATCAATCAAATGGGTTCTTTTGGGTTTGTTTTGATCGGGATGAAGAAGAAGAACGAAGGAGGAAGAGGGAAATGGGTCGGGGTTTCTTCGATTGCTGGCGTGGATGAACGGGAGGAAGGGAGGAAGGGGGGTCGGGGTTCTTCTTTGGGTTCGGTATCGAACCAGGAAGGAGAAGGGAACGGGAGTGGGGGTCGGGGTTTCTCGTCGGCTGGGTGTGAACGGAGAGAAGGAGAAGGGAATGGAGAAGGAGGCCGGGTGGTGTGGGGTTCTTTTGGGTTCGGTTTGGGAACGAACGGGAATGGAGAAGGAGAAGGGAAGAAGAAGGAGAAAGGAAGGAGAGAGAGAAAAGGGGTTTTTTGTAAAAAGGGAAAATAAACAATAATAGATGATAAATATCTAAGGGAATGTTTCATATAAGCCCTCTAACTTTAATACATTTCAAATAAAGCTAATTCCAAACAATACAAAATACATTAAAACTACTTTGTAGATAATCCGTATAAAATAATTTAATCTTGAAAATAATAATAATATAAAATAGACAATATATCTTATATTTCTCAATTAAGATAATTTTTATCAGAAAATCCATGATCGCGGGAAATTCTCAATCACGCACACATTTCGATGCAAAATAGCCATATGCTATTTTTCGGGTCGTTACAATGATTGATGTTGATGAACTCTTTTTATTGCTGTATGAATTTATATGAAATGAATCGTAGTTTGAATTGAGAAATTTACATGAAATGAGTCATACTTTGAATGAAGAATTACATGAATATGAAAGCTAAGATCATGATATGCTGAGGCAATGAAAAATGAACTCATGAGCTGGGAATGCTCAGATTATGTTAGAATTTGTGAATTGGTATTGAAATGAAAGAGTAGCTAAGTCTCCCCCGGCATTTGGAAAGAAATTGAAATGAATATTGAAAAGAAAGACCAAGGTTGGTCATGTTGAAATGAATGAATAAGTCCGGTTTAGTGGAGAGGCTAACTCTAGAGCTTTGATTTGGTTCATGATTCTAATAAAAACTAAGGATTAGTACATAGTGGAGACGTGATGAAAGTAGGAGAAAAACACGAGTGAGAGCCATCGGATTTGCGGCGGAGAGTATTTCACAGGTTATTCACGATGAGTCGTGACATGACGTGGATACGGCTCCAGGGTGTCATGGCGGCGAAGAGTATTTCATAGGTTCTTCACGATGCGTCGTGACATGACGTGGATACTGCTCCAGGGTACCGTCCCTGTGGTGACACTAGTGGGATGTTTGGTGACTGCATGAGGATCGTGTGCCATGAAGGAGGCTGAATTGTCCATAGGTTCTTCACGATGAGTCGTGACATGACGTGGGATTCCCCTCCAGTTTCTGTACACGTGCTTGCACTCATAGATCATCTAAGACACTACCGTAGTTACAGTAGTAGATTAAGTCATAACGAGGGATTGAACCATATAAAGATGAAGAACGATTAAGAGGCTTGCCCTCGGACCTATGTAGTATGGGATGCATAGACTCCGAACATGTGTGCATTAGTGTCATGTAACATAAATAAATGCATTAAGGATTAAGTGCACAATCACAACACGACATCAATAGGGTAGCCCCTTTAATTGTAATGTGACAAATTTGTGTTTGCTAAATATAGAAAATTAAGTTATACTATTTCCGGCATAGAGAGGATGGCCGTGTATAATGATCGTCGGTTGAATAAACTGACGTACCCACAGTCTTATATGCAGGTAAATGGCATGTTAAAGGTTAAAGAGGAATGGATGCTTAAAGATTATGCCATGTTGTTGTACATTTATTTAATTGTTGTATATTTTTACTTCCGCTGTGCAAATGAAAAGTGTAATATTGATGTAAACTCTGATATAAAGTGAAAAGTTTTAATTTCCTTGTAAAATTGTACTAAAGAAAGTGAAAAGATCCTGTAGAACATCTCGAATTCAGTGTATTTGGGATTCGGGGCGTTACAGAGCGACTTATGGATAAGATACGCGACTGAAGACACAATGAAACTACAACTTATACGACACTGACCAGTCGACTGATAGTGCAAGGAGTTGACTGTCCAGACACTTTTTGCAGAACTTAAGTAAACAAGAGTAAATGCAAAATCAAGACAACCAATCACAGAGTACACAAGATATATCCTGGTTCGGTCCTCCCGACCTACATCCAGTCCCCAAGCAACCCACTTGAGATTTCCACTATTCTTGAAAAAGATTACAAGAATACCCTCCGGCGTTAAGACAACAACCTTGTCTAACCCGTAGTCCTTTCTCTCAACCAGAGAAAGCAGACCCACTCTACTACCAAGAGTGAAACAAACCGACTCTACAACCTAGAGTCAAAAACACTCTCCAACCGAGAGCAAAAGAACAAGAAAAACTTTACAGTCAACCTATAGCCTTGTTGATGTGTTGTATTGTTGCACGTGGCTAAAAACAAGGTCGACTTCTACACTCAGTCCAGAGCGAATTCGTTGCTATACTGGACTGAATGTAGAGAACCAAAGAGTATGAACTTGAAAGCTTTTTTCTCAAAAATATCACTTAGAATTTTTCTCAAGAATGCTCGGGTCTCAAAAGTATGTTCTGTAGATCTTTTCAGTGAGATCTGAATTCTACTTATAGAGTTTGATCTCCTGAACGTTGGGGGACAGTTATTCCAACTGTCAACCAACGGATCTAAGAGCTGTTGCTTTTGAAAAATCAATTTTGAAAACAGAAAACGGTCAAAAGCACTCAAACAGTCGACTGGGTTGCCATATGAGTCGACTGGTCAAAGTTTGAATAAATTTAAACAGTTTTGTACTGTCAGTCGACTGGCAGAGGCTTAAGTCGACTGGTACTCAAAAGTTAAATTACTTCAAACTGTTTTGACTCTTTTGGGGGGGTTTTTGAGAGACACACATATTATGAAATTTTGAGTGTGTGTTGTGTGACAAGGCTTTACATCAGACTAAGACTCAACAAAAAGTAAAATACAATATTTTTACAAGACATAATAACTTGACATATTTGAGCTCGAAGCCTTGAGTCTTGAGTCTTGATTTGAGTCTTGAGTCTTGTCTTGAGTGAAGCTTTGGCCATTGTCTTTTATCTTGAGCTTTTATGCTTGATCATTTGTTCAGCTGAAATAATCTATTGTATGTGCAACCTGCAATGTTAGCTGTATAATATAGACACATGTTGCAATGTGTTGTGATCATCAAAATCAAGAATCAACATTCTCCCTCTTTTTGATGATGACAACACAATAGCTGATAATTACAGATAATATACAAGCATAATAAAGATATGCTCCCCCTATAAAAAACACATTATGCATATAGGTAAAAAGTATCATAAAATATGTATCAGTCGACTTATCAATATAACAGGCGACTGATCAGAAAACATATTCATAGAAAATTACAATCACAAAAAATAAACACAGATGCAGCAGTCGACTTATATGCCTGTTGGCAGTCGACTGACCAGAGAAGTTTCCAATACCCAGAAATAGAACAAAGTTAACAAACAAGAGGATATCAAACATATCAAACACAGATAATAAAGCAACCATAACACAGATATCTCTCCCTCTTTGTCATCAGCAAAAACACAAAATAAACAATCTTTTGCATAGAAAATAAACTAAGATAAAGTCGCATACATAAATAAGTGCATTAAGAAAGAAAATTACATAATAGAAAAATAAAAAGTCTTCAATCGTCCTCATCGGAGTCTTCATCGTCACCATGAGAAGGAGGATGAAATTGAGAATTGAAGAGATCAGTTAGATGATCCAGTTTTGTATCAAGGGTGTGAAGCTGGGTATCCACAGTGGCTGAATGTTTCATCAGATAGGAGACACAGTAATGTAGAGTACGAGGATCATCATAGTTGGCTTAAAGAATAGGTGGATCAGAAGAGGTAGAAGGTCTAGAGGGTCTAGAAGTAGAACCTAAAGGAGCTTGAGAAAGTGGAGGAGACCTAGGGGGTGATCTAGAAGGAGGATCAAGAAGTTTCATACGTGCCAAACTAGCACGATCGAAACATTCATAGTGAGTAACGACATTGGTCTCGGAATCGAGATCAATACCGAAAGCTATAAAGACACGAGTAAGAAGTGCCCCAAAAGGTAAGAAGTGAGTGGGGTCATTATGAGCAGAAGGTAAAATTAGAAAGTGAGCTTAAAAAATTGGATAGTAAAACTGAATAGAAGTAATATAGAAAATAGTGCTGAAAATAAAAGAGTTAATGTAGAGAAGGAGTATAAGTAAATACTAGAAACATTAAGTTCAGATGCGCATATTATTAAGTAATGAGATTAGAGATGAAAATAATCAAAGTATAAAGCAGTGCGCGATTAGCAAGCTGAATAAATTTGTTTAAATAAAGATAATAGGAATCCAAAAAAAGATAGAAGATAGATAGTGTATTAAAAAAACTCATGAAGTATAGTTTTAAATTAATATAGTACTATTAGTCTAATAGATAAGAGAAACTATAAACTAGAAATGAGAGAGTATGGTAACATTGCGTAAGTGTTTTAAGTAACTAGAAAATAGTGGGTAAAATTCTGAGCGAAAGAATTACTTAGAGTAATTTTGCGTTAGCGACTTAGATCAAGCAAAGATAGTCTTGATCTTTGGGAATTTTAATTAATATAGCAGCATAAGAGCTCATTAGAGACACTGCGAGTCTTAAGAGTAAAAGTGAGTAGAAGTGAAATAATTTAGTTAAGAAGTGTTAACATAGATAGTTAAAACAGTATAGTAGAGATTGTAAACTTAGTTGAAGTCTATATGTGAGGACAGAGAATTGCAGAATGTGATAAGCAAGAAAAAATTATTATATATCGTGCATAATTACAGCTTCGTTAATTATGACTTACAAAATCTAAGGAGGTTAGTGCTGATGCTGAGGAAATTAATAGTCACACCAATCTGTATGTAATACCCCACTCTGTAACGTCCCGAATCCCAAATACACTGAATTCGATATGTTCTACAGGATCTTTTCACTTTCTTTAGTACAATTTTACAAGGAAATTAAACTTTTCACTTTACATCAGAGTTTACATCATATTACACTTTTCATTTGCACAACGGAAGTAAAATTTTACAACATTTAAATAAATGTACAACAACATGGTATAATCTTTAAGCATCCATTCCGCTTTAACCTTTAACATGCCATTTACCTGCATATAAGACTGTGGGTACATCAGTTTATTCAACCGACGATCATTATACACGGCCATTCTCTCTATGCCGGAAATAGTATAACTTAATTTTCCATATTTAGCAAACACAAACTTGTCACATTTCAAATAAAGGGACTACCCTATTGATATCGTGTTGTGATTGTGCACTTAGTCCTTAATGCATTTATTTATGTTTCATGACACTAATGCGCACTTGTTCGGAGTCTATGCATCCCATACTACATAGGTCCGAGGGCAAGCCTCTTAATCGTTCTTCATCTTTGTAGGGTTCAATCCCTCGCCATGACTTAGTCTACTACTGTAACTACGGTAGTGTCTTAGATGATCTATGAGTGCAAGCACGTGTACAGAAACTGGAGGGAAATCCCACGTCATGTCACGACTCATCGTGAAGAATCTATGGACAATTCAGCCTCCTTCATGGCACATGATCCTCATGCAGTCACCAAACATCCCACAAGTGTCACCACAGGGACGGTACCATGGAGTAGTATCCACGTCATGTCACGACGCATCGTGAAGAACCTGTGAAATACTCTCCGCCGCAACAGCACCCTGGAGCCGTATCTACGTCATGTCACGACTCATCGTGAAGAACCTGTGAAATACTCTCCGCCGCGAATCCGATGGCTCTCACTCGTGTTTTTCTCCTACTTTCATCACGTCTCCACTATGTACTAATCCTTAGTTTTTATTAGAATCATGAACCAAATCAAAGCTCTAGAGTTAGCCTCTCCACTAAACCGGACTTATTCATTCATTTCAACATGACCAACCTTGGTCTTTCTTTTCAATATTCATTTCAATTTCTTTTTCAACTGCCGGGGGAGACTTAGCTACTCTTTCATTTCAATTCCAATTCACAAATTCTAACATAATCTGAGCACTTCCAGCTCTTGAGTTCAATTTTCATAATCATGTTCTTAGCTTTCATATTCATGTAATTCTCAATTCAGAGTATGACTCATTTCATGTAAATTTCTCAATTCAAACTATGATTCATTTCATATAAATTCATACAGCAATAAAAAGAGTTCATCAACTTCAATCATAAACTTCACAATCTTCAAAATACACAGAATAATGTTCTCTGACATATCTAAACACTCTGGACAGTCGACTTGGATCTCTTCCAATCGACTTGTCCAGTCAATTCAAGTTCTTCTTAACCACTCGGGAGAGTCGACTGCTGCACACGGCAGTCGGCTGTTCTGCAGTGTTCCCAATTCAATTATCACCCACAGGACAGTCGCCAGTTCTGCATAGTTCAATTATGTAATTTCTCAAGTTCTATACAGTCGATTGCTACACACATTCGGTCGACTGAACAGTTTAAAAATCTCAAATTAAGGAATCACACATCATATTTTGTCACGCTACTCTTCAACAAGAATAATTCACATTTCGTGGTTATCACATTGTTCTCAAATTGAGAAGTACTAACGAATATTCATAATTCATGTTTTCATACATCTATCACATAATGTGACTTCAATCTCTACTATACTAATATTCTTCATTTCTAGTTCTTTTGCAAGGTATAATTTCTCAAAAATACACATATCAAAATCATAGTTCTGATTACAATGTTTATCTTCAAATCACATTTTATTCCATGCAACAATTCCCAAATTTCCTTTAGAAAGTCTCATGTATTTTCATAAGAGTAGAACATTCGAGTTTATAAAAAAGCATCAGTACCAGTCGACTTATACCATAGTAAGTCGACTGTTCAGGGAAAAATATCCATGATTTTAAGCAATAAATAGTTGACTTATAACAGCACCAGTCGACTTAGATGAGCATATAAGTCGACTTACAAGGTCCTAAGTCGACTTACCAGAACGTTTCTTTTCAACATTCTCAACAATTAATGCCACAAATCCCTTTATTAGCCAATTACTCATTCATGATTATAATTAATCCATATCAACTTAGATCTTTACTAATCCAATTACATACAATTGCATACTCACATTCCAATCAATTCATAGGTCAATTTTCCAATTAGAAGTGTACTCTTATTAGTATTTTTTTCATGCATCATTTCTCAATATAATGCTAGTATCATTTCTAATTAGAAATAAGGAGAATCAAACCCACTATCATTCATTCATTCTAGCAAGCATTTCTACTTTAGAAATATGGAAAATTTTACCCACCTTGTATGGAGAGAAAACAACACAATAGCAACGAAGGTCCTTGCGAATGAATGCACCTCCTCCTAGACGATGCGCGCACAAGCTCCACAATCACCACCACCAAATGCTTCTCCTTGTGATGGCCGGCCTCTCCTCCAAGCAAAATACAAGCAATCCCACACAAACTCTCACTCTTTTTTGACTCACACTATTACTAAAATAAGACTATAGTTTGGAAAGATATAATTGCATATGAATATAGCCATGAGAGGGGGGGGGGGGGGGTATTTATAAGTGGAATGGAGGGCTAGGATTAGTTGGTTGGTTGTAGGATGGAAGGCTAGGATGAGAGTAGGAGTTACCACAACTACCCACATTCACATAACCACCTCCATGAACACCATGACTAATTTCAAAACTCCCTCCAAAAGAAGTGCCAACCGGCCATGGAAAAAGTGTGCATTGCACGTGTACGTGTAGTGCACATGCATGCAACTAGGCCTAAAAATTGTACATTTTAATTTTGTACAAAAATAAAATAATGACAAATTTAAATAAAAAGAAGATTAATCCATGGGCTTAATTTTTGGGCCAAAATAGTTCTTTAAAAATAAAATAAATAAAAAATACATTTTGGGCTTTTAAGAAAAAGGTCTTTTCATTAAATTAAAATAGGGCTTTCTATTTGTTTAAAGAAAGGCTTTTGTATAAAATAATTTGAGAACACATATTTAAATATTTATACACATCATAATAAAATAATTATAAGATTTAATTCAATCAAAATATTGCACGTGCACACTACGTGCAAAATAAAATAATTATTCATTAATTGAAAAATCAGGGTATTACAACACTCCCTCCTTAGAATAGTTCCGTCCCCGGAACTACAATCAAGAGCGAGGAAAACAGGAAATACAACACACACACAAGAACAAAAGATACAAAAATACAGTCAAGCAAAAAGCTCAGGATAGTCCTTCAACATCCTCTCCTCGGATTCCCAAGTAGCCTCTTCAACCAAGTGGTTTCTCCAGACTACCTTGACCATCGGTATCGTCTTACTCCTCAAGACTTTCTCTCGACGATCAACAATCTCGACAGGAGACTCGATGTAATTCAGGTCTAACTGCAAACCTTCCGGCACTTCAGGCAAATGATGACTCGGGTCTGGAATGTAACCTCTCAGCATAGACACATGGAAGACATTGTGCACCTGAAACAACTCTTCCGGTAATTCAAGCCGGTAAGCAGTTTTCCCGATCCTTTTCAATATCTTATACGGGCCTATAAACCTCGGGGCTAACTTCCCGCCTTTGCCAAAACGAACCACACCTTTACTGGGTGATACCTTCAGAAAGACGAAGACACCAACCTGAAACTCAAGGTCCCTTCTCCGGTTGTCTGCATAGCTTTTCTATCTGCTCTGAGCTTCCACCAATCTCTTCCTGATCAGAACAATCTTCTCAGAAGTTTGATGCACAAGCTCAGGACCAAACAACTGACGCTCCCCAACCTCATACCAACAAACAGGAGTCCTGCACTTCCTGCCATACAAAGCTTCGTACGGCGCCATCCCGATGCTAGCCTGAAAACTGTTGTTGTAAGCAAATTCCACCAAGGATAAATGCCTTTCCCAACTGCCTCTAAAGTCTAGTATACAACACCGAAGCATATCCTCAAGAATACGGTTGACTCTCTCGGTCTGCCCATCGGTTTGCGAATGAAAAGCAGTGCTGAAATCTGTCTTGGTACCCACAGCTGTCTGAAGACTCCTCCAGAAATGCGAAGTAAACCGCGCATCTCGATCAGACACAATAGTTGAGGGAACACCATGAAGTCGGACAATCTCACCAACATACAACTCAGCAAACTTGTCCATCGAAGCAGTGAGTTTCATCGCCAAAAAGTGAGCGGACTTGGTCAGTCGATCGACTATAACCCAAATCGCATCGTTGCCTTTAGGACTCTTAGGCAATCCGGTGATGAAATCCATACTGATGTTATCCCACTTCCATTCCGGAATAGGTAACGGCTGTAATAGACCTCCGGGTCTCTGATTTTTGGCTTTGACTTGCTGACAAACCTCACACTTCGCGACAAATTCAGCCACATCCCGCTTCAAACCTGACCACCAGAAATACTGTTTGATGTCCTTGTACATCTTAGTACTCCCAGGATGTACCGAAAAAAGAGTAGCATGCGCCTCCTGAAGAATACTTTCTTTCAGGTCCGCCTGATTTGGAACACATAGCCTATCTCCGAACCACAGCACTCCATTCCTGGTTTGAAATTCGGGCAACCTGCCAGCACTAACCTGCTCCTGTGATTTAAAAATAGTATCTTTTTATTATACTGCCAATCACATCTCTGAATCAATTATGAACTGTAAGTCTGAGTCAGAACTATGAAATACACTGAAGCTAGACACTTCACTAAACCGAACATAAAGCAAGTCATAAATAACCTCTGTAACAGTACCTCTTTCCATGGCTTGTGCAGCAACCATAATTATACCATGAATTCAAGGAGTATAATTCAAGGTTCTGATCTGTTATATATTCATTCAATCTCTAAATTTGTTCAACTTTTGTGTCTCCTAAATTTGCTAAAGTGTTGGGAGTTGAACCGAAGATTTTTCCTGGCAAGATCTTAGCAGTAGCTACTCCATCAGGGGAAACTTTGACCACTGATCGGTATTATGCTGATTGCGAGATTGTGATTGGGGATAGAATCTTTGGCATTGATCTGATCGAGCTGACTATCTTGGGAGTCGATGTTATCATTGGCATTGATTGGATGTAGGTGTACAGTGCAAGCATCGAGTGCAAGACCAAGACGGTAACAGTGAAGGCTCCAAGTGGACCTGAAGTCACGTTCCAAGGGAAGCAGAAGTGTTCTAAGCTGGTGGCAACTATCCGCAAGGAAGAGACTCCTGTGGAAGTGCAAGGGATTCCTGTGGTTCGGGACAATCCGACTGTGTTCTTGGAAGATTTTCCTGGGTTACCCCTGCATCGTGATGTAGAGTTCAGCATCACTGTTCAACCGGAAAGTGCACCCATTTCTAAGGCACCGTATAGGATGGCTCCAGTAGAACAGGATGAGGTGAAACGGCAGATTGGGGAACTGTTGGAGAAAGGCTTTATTCAACCTAGTGCGTCACCTTGGGGAGCACCAGTGCTTTTGGTAAAGAAGAAGGATGGATCGATGAGAATGTGTATCGATTATCGAGAGCTGAATAAAGTCACTGTTCAGAATAAGTATCCGATTCCTCGAATTGATGATTTGTTCGATCGTCTACAAGGAGCAGCTGTATTCTCTAAAATAGATCTTCGATCAGGTTACCACCAAGTTCGAGTGAAAGCTGAAGATGTGCATAAAACTGCATTTAGAACTCGGCATGGGCATTACGAATTCTTAGTTATGCCATTCGGAGTGACGAATGCACCCGCCATCTTCATGGATTTAATGAACAAAGTTCTAAGGCCGTTTATTGATTCTTTCGTCGTGGTATTTATCGACGATATTCTCGTGTACTCCAAGTCAGAGGAGGAGCACACCGAGCATCTGGCAGCAGTTTTGCAGAAGCTGGAAGAGCAGAAGTTGTATGCCAAGTTATCCAAGTGTGATTTCTGGAAATCTGAAGTGGCATTCCTAGGTCACATCATTTCTAAGGAGGGAGTGGCAACTGACCCTTAGAAGATAGAGGTAGTGAGAGATTGGGCTAGGCCTACTACAGTAAAGAAAGTCAGAAGTTTTCTTGGAATGACTGGATACTATCGGAGATTCATTCAAGGTTATGCTCAGATAGCTGTACCGCTTACTGGACTGACCAAGAAGAATGTGAGCTTCAAGTGGACCGAGCAATGTGAGGCGAGCTTTCAGGAGTTGAAAGAGAAGCTGACTACTGCACCTATTTTGGCTTTGCCTAGAGCAGGTGTCGAGTATGATGTTTATAGCGATGCTTCACATCGTGGGCTTGGTTGTGTCTTAATGCAAGAAGGAAGAGTAATCGCTTATGGGTCTAGGCAACTACGACCGCATGAGAAGAATTACCCGACTCATGATCTGGAGTTGGCTGCGATTATCTTTGCCCTAAAGCAATGGAGGCACTATGTGTACGGTGAGAAGTTGAATATGTACACGGACCACAAGAGCTTGAAGTATATATATCAGCAGAGGGATCTGAATCTGAGGCAGCGAAGATGGTTGGAAGTGCTCGAGGATATGCGACCTGAGAACAAGTATCATCCTGGAAAGGCTAATGTTGTTGCTGATGCACTTAGTCGCAAGAGCAGTTTGGCCAGTTTGATTACAACTCAGAGGCATCTGATTGAGGAGTTGGATCGAGCAGGTATTGAGGTTGTCTTGCAAGGATTGAGAGCATCTTTTGCTCAGTTGAGGCTTCAGCCTACTCTGAATGCAAGGATCATTGCAAGTCAAGAGGTTGATGCTGATATCTTGGAGATGAAGGAGCAGGTTGGTGCTGGCAGGTTGCCCGGATTTCAAATCAGAGATGAAGTGCTGTGGTTCGGAGATAGGCTATGTGTTCCAAATCAGGCGGACCTGAAGGAGAGTATTCTTCAGGAGGCGCATGCTACTCTTTTTTCGGTACATCCTGGAAGTACTAAGATGTACAAAGACATCAAACAGCATTTCTGGTGGTCAGGTTTGAAGCGAGATGTGGCTGTATTTGTTGCGAAGTGTGAGGTTTGTCAGCAAGTCAAAGCCGAAAATCAGAGACCCGGAGGTCTATTACAGCCGTTACCTATTCCGGAATGGAAGTGGGATAACATCAGTATGGATTTCATCACGGGATTGCCTAAGAGTCCTAAAGGCAATGATGCGATTTGGGTTATAGTCGATCGACTAACCAATCCGCTCACTTTTTGGCGATAAAACTCACTGCTTCGATGGACAAGTTGGCTGAGATGTATGTTGGTGAGATTGTCCGACTTCATGGTGTTCCCTCAACTATTGTGTCTGATCGAGATGCGCGGTTTACTTCGCATTTCTGGAGGAGTCTTCAGGCAGCTTTGGGTACCAAGACAGATTTCAGCACTGCTTTTCATCCGCAAATCGATGGGCAGACCGAGAGAGTCAACCGTATTCTTGAGGATATGCTTCGGTGTTGTATACTAGACTTTGGAGGCAGTTGGGAAAGGCATTTACCTTTAGTGGAGTTTGCCTACAACAACAGTTTTCAGGCTAGCATCAGGATGGCGCCGTACGAAGCTTTGTATGGCATGAAGTGCAGGACTCCTGTTTGTTGGTTTGAAGTTGGGGAGCGTCAGTTGTTTGGTCCTGAGCTTGTGCAGCAAACTTCTGAGAAGATTATTCTGATCAGGAAAAGGTAGGTGGAAGCTCAGAGCAGGCAAAAAAGCTATGCAGACAACCGGAGAAGGGACCTTGAGTTTGAGGCTGGTGACTTCGTCTTTCTGAAGGTATCACCCAGTAAAGGTGTGGTACGATTTGGCAAAGGCGGGAAGTTAGCCCCGAGGTTTATAGGCCCGTACAAGATATTGAAAAGGATCGGGAAAACTGCTTACCGGCTTGAATTACCGGAAGAGTTATCTCAGGTGCACAATGTCTTTCAAGTGTCTATGCTGAGAGGTTATGTTCCAGATCCGAGTCATCATTTGCCTGAAGTGCCGGAAGGTTTGCAGTTAGACCTGAATTACATCGAGTCTCCTGTTGAGATTGTTGATCGTCGAGAGAAAGTCTTGAGGAATAAGACGATACCGATGGTCAAGTTTGTCTGGAGAAACCATTTGGTTGAAGAGGCTACTTGGGAATCTGAGGAGAGGATGTTGAAGGACTATCCTGAGCTTTTTGCTTGATTGTGTTTTTGTATCTTTTTGTTCTTGTTTGAGTGTTGTATATTTGTATTTCTGTTTTCTCGCTCTTGATTGTAGTTCCGGGGACGGAACTATTCTAAGGAGGGAGTGTTGTAATACCCTGATTTTTCAAATATATGAAAAATTATTTTATTTTGCACGTGGTGTGCACGTGCAATATTTTGATTGAATTGAATCTTATGATTATTTTTATTTAGATGTGTATAAATATTTAAATATGTGATCTGAAGTTATTTTTATACAAAAGCCTTTTCTTTAAAGAAATAAGAAAGCCATATTTTAAAGCCTTTTCTTAAAGCCCAAAATGAATTTTATTTATTTTATTTAAAATAAATATTTTTGCCCAAAACTAAAGCCCATGGATTAATATATTTTTTTATTTTGAACTTGTCATGTAGAAGACTATTTTAATACTATTTTATTTTTTGTACAAATTAAAATGCACAATTTTCGGCCTAGTTACATGCACGTGCACTACACGTACACGTGCAAGAGCACAGTCTCTTCATGGTCGGATTGCTTCTTTTGGAGGGATTTTCAAAAGTTTAGTGGTGGTCATGGTGTGGTAGTTATGTGAATGTGGGTAGTTGTCCTACTCTCATCCTAGCCTTCCATCCTACAACCAACCAACTAATCCTAGCCCTCCATTCTAGTTGATTTTTAGTATAAATACCCCCTCCCATGGCTATATGCATATGCAATTATATCTTCCCAAATCTATAGTCAAATTTAGTAGTAAGTTGTGAGTTAAAAAGATTGAGAGAATTGTGTGGGATTGCTTACATTTTCCCAAGGAGAAGAAGGCCGGCTAGTTCAAGGGGAAGCTTTCGGTTTTGCTTGGGCTTGGAGGTGAGTGCGAGCGTCTAGGAAGAGGTGCATTCATTCGCAAAGGACCTTCGTTGCTATTGTGTTGTTTTTCTCTCCATACAAGGTGGGTAAAATTCTCCATATTTCTAAAGTAGAAATGCTTGTTAAAGTGAATGAATGATAGTGGGTTTAATTTTCCTTATTACCAATTAGAAATGATGCTAGTAT
The DNA here is from genome assembly GCA_017893485.1 of Hemerocallis citrina. Lineage (NCBI taxonomy): Eukaryota > Viridiplantae > Streptophyta > Magnoliopsida > Asparagales > Asphodelaceae > Hemerocallis > Hemerocallis citrina. The sequence continues at coordinate 53,063,647 of CM030368.1, forward strand.
TATATTGAGAATGATGCATGAAAAATATTAATAAGAGTACACTCTTAATTGGAGAATTGACCTATGAATGGATTGGAATGTGAGTATGGAATTGTATGTGTTTGATTAGTAAAAATCTAAGTTGGTATGGATTAATTATAACCATGAATGTGTAATTGGCTAATAAAGGAAATTAGTGGCATTAATTGTTGAGAATTGTCGAGAAGAAATCTTTCGGGTAAGTCGACTTAGGACCTTGTAAGTCGACTTATATGCTCATCTAAGTCGACTGGTGCTGTTATAAGTCAACTATTTATTGCTTAAAATCATGGATGTTTTCCCCTGAACAGCCGACTTACTATAGTATAAGTCGACTGGTACTGATGCATTTTTATAAACTCGAATGTTCTACTCTTTTGAAAATACACGAGACTTTATAAAGATAATTTGGGAATTGTTGCATGGAATAAAATATAATTTGAGAATAAAAAGGTGTAATCAGAACTATGACTTTGACATGTGTATTTTTGGAAAATTATACCTTGCAAAAGAACTAGAAATGAAGAAGATTAATATAGTAAAGATTGAAGTGACATTATGTGATAGATGTATGAAAACATGAATTATGAATATTCGTTAGTACTTCTCATTTTGAGAACAATGTGATAACCACGAAATGTGAATTATTCTTGTTGAAGAGTAGCGTGACAAAATATGATGTGTGATTCCTTAATTTGAGATTTTTAAACTGTTCAGTCGACCGAATGTGTGTAGCAGTCGACTGTATAGAACCTGAGAAATTACATAAATGAACTCCGCAAAACAGGCGACTGTGTTGAACGACAGTCGACTGTCCTGTGATTGATAATTGAATTGGAACACTGCGGAACAGCCGACTGCCGTGTGCAGCAGTCGACTCTCCCAAGTGGTTAAGAAGAACTTGAATTGACTGGACAAGTCGACTGGAAGAGATCCAAGTCGACTGTCCAGAGTGTTTAGATATGTCAGAGAACATTATTCTGTGTATTTTGAAGATTGTGAACTTTATGATTGATGTTGATGAACTCTTTTTATTGCTGTATGAATTTATATGAAATGAATCATAGTTTGAATTGAGAAATTTACATGAAATGAGTCATACTCTGAATTGAGAATTACATGAATATGAAAGCTAAGAACTTGATTATGAAAATTGAACTCAAGAGCTGGAAGTGCTCAGATTATGTTAGAATTTGTGAATTGGAATTGAAATGAAAGAGTAGCTAAGTCTCCCCTGGCAGTTGAAAAAGAAATTGAAATGAATATTGAAAAGAAAGACCAAGGTTGGTCATGTTGAAATGAATGAATAAGTCCGGTTTAGTGGAGAGGCTAACTCTAGAGCTTTGATTTGGTTCATGATTCTAATAAAAACTAAGGATTTGTACATAGTAGAGACGTGATAAAAGTAGGAGAAAAACACGAGTGAGAGCCATCGGATTTGCGGCGGAGAGTATTTTACAGGTTCTTCACGATGAGTCGTGACATGACGTGGATACGGCTCCAGGGTGCCGTGGCGGCAGAGGGTACTTCACAGGTTCTTCACGATGCGTCGTGACATGACGTGGATACTGCTCCATGGTACCGTCCCTGTGGTGACACTTGTGGGATGTTTGGTGACTGCATGAGGATCGTGTGCCATGAAGGAGGCTGAATTGTCCATAGATTCTTCACGATGAGTCGTGACATGACGTGGGATTCCCCTCCAGTTTCTGTACACGTGCTTGCACTCATAGATCATCTAAGACACTACCGTAGTTACAGTAGTAGACTAAGTCATGGCGAGGGATTGAACCCTACAAAGATGAAGAACGATTAAGAGGTTTGCCCTCGGACCTATGTAGTATGGGATGCATAGACTCCGAACAAGTGCGCATTAGTGTCATGAAACATAAATAAATGCATTAAGGACTTAGTGCACAATCACAACACGACATCAATAGGGTAGTCCCTTTATTTGAAATGTGACAAGTTTGTGTTTGCTAAATATGAAAAATTAAGTTATACTATTTCCGGCATAGAGAGGATGGCCGTGTATAATGATCGTCGGTTGAATAAACTGACGTACCCACAGTCTTATATGCAGGTAAATGGCATGTTAAAGGTTAAAGAGGAATGGATCATTAAGATTTTACCATGTTGTTGTACATTTATTTAAATGTTGTATATTTTTACTTCCACAGTGCAAATGAAAAGTGTAATATAATGTAAACTCTGATGTAAAGTGAAAAGTTTAATTTCCTTGTAAAATTGTACTAAAGAAAGTGAAAAGATCCTGTAGAACATCTCGAATTCAGTGTATTTGGGATTCGGGGCGTTACAGAGTGGTATCAGAGCTACGAATTCGAGAGTACTAGTCGACTGGTACTATAGTATAAGTCGACTGGTGCTGATGCTCTGATACCACTCTGTAACGCCCCGAATCCTAAAACACTGAATTCGAGTTGTTCTACAGGATCTTTTCACTTTCTTTCGTACAACTTTACAAGGAAATTAAACTTTTCACTTTACATCAGAGTTACATCATATATTACATTTTCATTTGCACAGCGGAAGTAAAAATATACAACATTTACACAAATATACAACAACATGGTAAAATCTTTATGCATCCATTCCTCTTTAACATGTCATTTACCGGCATATAAGACTGTGGGTACGTCAGTTTATTCAACCGACGATCATTATACACGGCCATTCTCTCTATGCCGGAAATAGTATAACTTAATTTTCCATATTTAGCAAACACAAACTTGTCACATTTCAAATAAAGGGACTACCCTATTGATATCGTGTTGTGATTGTGCACTTAGTCCTTAATGCATTTATTTATGTTTCATGACACTAATGCGCACTTGTTCGGAGTCTATGCATCCCATACTACATAGGTCCGAGGGCAAGCCTCTTAGTCGTTCCTCATCTTTGTAGGGTTCAATCCCTCGTTATGACTTAATCTAATACTGTAACTACGGTAGTGTCTTAGATGATCTATGAGTGCATGCACGTGTACAGAAACTGGAGGGGAATCCCACGTCATGTCACGACGCATCGTGAAGAACCTATGGACAATTCAGCCTCCTTCATGGCACACGATCCTCATGCAGTCACCAAACATCCCACAAGTGTCACCATAGGGACGGTACCTGGAGCAGTATCTACATCATGTCACGACGCATCGTGAAGAACCTGTGAAATACTCTCCGCCGCCACAGCACCCTGGAGCCGTATCCACGTCATGTCACGACTCATCGTGAAGAACCTGTGAAATACTCTCCGCCGCGAATCCGATGGCTCTCACTCGTGTTTTTCTCCTACTTTCATCACGTCTCCACTATGTGCTAATCCTTAGTTTTTATTAGAATCATGAACAAAATCAAAGCTCTAGAGTTAGCCTCTCCACTAAACCGGACTTATTCATTCATTTCAACATGACCGACCTTGGTCTTTCTTTTTAATAATTCATTTCAATTTCTTTCCAAATGCCGGGGGAGACTTAGTTACTCTTTCATTTCAATTCCAATTCACAAATTCTAACAATATCTGAGCACTTCCAGCTTTTGAGTTCAATTTTCATAATCATGTTCTTAGCTTTCATATTCATGTAATTCTCAATTCAGAGTATGACTCATTTCATGTAAATTTCTAATTCAAACTATGATTCATTTCATATAAATTTATACAGCAATAAAAAGAGTTCATCAACATCAATCATAAAGTTCACAATCTTCAAAATACACAGAATAGTTCTCTGACATATCTAAACACTCTGGACAGTCGACTTGGATCTCTTCCAGTCGACTTGTCCAGTCAATTCAGGTTCTTCTTAACCACTCGGGAGAGTCGACTGCTGCACACGGCAGTCGGCTGTTCCGCAGTGTTCCCAATTCAATTATCACCCACAGGACAGTCGACTGTCGTTCAACACAGTCGCCTGTTCTGCATAGTTCAATTATGTAATTTCTCAAGTTCTATACAATCGACTGCTACACACATTCGGTCGACTGAACAGTTTAAAAATCTCAAATTAAGGAATCACACATCATATTTTGTCACGCTACTCTTCAACAAGAATAATTCACATTTCGTGGTTATCACATTGTTCTCAAAATGAGAAGTACTAACGAATATTCATAATTCATGTTTTCATACATCTATCACATAATGTCACTTCAATCTCTACTGTACTAATCTTCTTCATTTCTAGTTCTTTTGCAAGGTATAATTTCCCAAAAATACACATATCAAAATCATAGTTCTGATTACACCGTTTATCTTCAAATCACATTTTATTCCATGCAACAATTCCCAAATTTCCTTTAGAAAGTCTCATGTATTTTCAAAAGAGTAGAACATTCGAGTTTATAAAAATGCATCAGTACCAGTCGACTTATACCATAGTAAGTCGACTGTCCAGGGGAAAACATCCATGATTTTAAGTAAATAGTTGACTTATAACAGCACCAGTCGACTTAAATGAGCGTATAAGTCGACTTACAAGGTCCTAAGTCGACTTACCAGAACGTTTCTTTTCAACATTTCTCAACAATTAAAGCCACTGATCTCTTTATTAGCCAAGTTCACATTCATAGTTATAATTAATCCATACCAACTTAGATTCTTACTAATCAAATCACATATAACTGCATATTCACATTCCAATCCATTTATAGGTCAATTCTCCAATTAAGGGCGTACTCTTATTAATATTTTTCATGCATCATTTCTCAATATAATACTAGCATCATTTCTAATTAGAAACAAAAAAAATCAAACCCACTATCATTCATTCATTCTAACAAGCATTTCTACTTTAGAAATATGGAGAATTTTACCCACCTTGTATGGAGAGAAAACAACACAATAGCAACGAAGGTCCTTGCGAATGAATGCACCTCCTCCTAGACGATGCGCGCACAAGCTCCACAATCACCACCACCGAATGTTTCTCCTTGTGATGGCCGGCCTCTCCTCCAAGCAAAATACAAGCAATCCCACACAAACTCTCACTCTTTTTTAACTCACACTATTACTAAAATAAGATTATAGTTTGGAAAGATATAATTGCATATGAATATAGCCATGAGAGGGGGGGGGGGGGGTATTTATAAGTGGAATGGAGGGCTGGGATTAGTTGGTTGGTTGTAGGATGGAAGGCTAGGATGAGAGTAGGAGTTACCACAACTACCCACATTCACATAACCACCTCCATGAACACCATGACTAATTTCAAAACTCCCTCCAAAAGAAGTGCCAACCGGCCATGGAAAAAGTGTGCATTGCACGTGTACGTGTAGTGCACGTGCATGCAACTAGGCCTAAAAATTGTACATTTTAATTTTGTACAAAAATAAAATAATGACAAGTTTAAATAAAAAGAAGATTAATCCATGGGCTTAATTTTTGGGCCAAAATAGTTCTTTAAAAATAAAATAAATAAAAAATACATTTTGGGCTTTTAAGAAAAAGGCCTTTTCATTAAATTAAAATAGGGCTTTCTATTTGTTTAAAGAAAGACTTTTGTATAAAATAATTTGAGAACACATATTTAAATATTTATACACATCATAATAAAATAATTATAAGATTTAATTCAATCAAAATATTGCACGTGCACACTACGTGCAAAATAAAATAATTTTTCATTAATTGAAAAATCAGGGTATTACAACACTCCCTCCTTAGAATAGTTCCGTCCCCGGAACTACAATCAAGAGCGAGAAAAACAGAAAATACAACACAACAACAAGAACAAAAAGATACAAAGATACAATCAAGCAAAAAGCTCCGGATAATCCTTCAACATCCTCTCCTCAGATTCCCAAGTAGCCTCTTCAACCAAGTGGTTTCTCCAGACTACCTTGACCATCGGTATCGTCTTATTTCTCAAGACTTTCTCTCGACGATCAACAATCTCAACAGGAGATTCGATGTAATTCTAAATTGGGTGTTTAAAAAATATAATTCTACAGAAGTGAGTAAAATTGTAGGTGTAGTAAGAAGAAAATTAACAATAATGAGATAACTAAATTGAGAGAGACGAGAGCAGAGTCTACTACATAAAATGAAAATAGAACTGAATATTGAGTGCTATACAGTAATCATTATTACTAGATAACTGAAAGAGCAGACGAGTGAAAAACGTGAAATATAAGTGAGCATTAAGTGTAAGAAAATGCAATCAAGTAAGAGCTAGAAAAGAGTGTAAGAAAAAGCTAGAAATACGTAGAAAGAAATAAGTTGAGTTTAAAAAGAGAAAAGCAGTAGAAAAAGTAGATCAGATCGAGAAAAGATTAATGAGAGCAATAAGATGTAGCAAGTATTAGTAAAGTAATGAAAAAGGAAGAGAAAAGAGAAATAGTAAGCAAAAGTGTGAAAAAGTTTGAAGTGAAAACTTATCATGTACAAGCAGTTTAATTTAATAGGGGAAAAATAGTGAAGACTATTTATAGAAAAAGACATGTATGAGATGCATAGAGTAAAGTGAGAAGTTAGAAGCTGTGCGATCAATAAACGATAAGAAAGTAAAGCTTAAAGTACACTCGAGGTGAGAAGATCAGAAGATAAAATGAAAGTAGTGAAGTAGCTGTACGTAATGAAGCAGTGTAAAAAAGATGTTGCAGTTAGAATAACGCGTATAAAATACTAAAATAAGATAAATTTAGAAAATAAAATAGTAAAGAATGCTTCGACGTTTAATAAAGTAAGAGAAAACAACAGTACAAAAAGAAAGCTAGGCGATAAGAAATAGAGTAGGTAGTGCATTGGCAGTGGAGATTGATAAAAATCGAAATACTTAATAAGGTTGAGTTAAAAAGCATGCGAAGTTAGCGAAAAGATCAAAGTGTGAGATAGAAGTTGATTAATGTGTTAAGAAGCAAAAAATACAGAGAGAGTAAACGAGCGTAAAGTGTGAGATAGAAGTTGATTAATGTGTTAAGAAGCAAAAAATACAGAGAGAGTAAAGGAGCGTAAAGAGAAAAAAATCAGTAACGTGATTTATTGAATGTGTGGGCAACAGGCAAGACGCTATGGATTCAATTCTTACAATTTATCCGCTTTACTATTGATTCTGTGCTCTAAATTACCCAAGCGCTAAATGCCTTTCTCGTAATTTGAGCTTTACTGTTGTTTGACTTTTTCTTCAATTCTTCAATTTTCTTCTCTAACTTAGTATTTATATAATTCATTTTCTACTGATCTCTCTCTTATTTAGTTTACTTTCTTTCTTGCAACACTGCAAGTAGTACTTACAAGAGTCTTTTTTACCTTGTTTCTTCAAGATGAGCACACTTATTCTTACTTTAGAAGTTGATTGTGTTTTGCAGTTTTTTATGCTGTACTATTTCATTAATCTCTTTATATTTCTCTTATGATTCTCACTATTCTGTCATCAACAGTATAACACATTATTCACATATCTTTATTTTGCTTTTTAATTATCGATATCTTGTGTCATTTCTTAACTACTTAAGACTATTTTTATTATCAAAGTCATCGCGTACTCACTGTCGTGGGGGTGTATCTGCACGTCGAGGGTCTGGGGGGGGCCTATTCGTGGGTTACATATGTTTGCGTGTCGAGGGTCTGCGGGCCTATTCACGGAGCATGCCGGGTGCTAGAAAGGGCGGTCCTACACGAGATGTGTGCCCTGTGCTCTCAGCGAGGACGCTGATTCCTAAGGGGGGTGTATGTAATACCCCAGATCTTGAGCGAACAATCGACTGTTAGGCTTAGCAGTTGACTGGTCTGTGTACAGTCGAATGGTGTGTGAAGCAGTCGACTGCTACACGGAATTTGTGAAAGGATTGTGAAATATAGTCCCATATCGGGAATTTGCAAAGATAAATTGAGTATAAATACTATTGCCGAGGATCAAGAGTCACCAATTCGGTTAACCACCTTTTGAGAGGCAGCCTGTGGTGGGCAGTGGAACTACATAGTATTTATAGTTTGTCTGAGCATTGGGGCGGGGCGTTACACCGGGTCTTAAGAGTGATTTTAGCATTCCATTTCGTTGTTGCATATGGGATTTTAAGACGTCGGAAGAGTTTGAGATGAGGTGGAATGAAGTTATGAACGCTAATATTCAAATTGCAGGTAATCCTTGGCTTTATGAATTTTATTGTCGTTTGTTTAATTTCATTGTTATTATTATTTTGAATAATATTGAAATAGAAGATGATCCTTGGCTTTCTGATATTTTTGAATATCGTGAAAGATGGATACCAGCTTATGCAAAGCATATTTTCACTGCTGTCATTCGCACAACTCAAAGATCAGAAAGTATGAATGCTTTTATCGATAAGTATGTTAACAGTAAAAATTCTTTACATGAATTTATTATGAGGTTTGAAAGGGCGTTAAGGAAACAGAGACAAAATCAGTTAGCAGTACAACTCTTCATACAAAACCGAAGTTTCAAACAGATTTTGAAGTTGAAACATAAATGTCTGAGGTCTACACAAGGGAGAAATTCTATGTTTTTCAAGATGAATTAGTTAAGAGCATGAATTATGCCACATTAATGAAAGATGATAATGGGACTGTGTGGCACTATATTGTGAGAAGAATGGGAAAGTCACAAAAATCAGATAAAATAAGGGATGTGTTCTATAAAGGAATCGATGCCGGGTTGTGCACATGTAGAAAACTTGAAATTGATGGAATTCCTTGTAGATACATCCTTGTGGTATTGAGAAATGAATTTATCGATTTCTTACCTCAAGCTTATATTTTAAAGAGATGGACCGCCTTGGTAACTACTGAGATTGTATATGACAGTAATGGTGAAGAAATTATTGGTAGCTACGACAATCCACAAGATTTGGATTTGGTGGAGCTATCAAATAAATTCCACAAGTTTATAAGCATTGCTCGCTCATCCAAAGAGATATGCCACTTGGCCAAAACATTACTAGTTTGTGCTAATGCAGAATTGCAACAGGCTATGCCCCAAGAGTTAGAACAAGAAACAAGCACATCATTACCTAAAATAGTAAATATTCATGTACCGGATATTGCAAAGACCAAAAGTAGTGGGAAGCGAATTAAAGGAGGGAGGGAGAAAGCCTTGGAGAAAGCTGCAAAGCTATTAAGGAAGTGTCGTTTATGCAGGAAGCTTGTTAATCATGACAGCCGCACTTGCCCTATGAAGGAAAGGTTGGAATTCCCTCACTTATTTTATACTAATTTTTATTATATATCATACCTTCTTATCTTTAATTTGTGCTAATTATTCATGTAGTGCTAATTTGAATGAGTCATAAGCTTCTACAACTTTTTCAAGAATGGAACCCATAACAGAAGAGGATCCAAATAATGCATGATCTTAACTGTTTTAGTTGAGTGGATTTGTAGGTATGTGTTTTAGATGAATTCTTTTTTTCCCCATATCTTCAATTATTGTTGTATAATGCATCATATCACATTTCTTTAAATTATCGTTATATATAAGGCTTGATGAGTCACCATAATATTGATGTTTGCAGGCAAGCTGATAGAATCACGTTTGATCGCTATGATGGACAGAAAAGTGATGCATGAATACCCCATACAGGAAGTGTTTGATTCTCAGTATGAATGCTTTTAAATTTCTAGCTCCCTCCTTTTTGTTGTGTGTGTTGGTCTAGGCAATGATGACAAGCACTATATTACAAGCACTACATTCAATTTGTCTCCCACCACTCCTCCCCCTCTCTACATATTTTTCATTGAGTCTTGGTTCTGTTATTGGTCATGAACCATGCACTGAAGACATGGAATAATTGTTGGGTTTAACTGATATTACTGCCTCATATATATATTAGAGTAAGTCTATTATGAGATGGTGATAAGAATTTATTGAGCTGTGCTGATTGAGCTCTGTTTATGTTGTTGATGAGAATTGTGTGCTCGGTTTATATTGTTTTGAGCATTCTAAGTGTGTTCCAGGCTGATTAATTTTTTTTCCGAGCATTCTGAGTTGGCAGAAGGGGGGGGACCACTATTGAAACTTGTTGGCATGGAATAATAATGCAGCCCTAGGGAAATAGTTATGCTTAATTTGAAGAAACAGTGAAATATAAATGTGTTCTGAGCATACGACTACTTCAATTCATGATTTTGTTGAATAGTGCTACTTGGCAGTTTGTAGTAGTATTTCAGTTCATGAATACATGTTTAATATTGTTTCTCGAATTTTTTTAGGAGCAACAGCAGCAACTTTCGCAAGCAGCGGTAGAAGCAGCATATGTTGTTTCCAGGCAGATAGATACTATTTGCGTTGTTTATTTGAGCTGATTGAACTCTATTTATGTTGTATGTGGAATATTTTAGCTCTTTTTTATGTTGTTTATGAGCTGATTGAGAGTTGTTTATGTTGTTTCTAGACAGATTGTACTCTGTTTCTGTTGTTTATTTGAGCTGATTGAACTGTGTTTATGTTGTATTGTTGATTGAGCTCTTTTTTTATGTTGTTTATGAGCTGATTGAACTCTGTTTATGTTGTATCTAGGCTGATTGAGCTCTTTTTTATGTTGTTTATGACCTGATTGTGAGTTGTTTATGTTGTTTCTAGGCAGATTGTATTATGTTTATGTCATTTATTTGAGCTGATTGAACTCTGTTTATGTTATATCTGGGCTGATTGAGCTCTTTTTAATGTTGTTTATGAGCTGATTGAGAGTTGTTTTTTTGTTTATTGTGTTTTTTTTTGTAAATGTTACTGAATGCACCCTTTTAGAATGGTTAAAACTCATGTAACTAACTGCAAACTCGAGATTTGCTTATAGAATTAGCTATAACATAACAATAGAGCTCACTCGACAATATAATGCCAGTTCGATGATTCCTACTTCATTTATCAGTTTTTTTAAGATCCACAAGCAAACCATTTTAAGACTCAAAAATTAACCAAGTATGTCCAGTTTATGATCACAAATATACATTTGTTTCTTCATTAATAAAAGCTGCCAAAATATATTGAAAAGGTAGATCCAACTCTATACCTTATCAAGTTCCAGGGCAACTGTTTCAAAAATATTTTTATGCTGATCACGTAGCTGACAAAACAATGCTCTCACTTATAAGCCAGATAAAAATCATCGTAATAATTTTTCAGTTAAAATTTAATGAGAAAATTAAATCTGAAGAATAAACATATAGACAATGTTTGAACTGCACATTTTATTCAATAATCCGTGCCCTGATACATCCTTACCAAAACGTAGATCTCTTTAGTTGCTTCCTATGCATGGCTTGTATGGTTGGTAGTATCAACAAAGGAGACAACAATAGCAGATCATTATACTTACCTTCCGAAGGAAAACTCTTTTTACCAATTCTTGGGATTAAACTACTTGAATCTCATCTTTATTCAGCTATTAGCCATCACCTCACTATACTAGGCTGATTGAGCTCTTTTTATGTTGTTTATGGGCTGATTGAGAGTTTATAAAAAATAGCTCAATCAGCCTAGATAAACAACTCTCAACCAGCCTAAAAAAAGCTCCAATCTAAACAACATAACAACTCTCAATCAGCTCATAAACAACATAAAAAAGAGCTCAATCAGCCTGGATACAACATAAACAGAGTTCAATCAGCTCATAAACAACATAAAAAAAAGCCCAATCAGCCTAGATACAACATAAACAGAGTTCAATCAACTCAAATAAACAGAGTATAGTCTGCCTGGAAACCATATAACTATCTCTTAATCAGCTCATAAACAACATAAAAAAGAGCTCAATCAACCTGGATACAACATAAACAGAGTTCAATCAGCTCATAAACAACATAAAAAAGAGCTCAATCAGCCTTGATACAACATAAAATAGTTCAATCAGCTCAAATAAACAACATAAACAGAGTACAATCTGCCTGGAAACAACATATGCTGCTGCTGCTGCTTGCTTGAGCTGCTGCTGTTGATCCTCAAAAAATTCGAGAAACAATTTTATACATGTATTCATGAACTGAAATACTACTACAAACTACCAAATAGTACTATTCAACAAAATCATGAAATGAAGTAGTCGTAGGCTCGGAACACACTTATATTTCACTGTTTGTTCAAATTAAGCTTATATCAGGGCACACAACCAAATATGCTTCAAAACAATAATTTCAATCCCCAAAAATAAATAATATACTTATATCAAAATGTGAATCATCATTGCCTACACATACAACCAAAAGAAAATGCAAAAAATTGAACAGAAATCATAAAAGCATGTATGGGAATCAAACACTTCCCTCCAAAATATTGTGAAATGGCAGTTTGGAGATGAAGAACCCAAATCTGAGCCTAAAATGGCAGTTTGGAAATGAAGAACCAAAATCGGGGTGGAGATGGAGGATATGGAGGAAGGTTCGGTTTAGGGGTGCTAGGGTTTTGAAGTGAGAGGTAGGGAAGTGAGAGGGGGTGGACTTGGGCGTCCAGGACTGAGGGCGTCAAGCTTCAACTAAACCCACCGCGAGATGGGGGGGTATTCTGTTTGGGGGCTGTTCGATGGCGACGAGCTAGGGTTTTCGATTTGGGGGAAAGTGTGAGATCGACGAGGTAAGGTTTTCGATGGGGAGGAGCATTGGGATTTGGGGGTGTCCGCTGGCTCATCACTAGGGTTTTCGATTTGTGGGAGAGTTTGAGATCGATGAGCTAGGGTTTTCGATTTGAGATCGGGGATGAGAGAAATGAGAGAGAAATGGGCATGAGAAAGGAATGAGCGTGAGAGATGAGTTTTGAAATCCCCAAAATGCCCGCTCAGCAAATGATGGATCTCATGAATTTGGACGGAGAAGATCTCAGCTGTTGGAACGAGATCCGATGGCTGAGATCTTTTGCTCACGATAAGAGGTCCTTATCACTATCTCATAATAGACTCACTTATATATATATATATAGGAAAATGCTAAAATGAGATGGTGAGATGGGTGAGATGAAGATGTATTTTGTGAGATGAGCAATTTGAATGATCCAAATCTCGATCACACCATTCACATCATTCTACATATCTTCTAGTTGGTGTGTACAAAATTTTAAGCGATATGGAGATCTCTAGCCTATGCATTAAAGCGTTCAAATAAATGCATATATATGTATTTCACATCATCTTCATGATGTGTTGAACGCTTTGATACAAAGGCTAGAGGTCTCCAAATCGCTTAAAATTTTGTACACACCATCTAGATGACATGTAGAATGTTGTGAACGGTGTGATCGAGATTTGGATGATTCAAATCGCCCATCTCACACTACAAAGAATTTGACATATAGTGACAGCAAAAATCCGTGGGTAAAAGGCGAAAAACCGTAGGTATAGCCCGTAAAACCTATACCAACGGACATTTTTTTCCGTCGTTTTTAATTAGCTATGCCCACGGCAAAATACCGTCACTATAGCCTATAGCGACGGTTTTTTCACCCGTTGGTATAGGTATCGGTGTTATACCCACGGTTTCGTATCCGTTGGTATAGGTTTTAAAGACACATTTTGCTTTCCTATACCCACGGTTGAAGCTCCATTGCTATAGGTTTTAGCGATGGTTTTCGCATCTAATTATTTGAATATATACCCATCGCTCTATACACAATTTTTTCTTATTAATTACGCTTATGATAATTTAATATTTTCTTTTATAATATTAATTCAATTATAAACCAAATACACAATGAAATAAATACATGTATTTATGAAACAAAATTAAATAAAATTAAACTTCAATCATATTAAAAATTAATGAAGTATTACAAGCATGTCAAATTCAAATTACAAAATAGTTAAAATGTCAACCTAAGAGTACCATACTGACATATAATAAGCATATAAAGTCTTATAACAATCTCATAAAGATGCTCAAGATTACTAGCAGTTTGCTCGCGTTGAGATGGTGATGGTAACTTAGCAATCTCTACCAATAGCTTGTGTAGTGCTTGGGGTTTTGAAAAGAATGGAGAATGATCAGAGCCTCTGAGTCGGAAAACCTTTTCTGGGGGATTCGATGTGGACATGCTCTCCTGTAACAATAAGAGTGGTCAATTAACAGTGCCTCCAATTGCTCCCCAGTTTGTTTCTTCGGAACCTTGTTGTGTGTAGATTTTTAAAGACTCCCCGATCAAACCAACCTACAATCAATGAAAAATCAATAATGCTAAGATTTCCTCCTGTAGGAATCACCAAAACTTCTTGCAAACTACGACATATATGACCAATAACTACTGAAGTTGCCACAGATTTTTGACCATGTTTCATTTTCAGAGAAAACACCCAGAACATACAACAAATGCAGCAAAGATGACCATGTTTCATTTTCAGAAAGAAGATGATTACCACAGATTTTTGAAATGTGAGACGCATTGAGCTGCTTCAGTTGCAGTTAATCTCGACCCCTTTTGGGATGCTCTTGCTAATGTACAGATATATATGTGAAAGATCGATGTAAATACTTCCATTTACATGACCATCAACCATCATCTTGACCATATCCTAAATCTAGGGTTTCTAATTTTTTTAAGAAACACAAATTCTCACTAGTTCTTCCATTTTTCTTTATCAATTCAAGAACCTAACTTCACCAAAATTCAGGAACCTCAGATCTCAGAGAACCCCCATACCTTCCTCTTCAACCCCTGCAGCCGCGACACCAGTGACGTCAGATGGCAAACCGCCTCCTCCTTCGACATTTCCTTCTCGGCGGCTGCGGAGACGGCGGAGACGACATTCGAGACCTCCTTCTCGGCGATCCTGTTGTTGATCCTCATCGTCTTCTTGTAGTTCTCGAACAATGGAAATTAATGAAAGTAATACACACAGTTAGGGATAAAATGAAATATTTTGGGTTTGGAGATTGGGTTTGGGGAGGGAGGGATTTAGGAGTTAGGGATAAAATGAAATATTTTGGGGAAAGAGAGAGGGAAAATGAAAAATTTTGGGGGGAAATAAATTATGGACTATACCCACAGTGTTTTATCTCATTTGTAGGTATATGATACCTATACCCACAGTTTTAGAGATCCGTCACTATAGGTGTCCGTTGGTATATGGCAAATTTCTTGTAGTGTCACAAAAAAAACTCCGTCTCACCATCTCATAATAGTATGACTCTCTCTCTCTCTATATATATATATAGTAAAAATAAAATTATTAAGGGTCTATGTGTAAATTTTGATCTAAAAAAATATTTTTATTTCCCAGCCCACCCAACGCCCAACCTAGTCTCTCTGACTCTCTCTATCTCAGTTTCTCTCTCTTATCGTGCTATATATATATATATATATATATATATATATATATATATATATATATATAGTAAAAGTTAAATTATTAAGGGACTATGTGTAAATTTTAAACTAAAAAAATATTTTTATTTCCCAGCTAACCCAAAGCCCAACCCAGTCTCTCTGACTCTCTCTCAATGTCGCTATCTTATCGCGCTCTTTCTCTTTCTTCTGTCCCCGACCCGACACCCACAAATCCTCCCGCTCCTTAAAAATTGGAGAAAGAAAATTAAGTTGAATGTGCATGTTGGAGACCACACTTAGTACGTATAAAAAATGTGTGAGGGCTGACTATGATCTTTTGAAGCAACCGCAAAACATTGAACATTCTTTGGCTACTCAGTGTATTCAAATTCAAGCCGACTATCGCCACTGTTTAACGGCATCAATTGATTGCATTAATGGTTGTAGCATCAAAGATTGGATTTCTGTGGTCATGATGAATCCGAGAAATCCCAAAATAAGGGAAACTTTCTTGAACTCTCACAATTTCTTTGTGACCATAATGAGAATATCGATAGGGTTGCATTGAATAAGGCTCGTGAAAATTACAAATTGACATCTCCTTATATCCAACAAGAGATTATTACTTCCATTGCAATGGTAACTACAAATTATATCAATAGAGATCTTGGTGATGAATTGTTCACTATTTTGGTTGATGAGGCGCGTGTCATATTCGTGAAAGAACAAATGGCTATTGTTTTACGTTTTGTGGATGAAATGAGGACATATTATGGAGCACTTTTTTGGCATTGTTCGTGTTGGTGATACTACTGCCTTATCACTTAAGACAACTATTGAGTCTCAGCTGTCTCAACATGAGTCAAGTATATCGAGTATTCAGGGGCAAGGGTACGACAGTTTCTTCATTTTGTGTTAATCATAAAATAGCAATCCCATAGATGGATGAATTATTTGTACAACATGGAAGATCCCGTCGCAACTTTGAAGGAAAAACAAATATTCATCATTATCCGGTTTAATTGTTTTATGAAGTGATTGATTTGCAACTTCAAGAGTTGAACAATCATTTTGATGAGGCAGATACAAAGTTGTTGTTGTGTATGACTTGTCTTGATCAAAGCGATCCATTTTTTGCTTATGATAAGAGAAAATTGCCTCGCTTTGCTGAATTTTACCTATCAGATTTCTCTAGCATTGAATTAATGCACCTTGATTGGCAACTTGATACCTACATTTTGGATGTGCGCTCTGTTGGCCGATGATCTGAAGTTGCGGGGTTAGAGCATCTGTATCCGTTGATTAGAATTTCAAATTTTGCAACATTTGGCCAAAAAATTCCCGCAGTCGTTGGCCAAATACCAAAAATTTAGGTTTGAGAGGAATAGTGGTCTGCCATATTTGGAAAAGAGATATAGGAATTTGGAAAATATAGCTGACGAAAGATCAAATTTAATCTGTTCAAAATTTTTTAACTAAAATTTATCGGATGAGACATGATAGCTTGTCCCAAATAAAAATTAAAAAAAGAACGGACGAGATTTTTCCCGTCCGTTAATTGTCCCTTTTTTTTAGGGTTTGTTCTATGGAATTAGGCCTATAGAAATTTTTATGCATACATATTAGCTTTGTGATTGATATGTTCTTTGGGTACAAGTGATGAGATGGAATGTTTTTGTGAAAATGGTTTTATAGGAATTTGAAGAAAATGTTTTTTTTTAAATGCATCAGATGAAATAACAAATTTCGTCCAATGCATATTTAGCCTACAATTTCATGGGATACAAAATCATCCCCCGTCTGAGAGCATATTAAATTTTAAATAAGTTTAAACGGGTCGTAACTACATCTATCGCCCGTCTCTTTTTTTTTGTTTAAAAAAAAGCCAAAAATTTTGGGTTTAATGCTACAACTACAACCCTAAATTCATTTTTCTAAATGCCAGAAACTCAAATTTTGGGTCCAAACTAGGGATGGCAACTGGGCCAAGTCAACCGGCGACCCACCCGCGACCCGGCCCACCAACCCGGCCCGTTAAATTGCTTCGCGGGTTCGGGTCGAACCCGGTGAACAGTACCGGATCGACCCGGGTCGCAACCCGTGAATTTGACCCGCCAACCCGCGGGGTCGCCCCGCGGATTTCGACCCGTTCGACCCGTACGGGTCGAACGTTCGACCCGTGACAGGTCGACCGTTGACCCGTGGGTCGAACGGTCGAAAATCACACCGTTGCTGCTGCTGGCCTTGTGCGCTCTGTCCCAGAGCCGTTTGGTTTTTTTTTTTCCCACTTATTTAGCCTGTAAATATCCCCCAAAAATTTCATAAAAAATCACACCTCACTCTCTTACTCTCTCTACTATTATACATCATTTGTAAAGAATTTTTGAACAATTGTAGTATTCATCAAACTAGTGTACAAGGAGGCATATACAAGATCAAATTTCGGTCGTATCGGAAACAAAATTCAACGTCTTCAACTCTCTTCAACCCTCGTCAAATCGACTTCAACCTCTTCTCAACTCTTCAATTGCGGAATCGGCAAAGCGCTCCTCCATCTTTTCTATTCTATTCTTATTTTAACGGTTTTTTTGACATACGCGTATTCCACGGTGAACGGTATCAAAATATCTTTATCTCTCTCGTTAATTTTTTGTTTGCGTTATAGTTAATATTATTGTTCGTTTTTTTCAACTTCTCTATCTCAACCCTCTTGTTTTTTTAGATTTTTTTTTGTATAATTCACCGCTCCTACATTGTATATTTTTTTCACATACTTTACTTTAGCACATTACTACATTATGTCTAGATCACGTGGTAGCGGTCGTAGCGGACAAGATTCCTCTTCCTCTTCACGTAGGCCCCCAATTGTCCCAGCCAGTGAGCCCGCCCAAGATTACATTGATCCTACTATGAAACAATGGGGTACACACGAAATGGATGTTGTAGGTGACATACAATTAGAAGAAGAAGAACAACAACAAACCGAAACCACACAACCCCGTAGTAGTAGGAAAAGTAGAGGAGAAACTAGCGATTGACATAAGTTTTATGATTATATCCCGGACGAACATACTCCGGGTATAGGTTTGAAAATGTGTAAAATATGTAGTAAAACATACAAATTCAAGAGGGGTGACGGCACCGGTACAATTAGTAGGCACATACAACATAATCATAAAGAACTTCTTGATCAAACACAAGGCCAACAAAAAATCAACCCTAGGACCGGTCAAGTAGATAGCCACCCTTATGATCCCGAACTTGTTCGTCGGGAAATGGCCCGATTAGTCATTAGGGAAGAGTTGCCATTTTTCTATCCCGAGAGTAGGAACTTGGAAAATTTTAATCAAACGGGCTTAAACCCTCATTTTAAAAGAATTCCGAGAAATACTTGCAAATTGGATTGTTTTAAAGTGTACATGGAAATGAAGGACGCTTTGATTGTAATTTTATGGAGTTTAACTTGTAGGATTTATTTAACTTCGGATTGTTTGACGGGTGTCAACAATATTCCAACGATGGAAATAACCTGTCATTGGATCGACAATGATTGGATTCTTCAAAACAGAATTATATCACTTGCGTCGTTGCCGTATCCCCATAGTGGCGCTGAAATAGTAAACCGTATTATAGAAATTTGTGATGTTTTTCATATTCGCGATAAAATTATAGCTATTAGTTTTGATAATGCATCTAACAACAATGTAGCAATTACTACTTTAAAATCTGTATTAAACCCTCCATCTGACAATATTTTTCATGTTAGATGTGCATGTCATATTATAAATTTATGTGTTCAAGATGCATTAAGAATAGCTGATCCATATATACATAAAATTAGAAATTGTGTACATTTCATTGCATTAAGTCCAAGTATTTTACAAGAATTGAAAGCTTGGTGTAGGGTTAGAAATGTTCCTTTTAGAAAATTTCCAAAGGATGTTAGACACCGATGGAATCCTACTTTTGATTTACTAAATGTTGTCACCGATTATAAAGCAGTTGTAAATGATTTTTGTATCGTAAAAAATATGCACAATTTTGAAATGACTCCCAACGATTGGTTTTTTGCCGAATCTTTGTTGAAATTTTTAGAACCTTTTAAAACCGCAACTTTAAAGTTTTCAAAAACATATGAATCTACTTCTAGTAGCATTTTTATTGAATTAGTTAGCATGATGCAAATATTTAACGAAATGTTAAATGATCCCTATATTAGTGACATTGTAGTACCCGCATTTCAAAATTTTTTGAAGTATTATTTTGCTCCTCCTATGTTGATTTGTGTTGCTACTGTTATGGATCCCCGTATCAAATTAGAAGGTACGAAGAATTTGATACAAATATTTTTTGGATATTTCGAGGACAATGTAGAATTAAAAACTAATTGCGCTACTTTTTTAGTTCAGTTTGAATCTACTTTAAATAACTTGTATGATTATTATGATAGACGTTTTGTTTCTAGTAGTACAACTTCTGTAGTTAGTTCTTCTTCTGGTAGTTCTAAAGGTAAGGGTAAAAGTAGAATTGGTGATAGAACATTTAGTTTACTTGAACAAATTCAATCTAAAAAACCTAGGACTAATCAACCAAATGAATTAAATTGGTATAACCAACAGGATACTGAGCATACTCTTTCTCCACTAGATATTTTACAATGGTGGAAAGAACATGAACACACTTTTAGTATTTTGTCAATTATGGCTAAAGATTTGCTAACTCCTCCTGTCTCTACAGTTGCTTCTGAGAATGCATTTTCTACAAGTGGTAGGGTTCTATCTGATAACAGGAATCGGTTGAAGCCCGAGGCGTTAGAGATGCTCGTTTGCACAGAAGACTGGCTGAAGACTGAAGATAGGATGCAAGGGAAAGCAATATCAAGTTCCACAAGTGGGAGCGACTCGCCCAAAGAAGAAGAAGAACAACAACAACAATAGCTTTGCTTGTTATGTCAAATTAGAAAACTTGTACTCAATTAAAATTGTATATAACAAATATGTTATTGTATAAAACTTATTTGTGAATTGAATTCTTCATTTCGTTATAAATTGTTAAAATTGTATGACTTAAATTCATATGAATAATATTTCAAAATTTGTTGTCAATTTCACTCTTTCAATCTTATTATTATTATTACGATTTTTATTATTTATTAGTATTATTACTTACTTAGTATTATAATTATAATTATTATTTTAATTTAAGCTTCCAAAATAATAATAATAATAATAATAATAATAATAATAAATGTGCCAACCCGCGGGTCGACCCGGCCCAACCCGGGTTGAACCCTAAAGGGTTCACGGGTTGGGCGGGCCACCCAAACGAAAAATAGACCCAGCCCGGCCCGGACCGGTCAAGCGAACATGCCAACCCTTACGGGTTGGGCCCGACCCGGCCCACTCGACCCGTTCGCCACCCCTAGTTCAAACGACTACATATGCTCTTAGAGGGATTGCTAGAAAGATGGTTCAGTTAAAAAATCATCGTGCATATCTGTTGGTGCATTTACTCTTGAAGTTGGCATTGCTATTAGTTGTTGCAACCGCAACTGCAAAGAGAGTATTTTCTGCAATGAAAATCAAGATTTCATTATATAATTGATTGGTAGATGAGATGGTGAATGATTGTTTGGTGGCATATATCAAAAGTGACGTATTGGATGCTATTGACAATGAAGATATCATTCAATATTTTCAGAATATGAAGTCTCGAAGTATTTTATTGCTAAAGAAAAGGAATATTTAGTAATTGTAATAGTTTATGAGATTTGGTATTAATATATGATGTTTTGAGTATTATAGATGTGTTTATTATAATTTTTTTTAATAGTAAGCGTTGTGCCTCTAGATGAAAATCTTGGCTATGCTACTGATGGTGATGATGACGGGTGGAGGAGGCGACAGTTGACAGGGGTACTATGACGACGGGGGGCAGGGAACGACGACAATAGAAGGGGGACGACGATGGCGAGGTGTGTTGGTTGGGGGAATCTAGGGGAGACTAGGGCTTGAGAGAGAGAGAGAGAGAGAGAGGGAGGGAGAGGCACGTCGACGGGGGACGGGGAGGGGAATGACGATAACGACGGGGGAGGGCTGGGTTCGTGAGCGAGCAGAGAGAGTGGGAGGGAGTGAAAATTGCTAAAGTGTAAATAAGAAAGGAGAATTTTATCACGTAATAAAATATTCTTTGATCTATCCCGGCGTTTTGTAATGAAAATGCCGTGGTAGCACCACCAACTCCGGTGTTTTTCAAAAACTCTAACGGGGGATTTTAAATTTATTTTTCTTTGGTGGCATTTGTAGCATGATTTTGTTGTAGTGTTAGTGTAGGTAAGGTTGGACTGTTTTTTAAAGCATGAGAATAATCACCACATGCATACACGATTGAATACAGTGGATTATAATATATTAATTCCATTATCATAGTTTGCTGTGTATGTGTTTGAAGCAAGAGAAAGAAGCATAGTATAAGGATTAAGGTTTAGTTGCTATATAAAAAGAAAGAAGAATTTTCATGTGTGATGCGGTTTGTTTTTGAGAAACGTGTGGATGCACCAGGCGTGAGTTCTTACTCGATTTGTATTGAAGGAGGAGACTCTTATGTAGACGACCCTCGACTGGACGAACGGTACTGAGCTAGGTGGTATTAAGGTGGAGGCTGATGCTCGGCTCAGATCTTTGGGGCTCGAATCCGAGGGTCTTGTGTACCTGCAGACGGTCTCGAAAAACCCGGGTTGGTCCCGGTGGCAGACCCTCCGACGATCTAGTCAGTCACTAAGAGAGAGTAACAGTAACTAGGGTTTTGGTAGGAAAACATTGATTACCTGGAGAAGGAGTAGGGATCTGGTATTTATAAAATATGCCAACCGGGTCTGGACTCGTTTGGGGCCGGGTCTGGACCCGGTTGCCCGTGATGCTGAAGCGGTGGAAATCCGGACGGTTTTAGGTCTGATGTGGCATATGTCCGGGCGGTTTCTGGGCTGACGTGGCAGCGGCCCGGGCGGTTTTCCGACGCTGACGTGGCGGATCTGGAAGATCAGGAGGTGCGTGCATCCTGAGGGGATCCTGTAGCCTAGGAGGGGCCACATCATTCTTAACCCATATCAATGTGATTATAAGACACATGGCTAAAACAACAACTAAGTTTTGGATGTTCGATATATGATATAATCTTTTTACTAGTATAATTAAAGAGTTAAATTATAGGTGTTTCTGTGTGATAAAAATAGTCTATTATCTCGAACATATATTACACATATTTTCCATACATACTCAACAAGGATATATTATTGATGGAAGCTCCGAAATTAATATTAAGTTTAGATAAAATATGAAGTGAACTTAATTGGATGGAGTTTCCATACTTCAGAGGAATCTGGAAATTAAATATCAGGCCGACGCCCCTCAATCATGCACATGGAGCTATTAAAGAGTTCCACGAAACAATTCCTCACTCTCCATATTGAGTGCCAATCCATCTATAATGTTGGGTTTATATCTTGCATATGATGTTAGATAAGAAGACGATAAGACGACGGAAGGATCGAGACGATTGAAGACGGAGTGGAGGCGAGAAGAAACACTCGACAGCAACAGTGGGAGTTGCGGTCGACCGCAACCTATGTGCGGTCGACCGACCCTTGTACGCAGTCTTTCCGAGAGGGGGACAGTCGAACGACTTGTTGGTGCGGTCGACCGTTCGCGGCACTGATAGGTTTCAGGATTGAGTCTAGCAGATTCGTGAGAAGCCCAACTTACTCTTCAAGTTAGATCGTGTGGCTCTTATCGTAGGGTTATTTCTTATGTAATATCCAATGGCTATTATAACAAGATATTAACTTAGGGTTTGTCTCTAGATCTATATAAACAATTGTAACAGTTCATAGATTCATATAATTCTATTGAGTGCCGAATAGAAGAAGAGAATACTTCTTCTGAGAGGGTAAGAGAATTTCTCCATTGTAACCAGCATCAAGTTCCATTAGGCTTGAGAGAGGGTCATGGTAAGAATTGTAATATTCGTGTATCTTCTCTAGTTGAAATAATATCTTGGTTCTTCCTCCCTCGGAGTAAGGCGAAAATCCCAACCGGGACAATTCTTGCGTGCTTTGTGTGATTGGTGCGATCTAATTTTGCTTGGTGGTTTGTGTTGATTGTGTCGAAGACTCAACAAGATCCTCATAATTCCTAACAACTGGTATCAGAGCAATCAGGTTCGCGGGTTTGTTCGAGTTCCTTGGAGATGGCAAATCAAAAGACGAAGATCAAGCATTTTGACGGAAAGATCAACTTCAATCTATGGAAGGTGGACATGTATGATGTTTTGGTTCAGAAGGACTTGCACCTTATCCTAGAATAGAAGAAACCAACCGACATAAAGTAGGAGAAGTGGGATGAGATTTGTTTGAAGACCTTGAGTTTAATCCGGTTGCAATTGACGGGCGGAGTCAAGTATAATATTCTTGAGGAGAAAAGTGCGGCGAGTCTATGGGCAAGACTCAAATCTGACTACTCGGGATCGTCGTTGCTAGATCGGATGTATTGGAAGAGGAAGGTTCTCAATGAAGAAAGGTACCCATCTTCAAGGTCATATTGTGGAGTTCAATAAGGTAATATCTGAACTGAAGGCGATTAACGCTGATGATCTTAGAGAAGAGGATAAATCTTTCAACTTGATTTATTCACTGCCAATTTCTTATGATCACTTGATAACTACCATGCTACATGGAAAATCAACCAAGGAGACACTTACTGTAGCCGGAATAATTAAGGGTCTAAAGGAAGATGAACTAAGAAAGTAGACTCATAAAGGAAGGTCTATTTCTTTAGGGTGTTTTGCGGTGGATGGTGATACTTCAATTGGAAGGGATGTGACACACAAGGATAAGATTCATTGCCATTGCGGTAGAGGAGTTAGGCATTACAAGAGAGACTGTCGCAAGTTGTTGAGTCAGGAGAGTACTACTAAAGAAGGGGAATAAGACCATATAGTCAGCGCAACTGAGTCAGGTAATAATGACGATTATTATCTTCTTGGATGTGGATTCAAGTTGGTATCTTGATTCGGAAAGTTCTTCTCATATTTGCTCCGAGAGGGAGATGTTTTCTACTTACAAGTCGTCAACAGGTCGTAGTGTAAGAACGGAGAGTGGTGAGATTTGTGAAGTAATGGGTAAGGGAACAGATGAATTGGAGACGCCAGATGGTAAAGGGTTCGCACTAGAAGAGGTCATGCATATTCCTTCGATACAGCAAAATCTTATATTCTTGGGTACTCTTGATGCTCGTGGCTGCAGGTACACAGCTTGAGGTGGAGTTTTGACAGTTTAGGATAATCGTCGTAAGGTAATGTAGGATAAGAGGGGAATTGGGCAGGGTCAGCACAATCTCTTCCAGCTTTGTGGGAGCAGAAAAACTCGTCCGGGTGTATGGAAGCCCATTTTTCCTAAAGCATCATCTAGTAAGCCGTCACTAGAATTACCGAATCGAGAATGCAACGTTCGAATACTGTTAGAAGGTGGAGAGAGCCTTGATGTAGTTGGAGTTCGTGTGGAGGGTGGCACCTCCATGATGTTGGATCCTGTAGGCAATGCAAGAAACATTAGAGGGGGGTGAATAGTGTTTTATAAAAAATTTAAAATGCGGAATTAAGAATTTCTTCTGTTCAGTCGACTTGAGAGATAGATCAGTCGACTGAAACCATAAAAAGAAGTATTTTAAATAAGTCTGTTAAGTCGACTTAGAGATGAGACAGTCGACTAGACACACAAATTATTTCAGAGTAGTACGAGTCTGACCAGTCGACTTATATGAGTACACAGTCGACTGTCGAGACAAGTTTCACACTAAAAACAATAAACTGAGAAAATAGAAATGCAAGTAGAGAGATACAACCACAGAGTGCACACGATGTATCCTGGTTCGGTCCTTCCGACCTACATCCAGTTTCCAAGCAACCCACTTGAGATTTCCACTATTCTTGAAAAAGATTACAAGAATACCTTACGGCGTTCAGACAACAACCTTGTCCAACCCGTAGTCCTTTATCTCAACCAGAGAAAGCAACCCACTCTTCCACCAAGAGTGACAAACCTGACTCCACACCCTAGAGCGCTACTCTCCAACCGAGAGGAAAAGAAAAACAATGAAAATTGTTTACAAACAACCTATAGGCTTGTTGTGATTGTGATATAGTACGTAGCTAATTGGTTGACTTCCAAATCCAGTCCAAAACGAAATTCAATGTTATGCTGGACTGAAGACAGAGAACCAAGTCTTAGTGAAGTTTGAAAGCTTTTATCACTGGAAAGCACAAAACTTAAAGTTGTTCTTCAAAAATTGCTTGGAATGTTGTATATATCTTTTCACATTGAATGCTATTCTCTATTTATAGAGTTAGAAACACTGGACGTTGGGAAACAGTTGTTCCAACTGTCAACCAACAGAATAAAAGATTTGAATTTGAAAAAACTAGTTTAAAACAGAAAACTGTCAAAAGCACTTGAACAGTCGACTGGGTTGCCATAATGAGTCGACTGGTCAGAATTTGAATAAGATCAGCCAGTTTTGTACAGACTCAGTCGACTGGTATAAGTAGCAATCGACTGGTACTTAACACCTGATCTAGTTCAAGCTGTTTTGACCTTTGGATTTGAAAACACACAGTTATAAAAAGTTTATATGTGAGTGTATATGTGTGTGACAAGGCTGTACATCATTCTAAGACTCAATAAAGAAAAATATTACATTTGTTTACAAGACACATAAATAAATGATATTGAAACATTGGTCTTGATTTGAGTCTTGAGTCTTGAGTCTTGAGTCTTGAGTGAAGCCATTGTCTTTATCCTGAGCTATGCTTGTTCATTTGTTCAGCTTTAGAGAAATGAGGCCTTTGTGTATCTTCTGATACAACCTACAATTATATACAGTATAGCACATATACATGTTGCATTTGTATTGTAATCATCAAAATCAGAATCAACAATCTCACCCTTTTTGATGATGACAACACAATAGCTGATAATAAAAGAAAATAATACAAGCATTCATATGCTCCCCCTATCAATAATACATCATGCAAAATTTATCACAAAAAGTAACATCATAATACACAATGTATGTCAGTCGACTTATCACAGAGAGGCAGTCGACTTGATCAAAAAAAAAAACTAAGAGAGAGTAGATATTATCAGTGTTTTTCTCCCCCTTTGTCAGGTCGAGGTCGGGGACGAGAGAAAGGGAAAGAGAAAGAGGGTCGCGATAAATTGAGATAGTCAGAGAGAAAATGGGTTGGGCTGAAATTTTTTATAAAAAAATTATTTCAAAATATACACATAGATCCTTAATAATTTTCTTTCTACTACATATATATTGAATAATTTTAAAATCTGAGATGGCGCAACCCACACCCCTCGAAACCAGGTAGCTACGCCTCTGAGTAAGACAATATTGGTTTAGTTGTCGTTAGGGGTCACATTAAAGTATTGTCTCATGTCATGTCAGCTAGCTAGTTGATCTCACTGTCAACAATCAATAGAAAATAAATGATTAATGCATTGAAAACTGAATACGGAATTATTAAGACCATTACACAGTTCAAATTAACCATTGTGCTCAAATAAGTTGTGATGCAGTTTGTTTTTGGGAAACGTGTGGATGCACCAGGCGTGAGTTCTTACTCGATTTGTATTGATGGAGGAGACTCTTATGTAGACGACCCTCGACTGGACAAACGGTACTGAGGTAGGTGGTATTAAGGTGGAGGCTGATGCTCGGCTCGGATCTTTGGGGCTCGGATCCGAGGGTCTTGTGTACCTGCAGACGGTCTCGGAACACCGGGGTTGATCCCGGTGGCAGACCCTCCGACGATCTAGTCAGTCACTAAGAGAGAGTAACAGTAACTAGGGTTTTGGTAGGAAAAGATTGATTACCTGGAGAAGGAGTAGGGGTCTGGTATTTATAGAAGATGCCAACCGGGTCTGGACCCGTTTGGGGCCGGGTCTGGACCCGGTTGCCCGTGATGCTGAAGCGGTGGAAATCCGGGCGGTTTTAGGGCTGACGTGGCAGATGCCCGGGCGGTTTCCGGGCTGACGTGGCAGCGGCCCGGGCAGTTTTTCGATGCTGACGTGGCGGATCTGGAGGATCAGGAGGTGCATGCATCCTGAGGGGATCATGTGGCCCAGGAGGGGCCACATCATTCCTAACCCATATCACAAGCCCCACACTCCTATAGGGCGGGGTGAACCCGCCCTATAGGAGTGATTCTTCGCCTCTGTAGGAAGAGCAGGGTGGATGTTGGGGTAAAAGGTAGGATCTGCTGTCTTCTGAAGAGGCCAGGGGGTAGAAGGAAGGGACCCCTCATTGGATTTTGCGCGGGAGGCCAGGTCTGGGAGAGGAGAGAGCCAGAGCGACAGTTGCCGAGGCTTGGGGTCGGCATACGAGCCCTGGAGATCGGCAGATGAGCTCCAAGGGTCGGTAGGCGATCCCCTCGCTAGTTGGAAGAGCAAGGGGACACCGAGGTCTCCTATTGGGGCCCGTTTTGTTGGGTACCGAGGGTCGGTGGACGAGCTCTGAGGGTCGGTGGCCGAGCTCCAAGGGTCGGTGGACGATCTCCTCGCTAGTTGGAAGAGCGAGGAGAAGGCGAGGTCTTCTTCTGGGGATCGGCTTGTCGAGCACTAGGGGTCGGCGGACGGGTCCCTTGTGGCAAGAGGAGGGCTTATGTGGCTCTCGGTGTCATCCGAGCTCCGAGCCCTTCTGAATCAAAGGAAGGTAGATGGGGCTCGCGGTGCTATCCGAGCTCCGAGCCTCTTTGAATCAAAGGAGGGTAGATGGGGCTCGTGGTGCTATCCGAGCTCCAAGCTTCTTTGAATCAAAGGAGGGTAGATGGGGCTCGTTGTGCTATCCGAGCTCCGAGCCCCTCTGAGTCAAAGTAGGGCAGTTGGGGCTCGCGATGCTATCCGAGCTCCGAGCCTCTTTGAATCAAAGGAGGGTAGATGGGGCTCACGGTGCTATCCGAGCTCCGAGCCCCTTTGAGTCAAAGCAGGGCAGTTGGGGATCGCGATGCTATCCAAGCTCCGAGCCTCTTTGAATCAAAGGAAGGCAGTTGGGGCTCGCGATGCTATCCGAGCTCCCAGCCCATCTGAGTCAAAGCAGGGCAGTTGGGGCTCGCGATGCTATCCGAGCTCCGAGCCTCTTCTGAAATAGAAGAGAAATCATTGGCTGGCGATACTATCCGAGCGTCGACCCTTCTGTGAAATAGAAGGGAAATTATTGGCTCGCGATACTATCCGAGCGTCGACCCTTCTGTGAAAATAGAAGGGGAATTATTGGCTCGTGTTGCTATTCGAGCGTCGACCCTTCTGTGAAATAGAAGGGCAATTATTGGCTCGCGATACTATCTGAGCGTCGACCCTTCTGTGAAATAGAAGGGGAATTATTGGCTCGCGATACTATCTGAGCGTCGACCCTTCTGTGAAAATAGAAGGAGAATTATTGGCTCGCATTGCTATCTGTGCGTCGACCCTTCTGTGAAATAGAAGGGGAATTATTGGCTCGCGGTGCTATCCGAGCGTCGACCCTTCTGTGAAATAGAAGAGGAATTACTGGCTCGCGATACTATCCGAGTGTCGACCCTTCTGTGGAATAGAAGGGAAATTATTGGCTCGCAGTGCTATCCGAGCGTCGACCCTTCTGTGAAAAATAGAAGAGGGATTATTGGCTCGTGTTGCTATCCGAGCGTTGACCCTTCTGTGAAAATAGAAGTGGAATTATTGGCTCGCGTTGCTGTCCGAGCGTCGACCCTTCTGTGAATAGAAGGGGAATTATTGGCTCGCGTTGCTATCCGAGCGTCAACCCTTCTGTGAAATAGAAGGGGAATTATTGGCGAGACTATCCGAGCTTCTACCGTTCTGTGAAAATAGAAGGGGAATTATTGGCTCGGGTTGCTATCCGAGCGTCGGCCCTTCTGTGAAATATAAGGGGAATTATTGGCTCGCGTTGCTGTCCGAGCGTCGACCCTTCTGTGAAAATAGAAGGGGAATTATTGGCTCGCGTTGCTGTCCGAGCGTCGACCCTTCTGTGAATAGAAGGGGAATTATTGGCTCGCGATACTATCCGAGCGTCGACCCTTCTGTGAAATAGAAGGGGAATTATTGGCGAGACTATCCGAGCATCGACCCTTCTGTGAAAATAGAAGGGGAATTATTGGCTCGGGTTGCTATCCGAGCGTCGGCCCTTCTGTGAAATAGAAGGGGAATTATTGGCTCGCGGTGCTATCCGAGCGTCGACCTTTCTGTAAAATTGAAGAGGAATTACTGGCTCGCGATACTATCTGAGCGTTGACCCTTCTGTGGAACAGAAGGGGAATTATTGGCTCGCGGTGCTATCTGAGGGTCGACCCTTATGTGGAAAATAGAAGAGGGATTATTGGCTCGTGTTTCTATCCGAGCGTCGACCCTTCTGTAAAAATAGAAGGGGAATTATTGGCTCGCGTTGCTGTCCAAGCGTCGACCCTTCTGTGAATAGAAGGAAAATTATTGGCTCGCGTTGCTGTCCGAGCGTCGACCCTTCTGACTTGTCGAAAAAAGCCTGTTTGGAGAGAAAAGGTGGAGGGGTAGTGGGGGTAATTTCATGCCTATTGCTGACGTCATGGGCACAAAGATCAAAGCATTTCCAGATCTTGGTGGCCGCTGGATCTTGATAGTTAAGATCCAACGGCCAGATCTTTTTTGCGGAAATTGAGGAGTCGCTTTTCCCCTTTAAAACCCCCTCCCCCTCCCTCATTTCTTCATCTTCACTTCATTACTCACTTTCCAATTTTTAACAAGAGCGGGAATCTTACTTGCCGTCGGCGATATTTTCCGGTGACCGTAACTTCCTACGCTCTAGGTTAGTACTTTCTTTTTAGTAATGTCGCGAACTCAGTCCGGATCCGAGGCTAGCTCGTCAGGCCGTTCCGCGGAGGAATCCGAGCAGGAGACGTCCTCGTCCTTGAGTAAGTATAAGGTGAAGGAAGAAGTTCTGACCGACCCTGGGTCGGACAATGGGGGTGACGTAGCCTTCGTTGTGTCCCTATTGAGGTCCAGAAGGCCGGGGAAGGAGCCCATGGATGAGGGTGACAAGGTGGAAGAGGATGAGGGGGACGGCGAGGACGAGGAGGAACAGGATCAGGAGGAAGATGATAAGGAAGAGGAGGGGGAAGGCACCGAGGGCGAGGAGGACGACGAAGATGATCAGGTTGCCGATGGTGACGAGGAAGACGAGGAAGATGAGGTCAACGAACGGGAGGCTGCCCAAGGAGACGCTGGCCGGGGCACGGCTGGAAGGTCGACCGGGGTCGGAGAAGATCTTCCACCCCTTCCCCCTTTTTCAACGCCGTCTCCCGAGCGGAAGGCTCGCCCTCGTCGGAAAAAGAAAGTCTTGACCATCCTACACTGTCCTTCCTCACCAGATGAGTACGCACCGAGACCGGGTCTCGAGTTTCCCCGGGTCTCCTTCAAGAATCCAGGGTCGATTCGGATGTACCCCGATGATATTAAGGACATCGAACCGATCCCTCCAGTGCCGGGCGAAGACACCCGGGTGAAGATTCGCTCTGATAGCATCCTGAGCATTTTGAAGGCGGAATATCTTAACATTATTAGGGCCGCCTACTACATTCCGCGGGAGTTCGAGATCTTCCTTCCGAGCCCAGGTATTCGGCCGACCACGGCTATGGCACCGGGTTACTGTATGTTCCCCGAGGATGCCTTCCTCTCGGGGCTGAGGCTGCCTCTGCATCCTTTTGTCAAGAGGGTTCTGAACTGGGCGAAGCTGTGCCCCATGCAGTACGGTCCGAACTCTTGGAAGCATCTCGTCTGCTTTATACTGAAGTGCCAAGAGAAGGGAGTGAGGCCGAGGCTGACGTATTTCCAAGCCATTCTTGGGATCGGTTCGCTCGGAGATCAGGAGGGGATTTTTTACTTTTCACCGAGGCTGCATAAGAAGGTCATGCATGGTCATCCGGACTCTATAAAGGAGTGGAAAGAAAAGTATTTTGTGGTTCGAACTGAGGGGTCTTGGGGAATTCCGACCAGGTGGAACTTCGTCAAGCCGGACCACAAGCCTCCGAGGAAGAGCGACTTGACCGCCAAAGAGTGGAGGAGGGTGGAGAAGATAGTCGGGGGACACAGTATCGCGTGGCCTCGAGTGACCGAGATACACCTCGCCCGGGCCGGACTGAGTCCTGCCGTCCCTAGTATGTTTCTTTCCGAATATGTTCATTTTTCTGCCTTCATGTTAACGTTAGCTCTTCTCCTTTCTGTTTTTGCAGGGATGACAACTCAACAGGCGGACGCGAAGAAGATACTACTTACTGTCGCCGAGAAGGCGAGGATAGAGAAGAAGAAGAAGGCCGAGCAGGAGAGGATAGCGGCCGAGAAGCAGAAGCTGGCTGTGCAGACCGGAGCATCCTCCCAAGTGCCGGCCCCGGTGGCCGAGGAGCCTTCCCCGGCGAAGAGGGTCAAGAGACAACACTCCCACCCCTCCCATTCGTCGAGGGCGGCTCGGGATGCTGCGAGTGGTTCGAGTAAGACCGTGGATGCCCCGGAAAAAGGGCTCCCCCCTATACGACCGACCGCCGCGGAGATGGTGAGCAAGCAGGGTACGCTGCTCTTTGCCCCTGATTGGTCCATCGAGCGGGGAGATTCTCTACTTGATGGGCCGGTGTCGGTCGAGTTCGTCTCGAAGGCCGCCACCGAGCGTGATTTGATGGCCCTGGCGGTGCAGACGGCGGACCAGGCCTACATGCGGTGGTCTCAGGCACACCTCTCGGTAAGTTGGCTTGGCTCTACTTTACTCATTAACTTGAAGTTTTTCTGATCTCTCTCTTCGGACAGGCGATGCTCCATGGTCAGCACTTCCACAAGTGCTCGGAGAAGGAGATATACATCGAGAGGCGGAATGCGGAGAAGTACCTCCGCGAACTGAACAAGACCACGGATGAGCTGAAAGATGCCCGGGCCATGGTGGCAGTCCACGAGGCCCAGATAGAGTCACTCTGCAGAATCCACAAGCAGGACCGAGAGGATCTTAAGGCCAAGATCGCGACCGGGGCGCAGAAGGGGAAGAAGGCACTGGAGGTGATGGAGTCGGCCTTGGGGGAAACTCTGATGGTGGCACAGGACGAGGCGTACGAACAGGCCAAGTCCCATTTTAAGCAGATCTACCCCGAGCAGAACATGGACCATCTCTGCTATGGATGGCAGGTGGACCTGCCGTTGACCCCTGGTGGTGACGAGGCAGGGGGAGTCCAGGGCGACGATGAGGTGCCACCCCCCCCCCCCCCAAGAATAGATTAGTTTTTGTTTCTTTTTTCATTTTTGATGTAACTGCCTTAAGCGGACTGGCCACCGCGGCTTTTGTATCAAACTTTTTGAAAGAAATAAAATATACTCTTTTGGGTCGATCCTTCCAGACTTGTGTCTTTTGTGATATTTGCTTTCATCTTTTGGTAGATGCACGGGACTCGGATCGCCGACCTTATTTCTGCTGATGCACTTCTGACTCGAGCGAGAAAGGAGGCTTAGGAGGCAGTTTTGGCTGGCCAACGAAAACAGACTCGGGACCAAGCGGCCGCTAAGAATTATTTTCTGAACAGATCTAGAGAGCTTGGTCTGGAGGTGGTGCGCCTGAAGAAGGCCATAGCCGATCGGGACTGGTGGATAACCGAGACGGACTGGTCCCTATCGGATGCCTCCAGTGGGCGGTCGGCTTCGGAGTCTTTCCTTTGTGAGGCCGTGGTCGAGTATGAGCTGGAGATTCGCAGGCTGAAGCTAGTGTTAGGCCCGGGTCTGGTGGAAGAGGCCAGCAACTCGACCCCGGGGCGGTCTCCGACATTTCTGTTGGATGAGGCCCAGCCCGGTGATGCAGGAAGCTCGGTGGCTGGAGTATCTTCCCGGGCCGATCCGACTGAGCGTGGGAAGAGCCCCGAAGGAGGCGCCGAGTTTGAGTTTCAGGCCGAGTGCGAGTGAGTTTGTGAGTTGTTCATTGTATTTGTACTGATGTTCATTGAGTTGAAAGCAATGAGTAATAATAATAGCATTCGTTTTCTTGATCCTTGATTGCCTCGGTTGCCGAGGGTGGCCGGTGTGCTTGCTACGAAGGGTCGCCACTGACGTGCCTGCGTCACTAATGGCGACATTTCGCATTCCTATGAGCATTTATGGTGACGTTTCGTTTCTGTCGTTTCATATTCCTAGACGCAATAAATGTGGGCCTCAGGGGGCTATATAATCCCCACTCCCCTTGTTGGTTGGCAGGCAGTAAGCTGGTTAATTTGGGTGCCTGCGGAAAGCGGGTGCCCAGAGAACATAATGTTTCCGTATACTCCGGATCGGAGGCACACCGATCACCCTCGGACTATTCGGGGCACAGGCCGTTAGAGCCATGAGACCCCGGGTTATTCGTTGATGAGTGGTGGGCCGACCGACAGATTCAGGGGTTTGGATAGAGCCGAAGCGTGGTGGCTCTCCTGCCGTCCTCGAACAGTTTGGGGTTTCGGGTTTGTAAGAGCCCGAAACCCCGGGATGTTCGTGGGCGAGAGAAGGGTCAGCTTGATAGCTCGAAGGCTCGGAGCGTTTGGCTCGGGACGGAGAGAGCAGAGGGTCGATGGCCCCCCTGCCACCCTCGAACAGTTCGGGGTTTGGGCTGGTGAAAGCCGTAAACCCCGAGTTGTTCGCGGGTGATAGGGTGGTCATCAAATCGACTCGAAGCTCGGGGCATCTGTCGAAGGTGGATGCTCTAAAACTTGATTAAAAAAAATTGTTAACACAAGGTAGTAGGTCGTAACCAAAACCTCATGTGGGTGAGGGGCAGTTGTAGGCGTAGCAGAGGGTCGTCGCCGAACGTCAAGGTCGCGGTACCTTGGAGAAGGCACCCACCTTGCTCGGGGTCGACGCCGAGCTCCCACACTTGTTCTCAGGGAGAGATGGTGCGGGCGTGGCTGGCGGATGTCGCCACGTACATAGGTTGACGAGCTTGAAGAAGCCAAACCGAGCGAGGGACGGATGCCGAGCCCCCATACCGGTGAGAAAGACAGTTGTAGGCGTAGCAGGGGGTCGCCGCCGAGCGTCAAGATCACGGTACCTTGGAGAAGGCACCCGCCTTGCTCGGGGTCAACGCCAAGCTCCCACAATTGTTCTCATGGAGAGACGGTACGGGCGTGGATGGCAAATGTCGCCTTGTACATAGGTTGATGAGCTTGAAGAAGCCCAAACCGAGCGAGGGACGGTTGCCGAGCCCCCATACCGGTGAAAAAGACAGTTGCAGGCATAGCAGGGGGTCGCCGCCGAGCGTCAAGGTCACGGTACCTTGGAGAAGGCACCCACCTTGCTCGGGGTCGACGCCGAGCTCCCACACTTGTTTTCAGGGAGAGACGGTGCGAGCGTGGCTGGCGGATGTCGCCTCGTACATAGGTTGATGAGCTTGGAGAAGCCCAAACCGAGCGAGAGACGGTTGCCGGGCCCCCATACCGGTGAGAAAGACAGTTGCAGGCGTAGCTGGGGGTCGCCGCCGAGCGTCAAGGTCGCGGTACCTTGGAGAAGGCACCCGCCTTGCTCGGGGTCGACGCCGAGCTCCCACATTTGTTCTCAGGGAGAGACGGTGCGGGCATGACTGGCGGATGTCACCTCGTACATAGGTTGACGAGCTTGAAGAAGCCCAAACCGAGCGAGGGACGGATGCCGAGCCCCCATACTAGTGAGAAACACAGTTGTAGGCGTAGCAGGGGATCGCCGCCGAGCGTCAAGGTCACGGTACCTTGGAGAAGGCACCCGCCTTGCTCGGGGTCGATGCCGAGCTCCCACAATTGTTCTCAGGGAGAGACGGTGCGGCGTGGCTGGCGGATGTCGCCTCGTACATAGGTTGATGAGATTGAAGAAGCCCAAACCGAGCGAGGGTGTAACACCCCAACTATATTTTTTTATTAAAATGCATTTTCCAATTTCTTGCACGTATGGTGCACGTGCAAATTTTTATTCTCATTTGGCTATTCTCATTTTCTATTTTTTTAGCATGCATTGTTTTTTTTTAGCCTTTCTTTTTGATCCATGGACTTAAAGTTAAATCCTAGCCCAATGGACTAATTAAAAAGAAAGCCAACTAGAATAATTAAATTAGTTAAATAAAAGCCCATAATTCAAGCCCACTAATTATAACCTAAATTAGGTTGAACCTAAACTAATACAAGACAAGTCACATTTTTTTTGTTGTTTTGTTGTGTACACATTTAGAATTATAGCAAGTTGTATTTAATATGTATGTGTGCATGTACATTTGTACATTTGGTAACCGGTTTTGATCATGGAGGAGGGGGGGGGGGGTGTGCATGAAGAGAGAAAGAGGGACAATGAATGAGAGGAGTTAAGGTTTGGAAGAGTGGGGAGGTGGAGAGTTGTAGGTTATGGGAGTTTAGAATTGGAAGGGTTGTAAGAATTAAATAGAGTAATTTATTAGAGGTGAAATTTTGCAAGATACACCTTCCCAAAATCCTATAAATAGCACCCTACCCTTTTCATTTCACACACAAAAAATTAGAATTAAAACAAGAGAAAGAAAAGAGTGTAAGAAAAAGAAAGAGAGTTATTGTGCTTGGAGGATCTCTTGCTTGGAGCATTTGCTAGGAGGAGAAGAGGACTAGGAGTTACTAGGAGCAAGAAGGAGCTATTCATTTGTAGTTTTCAACCTTCAAACAAAAGATGGGTTCTCATGCTTTCTAATTTAGAACTATGCATGCTAGTGATAATATATGAACATTTTGTTTTGATGTGTAGTTAAAATTTCATGTTAGAGTTACATGCTATGAATAAGAACAATATTGTTATGATTAAACCAATAATAGGAATTTTTGACTAAAGAGCTAATGCCATAGATCATGTTAGAATACTTGTAAAATGTTGTGCATGTTAAAAGTGTGTGGTTGTAGGAGAAATTTGTTGAAAAATGTTGGGAATACATTCTTTTGCAAAAATATTTTTGTTAAGAATCTTGTTATGAATAGATAAAATTTATATTAGTTTAAAGTGATGTTGTGATTGATGTGATTAAGTAGAAAAAAGAAGTCTACCAAGCTAACTAAAGAAAGAGAATTACTTGATTGTTGTGAACCATGCTAATATGTTTGCTTAGTCTTGTGTTTACAATAGTGTTAATATATGAGAATAACTTTGATGTGAAATTTACAAATGGGAATCATGCTATCATAATTGCGAAAGTAGTCTTATTGTGACAATTACCATGTTAATGAAAAAAAAAAGACAAATTCTTGTATAAACCTTGTTGGTAAATTGTAAAATTTTATGCTTATAATATTATTGACCATATTAGATTTTATAATAAAATAAAAATGAAATTTCGATTAGTTTATAATACGTCCACATGAGTAGGTTCTATTTTTAAAAGAATGGGAACTATTGTGTGAAAGAGAAATTTTTATTTTTATAAAATATAATTTATGTCAAATTGAGATTTTAATCAAATAGACATGGATACTAGTTTTCATTTCTTTTGTAGGATTTAGTTCCTAAAGAAAAGTCTAAGTTTTGCAAAAGATGAGAAAAAGGAATTTCTTTAAATAAGTGAAAAATAGTATTTTTAAAATAATTGGAAATTTTATTAGTTACTATCTTTTTATTAGTTACTATCATGGAAAGGATTATTTCTAAAATTGTGAAAGAATTGATCTTTTGAATAAACACATTTTATGGAAAAAGACACACTTTGAGGATAGTTGAACAAAAGAACATTTGTGCCTTTTTAAACAGAGATTACACATAGACTTACTGGTTAGCCACTGCAAAATAAAATTCTATTGTGACAGGTCTTGGGTTCGAAACTTCATAGTCACATCTTTCTTTTATTTTTTTTATAATTTCCGAAAAGAGAACTAATACATGAAGCGTTCGGCTTAGGACTATGACATCAAAGTCCAATGGACTTATTGGTTAGATGGTTCGGCCTTGGGCTTTGACCGGGTTGACCATGGAGGCCGGGTTCGAAACCTGGGCGCCTCCTTCACTTTTTTTTTAAAACTTCTTTTGCATATATTAAGATCTTGAATAAAAGAAATCTTAGAATACTAAGTCTAATTTTAATATAAAAAAAATGAAATGAAAATACTATGAGATAATTCTTGTATATTTCTTGAAGTAATAAATTTTTTTAGTAGAATCATGTGATGGAAAGTAGTATTTTGATCTTTAAGAATAACTACACTTGTATCATGTTTAAGAAATAGCTTGTGAATTGAAATATTGTGAAAATTTAGATTTGTTACAACAAATTCATGTAGTGAACTTGTGGTTGTGATTGATCGAATAGATCATGAATAGTGGCAAGATAGAATTTTTGTGAATGAATTTAAAAATGGAATTTATGACGAGCTTAAGACTTTTGATTTTTGAGGGTATGAATACCCATGATGCTTATACATGAAAACTGAGATTTAGAATTAGTGAAACCCTCATTACCGGCATTATTGAAATAACAGAATGTTGAGTTGTGATTTTGAGATGTGGTTATGGAGCCATCTCGTATTTGTTGACTAAGTCCGGTAGGAGGTAACAACTAATTCTACATGTGGA
Organism: Hemerocallis citrina; assembly: GCA_017893485.1. Classification (NCBI taxonomy): domain Eukaryota; kingdom Viridiplantae; phylum Streptophyta; class Magnoliopsida; order Asparagales; family Asphodelaceae; genus Hemerocallis; species Hemerocallis citrina. The sequence continues at coordinate 53,101,503 of CM030368.1, forward strand.
GATTATTCATGCCTTGAACTTAGGAAAGTTTAGGCACATAAGTGAAGATGTAGTAAACTTAGGGAAACGTAAGTGGGGTGCTCTATATAGTCGGCGGTGGACTCCAAGACTATAGACCCAGTTGGTGGACTGAGGTTGCCCTGTGGGAGACGGATTATTATATTTTAGTCCGGGACTATGAGGACGGGACAGCGGTGGACTCCGGGATCTTGAGTAGTCGGACGGATGGATTTTTGTGTTTACCGTCTCCAATGCCGTCTCCAATGTATATATATATATACTGGGCTAGAGGGTCACATACGGGACGGTTCGTACGATGTGGAATCTGTTATAACAGCTGGCGGTGGACTCCAAGGCTGGGATTCACATTCGTGGAATAGTCTGAACTTTGTTTTGCTACCGGGTAGTTTTCATGGCGAGGGATCGAGCCCTGTATTGTGAAGAACGTAGGCACTTGCCCTCGGACCTATGTAGTATGGGATGCATAGAATCCGAACAAGTGTGTATTAGTGTCATCCTAGTGTAGAATGGTATGCATTAGGCATTAAGACATGACATACACTTATGTTTAGAATAATCACTTTTGACACTTTATATGTTCATTCAATCTTTTTGTGATTTGTTAAAGTATGAGATCGTTATACTATTCCCGGCATAGAGAGGATAGCCGTGTATAACATTTCGTCAGTTGTAAGTAACTAACGTGCCCACAGATTGACATGCAGGTAATGGACCATTCATGAAGCTATAAAGTGGATATGCTGGTGCTGTGTTATTTTAAAGATGTTGTAGATGTTTTATTGTAAATTTCATTCTTCCGCTGTGTAAAATCAAGTTGTAATTGAACTCTGATGTATTAGTGAAAAAGTTTTAAATTTTCCTTGTAAAATTGTACGAAGTGAAGTAAAAATCCTGTGAAATCCCGAGTTTGTCCTTATTTGAAATTCGGGGTGTTACAGATGGTATCAGAGCATGCTTCACAAGTAGTACAAGTTTATAAGGAACGATAAAAAGTGACGATAAATTTGGGAACAAACCAAGAGAGTCCTTCTGTCAACCGGGTGTAAACAACCCTAAACGACACGGTATTTTTGCGTCTTCGGACCACCGCTAGCTGGGAACCGACTCTTACGGCTAACCCAAGTGAATCCGAACTTGATAAACTAAAGAATTGTTTAGAAAAAGTGATAAGACCATTAACTATAATTTAGAACCCGTGACACCTTAGTGAGTAGTTACAATTTTATTCCTGCGGACACTAGAGTGTGAGTTCAACCTGTAGAATTAGACTCATATTTACATTGCTTTGTAAGATAACTTTTTTCCCTTGTTATAAGATGGCCAACCAAAACGAACTTCCTTGGTTTGTCCACCCTGAGGATTTAGAAGAAGAACCAATGGAGGAAGAGGACCCAGTGGAAGAAGAAGACCCGGAGGAGGAAGAAGAAGAGGAACCTTTCGAGATAGAGGATGAAGAGTTTCCCGAGTCCAGGGAAATTACTCCGCCACCACCTGACTCTCCCGAAGACTCCCCAGACGAGGAATTTATACCGGATCACCCAGATGACCTCGTTGCATCCCTTCGTCGAGAACTGGATGCACAAAAGAGAAAGGTTAACTACTTGGAATCACGCCTGGCACAGGATAAAGTACGCGTCTGGAAACTAAACCACCTGATATACGAGCTTAAGAAGACCCAACGACGCGACAGGGATAAAGAAAAGCGACCGTACGAGATTGAAAACATAAGAAAGGAAGTCCAAGATCTGCGGGAAGAGCTCAGAGAAGCCAAGAAAAACCGTAGAATCTAGGATATCTTTTATTTAAGCAATTGTAATGGAAGTGTCAAAATAAAAGTTTTATCTCTGAATAAAGAATACAATCTTGCTGTTATGTTATTTGTGATGATTAATGAAGAATTTTATGACTCAGAAAAGGCACGAAGAATTGGAAATGGCGAAGGCTTCACCGGGGAAAATGGATTGGATTTGGAAACGGAAATGGCTCGGGTGTACCAGACCCTCAATGCCCTCGCCGCTAATATCCCTCAAAATAGAGGACCAGGACCAGCTATCCAGATACCTGAGGCCATCAAACTGGTGGAAGCATTCAAAAGAATGAAGCCGCCGGTATTTGGAGGATAGACGAACCCCGATGCTGCAGATGACTGGGTTCGACAGATCGAAATAATTTTCGAAGTGCTTGAAACCCCTGAAGCTAGCAAAGTGAAGTTGGCTACCATTCAGCTCGAAAGGGATGCAAGTGTGTGGTGGCAATCCTTGAAAAGAAACTTGGGAAATGTGCAACTGACATGAGAAGAATTCCTGGAAGAGTTCAGGAGCCATTACTTTCCACTAGATGTACAAGAAAAGAAAGCCATGGAGTTCTTGAGCTTACAACGAGGTAATATGACGGTGAGGGAATATGAAACCAAGTTTAATCAACTTTCCCGATATGCACCAGAGATGGTTCAGGAGGAGTCTAAGAAGGCCCGCAAATTCGAGCAAGGTCTGAGGCCCAGCCTAAGATCCAGGATGATACCTCTAGGCATTCGGAGGTTTGAAAAGCTAGTCCGAAGGGCCGCTGCAACAGATACGGACATGAACCAATTCCAGGCAGTGCAAGCCAGGAAGAACAATTGGAGCTTGGGCAAAAGGCCCGCAGGACCCAGCAACTACAAAAATCAGCCCCCCGCGCAATGATTCAAACCCACTGGCGCCAATGCCATTGCTGTGGCCGGAAGGGTCCCCACTTGCTACAGATGTGGAGAATCGGGACATATATCCACTGGGTGCACCAAGCCTCAACGAAGCAGGACTTGCTATATGTGCGGAAAGGAAGGCCATTACCAGTCAGATTGCCCCCAGCTTCAGCAGGGAGGACCAAGTCAAAGGCCGTTCAAGCCCGAGCAAAAATAGTTTAAGCAAGGGCGGGTGTTTGCCTTGACAGAAGCCGATGCGGATGAAGTGGATCATGTAATCACGGGTACGGAGGACGAAGCTTGATTGACTTATATTTTCCGTTTATGTAATAAAATGTTATGTAATGAGAATACTCATATGTAACAGGGAACATTTTAATAAATGGAATAAAAGCTTCGGTGTTATTTGATACGGGATCTTCACACACTTTTGTGTCACCCTCTTTTGCTAAAAGATTGGAAATTGAGCCGAAAATATTTCCTGGCAAGGTTTTATCAGTGGCTACTCCGTCAGGAGAGAACTTGACAACCGATCGATACTATGAGGGGTGTGATCTCGAGATTGGGGGCAGACTCTTTGGCGTTAATCTCATTGAACTGGCAGTTCTCGGAGTCGACATCATCATTGGCATTGACTGGATGTCAGTCTACAGTGCGACTATCGAGTGCAAAGACAAAGAGGTCATAATCAAGGCACCAGGGGGACCAGTTGTTACTTTCCGAGGTAAGGGGAAGAGTAAGCAGATAGTAGCAGCATTGTCCGAGCAGAAAGTTCCAGAAGAAGTGAAACAGATCCCAGTCGTCCGAGACTTCCCAGTAGTATTTCTGGATGATCTACCGGGGCTTCCCCCTCGTCGAGATGTAGAGTTCAGTATCACTGTTCAACCGGGAAGTGCTCCTATCTCCAAGGCCCCATACAGAATGGCACCAGTCGAACAAGATGAGATCAAGAAGCAGATCGAAGAGTTACTGAGCAAAGGGTACATCAGGCCAAGTGCATCACCATGGGGAGCCCCAGTTCTTTTAGTATAGAAAAAGGATGGATCTATGAGGATGTGTATCGACTACAGAGAGTTGAACAAGGTAACTGTACAGAACAAGTACCCCATTCCTCGAATCGATGATTTGTTCGACCGCCTGCAGGGAGCAGCAGTCTTCTCCAAGATAGATCTACGGTCTGGGTATCATCAGGTCCGGGTAAAGGAAGATGATGTGCATAAAACGGCTTTCCGAACCAGGCATGGTCACAACGAGTTTCTAGTTATGCCATTCGGAGTCACAAACGCACCAGCTATTTTCATGGACATGATGAACAGAGTTCTACGACCTTTCATCGATTCCTTTGTCGTTGTATTCATTGACGACATTTTGGTCTACTCCAAGACCGAGGAAGAGCACGCCAAGCACTTGACAGAGGTTCTAAAGAAACTTCAGGAGCACCAGTTATATGCAAAGTTGTCTAAATGTGACTTCTGGAAAACCGAAGTCGCCTTCTTGGGTCACATCCTTTCTAAGGAGGGAGTGGCTACTGACCTGCAAAAGGTTGAAGCAGTTAAAGACTGGCCAAGACCAACCACGGTGAAGGAGATTAGAAGCTTTTTGGGTCTAACCGGATACTACAGAAGGTTTATTCAAGGTTACTCTCAGATCGCTGTGCCACTCACCGGACTAACAAAGAAGAATGTAAATTTCAAATGGTCAGAGCAATGCGAAGCAAGCTTCCAGGCGTTGAAGGAGAAATTGACCACAACCCCTATTCTAGCATTGCCCAGAGCAGGAGTTGAGTATGACATCTACAGCGATGCTTCACATCGCGGACTGGGTTGCGTGCTAATGCAAGAAGGGAAGGTGATTGCTTATGGGTCTAGGCAACTTAGACCACATGAGAAGAATTACCCAACCCATGATTTGGAACTGGCAGCGATCATCTATGCTTTGAAGCAATGGAGACATTATGTGTACGGAGAAAAAGTCAATATGTACACCGATCATAAGAGCTTGAAGTATATTTATTAACAAAGGGACTTGAATTTAAGGCAGAGAAGATGGTTAGAGGTGTTGGAGGACATCCGACCTGAAATCAAATATCATCAAGGCAAGGCTAATGTGGTAGCAGATGCACTTAGCAGAAAGGTCAGTTTGTCTCGGTTGATCACAACCCAGGAAAGGTTAGCGGATGAGCTAGATCGAGTAGGAATCGAAGTGGTTCTGCATAGTGTGGAGGCTTCCTTAGCTCAATTGAGGATTCAACCCACTTTAAGAGACAGAATCATGGACAGCCAGAAGACGGATCCAGAGATCCAAGGGATGGTAGAACTGGTTGGCTTAGGCAGACTGGCAGAATTTCAAGTGAAGGATGCAGTACTTTGGTTTGGGGAGCGGCTTTGTGTGCCAGATGTAGCGGAGCTAAAGGAAAGTATTCTTCAGGAAGCACATGCTACCTTGTTATCTATACATCCTGGGAGTACCAAAATGTATAAGGATATAAAACTACACTTCTGGTGGCCAGGTATGAAGCGAGATGTGGCGGAGTTTGTGGCCAAATGTGCATTTTGCCAGCAGGTCAAGGCAGAAAATCAGAAACCTGGAGGATTGTTGCAGCCTTTACCCATCCCGGAATGGAAGTGGGACTGTATCAACATGGATTTCATCACGGGTTTACCCAGGAGCTCCAAAGGCAATGATACCATTTGGGTAATTGTGGACAGACTCACCAAGTCAACTCACTTCTTAGCAATGAAGCTTACTTGGTCAATGGAAAAGCTGGCAGAATTGTATGTAGATGAAATTGTGAAATTGCATGGAGTCCCGATGTCTATAGTATCTGACAGAGATGTGCGTTTCACTTCACATTTTTGGAAGAGTCTGCAAGCGGCTATGGGGACAAGGACTGATTTCAGTACACCTTCCATCCTCAGACAGATGGCAAACTGAACGGGTCAACAGAGTGCTAGAAGATATGCTCAGGTGTTGTGTGTTGGATTTTGGTGGTAGATGGGAGAAACACTTAGCTCTGGTAGAATTTGCATACAACAACAGTTTCCAGACGAGCATTGGAATGGCGCCCTACGAAGCTTTATATGGGAGGAAATGCAGGACTCCGGTCTGTTGGTATGAAGTAGGGGAGAGGCAGCTGTTTGGACCAGAGATTGTGCAGCAAACTTCAGAAAAAATTGAGCTGATCAGAAAGAGGCTGGTCGACGCACAAAGCAGGCAAAAGAGTTACGCCGACAATAGAAGGAGAGACTTGGAATTTGACGAAGGTGACTATGTCTTTGTGAAAGTATCTCCGACTAAAGGAGTGATTCGGTTTGGGCGAGGAGGAAAATTAGCCCCGAGATACATTGGACCCTACAAAATACTGAAGAGGATTGGGAAGACAGCTTATCGGTTAGAACTGCCGGAAGAGTTGGCCCAAGTTCACAATGTTTTTCACGTGTCCATGCTAAGGGGTTATGTTTCTGACCCAAGTCATCATCTGCCAGAAGTGCCTGAGGGTTTGCAACTGAATTTGAGCTATGCTGAGCGTCCCGTTGAGATCGTGGATCACCGAGAAAAGGTCTTGAGAAACAAGATGATACCCATGGTAAAAGTCATTTGGAGAAATCAATTTGTTGAGGAAGCAACTTGGGAATCAGAGGAGAAGATGCGAAAGGACCATCCCGAACTCTTCGACTAAGTTTTTTTTTTGTAGACTTTTCTTTCCTTCTTAGTAGTTTCTCGCCCCTAAGCGTAGTTCCGGGGACGGAACTATTCTAAGGAGGGAGTGTTGTAACACCCCAACTATATTTTTTTATTAAAATGCATTTTCCAATTTCTTGCACGTATGGTGCACGTGCAAATTTTTATTCTCATTTGGCTATTCTCATTTTCTATTTTTTTTAGCATGCATTGTTTTTTTTTAGCCTTTCTTTTTGATCCATGGACTTAAAGTTAAATCCTAGCCCAATGGACTAATTAAAAAGAAAGCCTACTAGAATAATTAAATTAGTTAAATGAAAGCCCATAATTCAAGCCCACTAATTATAACCTAAATTAGGTTGAACCTAAACTAATACAAGACAAGTCACATTTTTTTGTTGTTTTGTTGTGTACACATTTAGAATTATAGCAAGTTGTATTTAATATGTATGTGTGCATGTACATTTGTACATTTGGTAACCGGTTTTGATCATGGAGGAGGTGGGGCCGGTGTGCATGAAGAGAGAAAGAGGGAGAATGAATGAGAGGAGTTAAGGTTTGGAAGAGTGGGGAGGTGGAGAGTTGTAGGTTATGGGAGTTTAGAATTGGAAGGGTTGTAAGAATTAAATAGAGTAATTTATTAGAGGTGAAATTTTGCAAGATACACCTTCCCAAAATCCTATAAATAGCACCCTACCCTTTTCATTTCACACACAAAAAATTAGAATTAAAACAAGAGAAAGAAAAGAGTGTAAGAAAAAGAAAGAGAATTATTGTGCTTGGAGGATCTCTTGCTTGGAGCATTTGCTAGGAGGAGAAGAGGACTAGGAGTTGCTAGGAGCAAGAAGGAGCTATTCATTTGTAGTTTTCAACCTTCAAACAAAAGGTGGGTTCTCATGCTTTCTAATTTAGAACTATGCATGCTAGTGATAATATATGAACATTTTGTTTTGATGTGTAGTTAAAATTTCATGTTAGAGTTACATGCTATGAATGAGAACAATATTGTTATGATTAAACCAATAATAGGAATTTTTGACTAAAGAGCTAATGCCATAGATCATGTTAGAATACTTGTAAAATGTTGTGCATGTTAAAAGTGTGTGGTTGTAGGAGAAATTTGTTGAAAAATGTTGGGAATACATTCTTTTGCAAAAATATTTTTGTGAAGAATCTTGTTATGAATAGATAAAATTCATGTTAGTTTAAAGTGATGTTGTGATTGATGTGATTAAGTAGAAAAAGGAAGTCTACCATGCTAACTAAAGAAAGAGAATTACTTGATTGTTGTGAACCATGCTAATATGTTTGCTTAGTCTTGTGTTTACAATAGTGTTAATATATGAGAATAACTTTGATGTGAAATTTACAAATGGGAATCATGCTATCATAATTGCGAAAGTAGTCTTATTGTGACAATTACCATGTTAATGAAAAAAAAAAGATAAATTCTTGTATAAACCATGTTGGTAAATTGTAAAATTTTATTCTTATAATATTATTGACCATATTAGATTTTATAATAAAATAAAAATGAAATTTCGATTAGTTTATAATACGTCGACATGAGTAGGTTCTATTTTTAAAAGAATGGGAACTATTGTGTGAAAGAGAAATTTTTATTTTTATAAAATATAATTTATGTCAAATTGAGATTTTAATCAAATAGACATGGATACTAGTTTTCATTTCTTTTGTAGGATTTAGTTCCTAAAGAAAAGTCTAAGTTTTGCAAAAGATGAGAAAAAGGAATTTCTTTAAATAAGTGAAAAATAGTATTTTTAAAATAATTGGAAATTTTATTAGTTACTATCTTTTTATTAGTTACTATCATGGAATGGAATATTTCTAAAATTGTGAAAGAATTGATCTTTTGAATAAACACATTTTATGGAAAAAGACACACTTTGAGGATAGTTGAACAAAAGAACATTTGTGCCTTTTTAAACAGAGATTACACATAGACTTACTGGTTAGCCACTGCAAAATAAAATTCTATTATGACAGGTCTTGGGTTCGAAACTTGATAGTCACATCTTTCTTTTATTTTTTTTTATAATTTCCGAAAAGAGAACTAATGCATGAAGCTTTCGGCTTAGGACTATGACATCAAAGTCCAATGGACTTATTGGTTAGATGGTTCGGCCTTGGGCTTTGACCGGGTTGACCATGGAGGTCGGGTTCGAAACCTGGGCACCTCCTTCATTTTTTTTTAAAACTTCTTTTGCATATATTAAGATCTTGAATAAAAGAAATCTTAGAATACTTAGTCTAATTTTAATATAAAAAAAATGAAATGAAAATACTATGAGATAATTCTTGTATATTTCTTGAAGTAATAAATTTTTTTAGTAGAATCATGTGATGGAAAGTAGTATTTTGATCTTTAAGAATAACTACACTTGTATCATGTTTAAGAAATAGCTTGTGAATTGAAATATTGTGAAAATTTAGATTTGTTACAACAAATTCATGTAGTGAACTTGTGGTTGTGATTGATCGAATAGATCATGAATAGTGGCAAGATAGAATTTTTGTGAATGAATTTAAAAATGGAATTTATGACGAGCTTAAGACTTTTGATTTTTGAGGGTATGAATACCCATGATGCTTATACATGAAAACTGAGATTTAGAATTAGTGAAACCCTCATTACCGGCATTATTGAAATAACAGAATGTTGAGTTGTGATTTTGAGATGTGGTTATGGAGCCATCTCGTATTTGTTGACTAAGTCCGGTAGGAGGTAACAACTAATTCTACATGTGGAGATTATTCATGCCTTGAACTTAGGAAAGTTTAGGCACATAAGTGAAGATGTAGTAAACTTAGGGAAACGTAAGTGGGGTGCTCTATATAGTCGGCGGTGGACTCCAAGACTATAGACCCAGTTGGTGGACTGAGGTTGCCCTGTGGGAGACGGATTATTATATTTTAGTCCGGGACTATGAGGACGGGTCAGCGGTGGACTCCGGGATCTTGAGTAGTCGGACGGATGGATTTTTGTGTTTACCGTCTCCAATGTATATATATATATACTGGGCTAGAGGGTCACATACGGGACGGTTCGTACGATGTGGAATCTGTTATAACAGCTGGCGGTGGACTCCAAGGCTGGGATTCACATTCGTGGAATAGTCTGAACTTTGTTTTGCTACCGGGTAGTTTTCATGGCAAGGGATCGAGCCCTGTATTGTGAAGAACGTAGGCGCTTGCCCTCGGACCTATGTAGTATGGGATGCATAGAATCCGAACAACTGTGCATTAGTGTCATCCTAGTGTAGAATGGTATGCATTAGGCATTAAGACATGACATACACTTATGTTTAGAATAATCACTTTTGACACTTTATATGTTCATTCAATCTTTTTGTGATTTGTTAAAGTATGAGATCGTTATACTATTCCCGGCATAGAGAGGATAGCCGTGTATAACATTTCGTCAGTTGTAAGTAACTGACGTGCCCACAAATTGACATGCAGGTAATGGACCATTCATGAAGCTATAAAGTGGATATGCTGGTGCTGTGGTATTTTAAAGATGTTGTAGATGTTTTATTGTAAATTTTATTCTTCCGCTGTGCAAAATCAAGTTGTAATTGAACTCTGATGTATTAGTGAAAAAGTTTTAAATTTTCCTTGTAAAATTGTACGAAATGATGTAAAGATCCTGTGAAATTCCGAGTTTGTCCTTATTTGAAATTCGGGGTGTTACAGAGGGACGGTTGCCGAGCCCCCATACCGGTGAGAAAGATAGTTGCAGGCGTAGCAGGGGATCGCCGCCGAGCGTCAAGGTCGCGGTACCTTGGAGAAGGCACCCGCCTTGCTCGGGGTCGACTTGTTCTCAGGGAGAGACGGTGCGGGCATGGCTGGCGGATGTCGCCTCGTACATAGATTGATAAGCTTGAGGAAGTCCAAACCGAGCGAGGGACGGATGCCGAGCCCCCATACCGGTGAGAAAGATAGTTGTAGGTGTAGCAGGGGGTCGCCGCCGAGCATCAAGGTCGCGGTACCTTGGAGAAGGCACCCGCCTTGCTCGGGGTCGACACCGAGCTCCCACAATTATTCTCAGGGAGAGACGGTGCGGGCGTGGCTGGCGGATGTCACCTCGTACATAGGTTGATGAGCTTGAAGAAGCCCAAACCGAGCGAGGGACGGATGCTGAGCCCCCATACCGGTGAGAAAGATAGCTGTAGGTGTAGCAGGGGGTCACCGCCGAGCGTCAAGGTCGCGGTACCTTGGAGAAGGCCCCCGCCTTGCTCGGGGTTGACGCCGAGCTCCCACACTTGTTCTCAGGGAGAGACGGTGCGGGCGTGGCTGGCGGATGTCGCCTCGTACATAGGTTGATGAGCTTGGAGAAGCCCAAACCGAGCGAGGGACGATTGCCGAGACCCGAGACCCGAGCCCCAAGCTTGTACTAGAAGCTTTTCAGTCTCGCGCTGTCATCCGAGCACCGAGCCCCAAGCTTGTAAGGGAAGCTTTTTTGGCTCGCGCTGTTATCCGAGCAACGAGCCCTAAGCTTGTAAGATAAGCTTTACAGGCTTGCGCTGTTATCCGAGCACCGAGCCCTAAACTTGTAAGAGAAGCTTTACAGGCTCACGCTGTTATCCGAGCACCGAGCCCTAAGCTTGTAAGGGAAGCTTTTCTGGCTCGCACTGTTATCCGAGCACCAAGCCCTAAGCTTATAAGAGAAGCTTTACAGGCTCGCGCTGTTATCCGAGCACCGAGCCCCAAGCTCGTAAGGAAAGCTTTTCTGGCTCGCGCTGTTTATCCGGGCACCGAGCCCTAAGCTTGTTAGAGAAGCTTTACAGGCTCGCGCTGTTATCCGAGCACCGAGCCTTAAGCTAGTAGGAGAAGCTTTACAGGCTCGCGCTGTTATCTGAGCACCGAGCCCCAAGTTTGTAAGGGAAGCTTTTCTGGCTCGTGCTGTTATCCGAACACCGAGCCCTAAGCTTGTAAGAGAAGCTTTACAGACTCGCGCTGTTATCCTAGCACCGAGCCCCAAGCTTGTAAGGGAAGCTTTACAGGCTCGCGCTGTTATCCGAGCATCGAGCCCCTAGCTCGTTCTTTACTTGTAACAAAATAAGACGCCATAGGCTTGTTTTAAAAAAGCTAGCATATTTACAATATATTTGAACTTTACAAAAGACCAGTCACGACGTGCCGATTACAATCATGACAATTTACATGGAGGCTATTCTCCTCCTAAGAACTTGATTAAGTGTTCCGCGTTCCAGAGCCTCTTGATGGGCTTGCCTTCGGCACTGGTCAGACGGTACGTGCCTGGGTGCACGACTTTGGATACTTTGTACGGGCCCTCCCAATTGGGTGCCAACTTTCTCTTCTGGCCGAGATTGGATACCGCCAGCTTTCGGAGGACAAGATCTCCGAGTTTGATGTCAGTTGGGCGCACCTTCTTGTTGTAGAACTTTTTAATTCTTTGCTGGTAGATTCTTCTTCTAATGGCAGACTTTTCCCTGACCTCGTCTATGAGGTCCAGGTCGGCTCGCAGCTGTTGGGAGTTGGCGGCCTCGTCGAAAGCCATGATTCGAGGTGAAGGGATCCCGATCTCCAAGGGAACGACGACCTCTGCGCCGTACGTCAGATTGAAAGGGGATTCTCCCGTGGGGATTCTCTTTGTTGTTCGGTGGGACTAGAGAATGCTGGGTAGTTCGTCGACCCATAACCCCTTGGATGAGTTATCGAGTCGTTTCTTAAGGCCGTCGAGGATTTGGCAGTTCGCGTTCTCGGCCTGGCCGTTAGACTGGGGGTGGCACACTGAGGAGAAGCGCTGCTGGATCTCGAGGTCTTCACAGAACTTGCAAAACTGCTTACCCGTGAATTGAGTTCCATTGTCTGTGACGAGTACCTGCGGAATCCCAAACCGACAGACGATGTGTTTCCAGAAAAATTGCTGAGTCTGTCGCTCGGTGATCGTTGCTAATGGCTCGGCCTCGATCCACTTAGTGAAATAGTCGATAGCTACAATGAGACTTTCGCTGGCCCGTTGCTTTTGGAAATGGGCCTACCAAATCCATCCCCCACATTGCGAAGGGGGTCGGACTGGCCATGGACCGGAGGTTCGCCTGAGGAGCCCTCTTCACGGGGGAGAACCGTTGGCAGGGGCCACACTTCTTCACTAGGGCGAGGGCGTCTTGCAGCATAGTGGGCCAGTAGTACCCGTGGTTTAGCACCTTCCGTGCTAGTGATCGGCTTCCCATGTGACATCCGCCGATCACCTCGTGCAGCTCCTTGAGGGCGTACTTGGCTTCGTCTGGGCTTAGGCAGGGGAGGTAAGGTCTGCCATCGGTTGTTGTATAGGATCTTTTGAAGAGGGTGGCATTGATGACCGCGAATCTTTCAGATCGGACCCTGATCCGCCTTGCTTCAGCTCGGTCCTCGGGGAGCTCTCCCTTGACCAGAAATTTTTTGATAAGAGTGGTCCAGTCGTCAGGAGGGGCTCCGTCTTCGATGCACAGAACCTCCGGGGAGTCTGTACTTGGCTTCAACAGGACTTCAATCAGGACCGTGCGGTCGAGGCCTTCAAAGGATGAGGAAGCCAATTTTGACAGGGCGTCGGCTTGGATGTTCAGCTTCCGGGGGATCCTTACGATAGCCGATTCGTCGAAGGACGATAATAGGCGTTGGACCATGGCTCTGTACCTGATCATTCGATCGTCACGGGCCTCGTAGTCCCCGGTAATCTGGTTGACCACCAGCTGAGAGTCGCTAAATGCCCGGATCTGTCTGGCACCGGCTTGATGAGCCAGGTTGAGCCCGGCGATCATCGCCTCATATTCAGCCTCGTTGTTAGAGGGTGAGGTGGAGACAATACTAGAGGAGGAAACCATCCGGGCCTTGAAGGATGATGCCCGCACCACTCCCCATTTCGCAAGAGGAGCCGTCGATGTAAACTTCCCACGTCTGGTTGGCTTCTTTGCTCGCGGGCTGCTCAGAGATGGTGCATTCTGTGATGAATTCGGTGAGGGCCTACCCTTTGATGGACCTTCTTGGTTGATAGCCGATGTCGTACTGGATGAGTTCGATCGACCATTTGACTAGTCGACCGGAGCTCTATGGTTTGTAGAGCACGGCCTTCAGGGGTTGATTCGTGAGTACCTGGATCGAATGCGCCTGGAAGTAAGGATGAAGCTTCCGCGCAGCTATGACCAAGGCGTATGCCACCTTCTCCATCCTGGAATACCGGGTCTCGGCATCGAGCAGGACCTTGCTTACATAATAGAGGGGCTTCTGAACCCCTTCCTCTTCTCGGACGAGGACGGCACTGAGCACGTTCTCCGAAGCGGAAAGGTAGAGCCAGAGTGGCTCCCCTGGTTCGGGCTTGCTGAGGAGAGGAGGGTTGGCGAGGTACTCTTTCAATTGTGCGAAGGCCTCTTGTTGTTAAGCACCCCACTCGAACCTTTCAGTGCCGCGCATCGCCTTGAAGAATGGAAGGGACTTCTCTCCATACTTGGAGAGGAAACGGCCGATGGCCGCCAGTCTACCCGTTAGCCTCTGGACTTCTTTGACATTCCTGGATGGGGCCATGTTTATTATGGCCTAGATTTTTTCGGGGTTCGCCACGATGCCGCGCTGGCTAATGATGAACCCTAAGAACTTCCCCGAAGAGATGCCGAAGGCGCACTTCGCCGGGTTGAGCCTCATGTTGTGGGTTCAAAGGACCCCAAAGGCCTCTTCAGGTCGGCGACGTGGTGCTTTCCTTATTGGCTTTTGACGAGCATGTCATCGACGTATACCTCTATGTTATGCCCGATTTGATCTTTAAAGACTCGGTTGACGAGCCTCTGGTAGGTAGCGCCGGCGTTTTTCAGCCCGAAGGGCATGACCCGGTAGCAATACAGTCCCTGGTCTGTGACGAAGGACATCTTAGCGATGTCTGGAGGAAACATCCGGATCTGGTTATAGCCTGAGAAGGCATCCATAAATGATAAGAGCTCGTGACCCGAGGTCGCATCGATCAGGGCGTAAATGCTGGGGAGAGGGAACGGATCCTTGGGACATGCCTTGTTGAGGTCGGTGAAATCTATACAGATCCTCCAACTCCTGCTCGCCTTCTTGACCATGACGATATTTGCCAGCCACTCCGGGTAGCTGACCTCTTGTATGAAATGCGCGGACAAGAGCTTGTCAACTTCCGCGTTTACCGCCTGTTGTCGCTCCGGGGCGAACATGTGCCATTTTTGGACAACTGATTTCGACCCGAGGATCACGTTGAGTTTGTGCATGATGAGATCCTCGAAGATGCCGGGTATGTCAGAGGGCTTCCAGGCAAAGAGGTCAACATTGCACCGAATACAGGCAATTAGGGTGGACTTGAGGTCAGGGGCGAGGGAGCAGCTTACTCGAAAGTGCTTCGACGGATCCCCTGTCTCGAACGAGAAATCTTGCAGCTCGTCCGCCGACTCTGGCTCTGGCTGGGTTCTTTCGGGCTTCAGCTCAACGGCATCGAAGGGAAATACCCCACTTCCGATCGCCGTCATGTAGCACGAGCGTGCTGCTTCTTGGTTCCCTCGGACAACTCCGACGCCAGTGTTAGTAGGGAACTTCATTTTCTGATGGTAGGCCGAGGGAACCGCCTGGAGGGAGCAGAGCCCCGGACGGCCGAGGATGGCATTGTAGGCTGCCTTGACATTCACAACCATGAAGTCCATGGACTCGGTCCTTCTATTCGGGGTCGTGCCTGCTGTGACATCGATGGTGACGATCCCCTCTATAGTTACGGGGACGCCGGAGAATCCGTGCAGGGTATACCCGGATGGCTTTAGTTTTTCGCGTGAGAGCTTTAGGTTCTCGAATGCTTCCAAGAACAAAATGTTGACCGAGCTCCCGTTGTCCACGAGGATTCTCCAGACCTCGAAGTTCGCCATGCTGAGGTTGATGACAAGTGCGTCACAATGAGAGAGCCGGACCCTTTCCAGATCCTCGCCTGAGAAGGAGACAGGGAGTTGCTGGACCTGGGGGAAGAGAGGGCCCTGTACGGTATTGACATCCCGGACGAAGGCTTTGCGGGAAGTGTTGGATTCCCCACCCATGGGCCCTCTATGGACGCAATGCAGGATTGCCTGTCCCTCTGGTACTTCGGGCTCCGGATCTTGCTCGGGACGACGACGGTGCATTCGAGGAGGAGGGGAATCCCTTCTGTTTCTGTTGTCCCTCTGTTTCTGGGTGCCTTCCCTTTTGAATTCTCGGAGGTACCCTCGTTGAATGAGGGCCTCAATTTCGTCCTTCAGGGCGCGGCGGTGATCTGTGTCATGCCCGTTGTCCCGGTGGAATCGGCTAAAGAACCGCTGATCCCTCTTCTTGCTAGTGTTGTTGGACGGTCGAGGAGGGTACTGGACGAGGTCGCTATCTTCAATCGCTAAGAGGATTGTCGACACATTCTGCGTCAGCGGAGTGTACCTCTCGAAGCGGGGGATCGGCGGAACCTTCTTTGCGGAGCCCCCGTCTCTTGAAGCTTTTTTCGCTGGCTCAACATCGTCGGCCTTGCGCTTTCCCTTCCCGGGAACTTCCTTCTGGTCCTCTGGATTGAGGGCCTCTTTGGCTCGAATATATTTTTCGACCCGGTTGAGGAGGTCGGGGAAGTCTATTGGCGGCTTCTTTGCCAGAGAGGCCTTCAGTTGTCCATGTCGGACGTTGTGGCGGAAGGCTGCCGAGGCAACGCCGGGGTCGAGGGATTTGACTGACCTCGCCTCGGCGGTAAACCGTCGGACAAACACTCGGAGTGGCTCCCCCTCTTTTTGCCGGAGCCCAAGTAGGGAAGCACTCATTCTTTTGGCCTTTTGGCTGGTTACGAAGTGGGCGAGGAAGCTGCCCTCTAGCTGGTCAAAAGAATAGATGGAGCCGGGGGTGAGCTTGGAGAACCATTCCCGAGCCGGACCCCGAAGTGTTGCGGGGAAGGCTCGGCACAGAAGGGGATCCGATGCGCTGTGAATCATCATGAGGGTTTTGAAGCCCTCCATGTGATCAGCAGGATCACCCTCGCCGTCATATGTCTCGAACTGAGGTGGACGGAAATTGCGGGGTATAGGATGAGGGCGGAGAAAGGAGGACGAACCGGCCTGTACCCCTGAGCTGCTCTTGGGTCGCCGTTACCAACGTGGTCGAGGCGCTCCTCCATTTCTTGGAGGCGCTTCAAAATGTCACCATCATACTCTGGGGGGATTGTTGAGGGCCGAGACATGCTAGCCTCGGCCTCTGACCGTGTGCGGGAACGGCGGGCGTTCTCATTGACGGGGACCCCTCGGATGGCACCCAAGATTTTCCTTCGGAAGTCCTGGAACTCCTGGTGGGTAACCGGGGCTCCTTCGGCCCGGTTTGGTTGGGCAGACTGTCGCCGACCGACCCGGCTAAGCGCAGGCTCCTGCCCTTGGGACGGGGGTCTGAGATGGTTCGGAGCCGAGTTGGAAGCGGCTCCTCCCCTGCCACGGCTGGCCTGTCGGTTCAAGATTACCCCCCGCAGGTCGCTCTGGACCGGACAGGATGCGTTGGGCTGGGGCCCGTGACTGACCCCCTTGTTATTTGGTCCCTGAGCGTCGGCCGCGATGCCTTATGGAGGCATATCGTGTCGGCGTGCGGAGGTAACAGCTTTTGCGGCCTTGGGCACCATGTCAGCTCAGGTCGACAGGGGTGCCGACGGGGGCAGTGCTCGGGTCGGCGTCTACGAGGCTCGGGTTGGCGTCTACGATAGATAGTTTTCCACAGACGGCGCCATCCTGATGCGGTTTGTTTTTGGAAAACATGTGGATGCACCAGGCGTGAGTTCTTACTCGATTTGTATTGATGGAGGAGACTCTTATGTAGACGACCCTCGACTGGACGAACGGTACTGAGGTAGGTGCTATTAAGGTGGAGGCTGATGCTCGGCTCGGATCTTTGGGGCTCGGATCCAAGGGTCTTGTGTACCTGCAGTCCCGGAACACCGGGGTTGGTCCCGGTGGCAGACCCTCCGACGATCTAGTCAGTCACTAAGAGAGAGTAACAGTAACTAGGGTTTTGGTAGGAAAAGATTGATTACCTGGAGAAGGAGTAGGGGTCTGGTATTTATAGAAGATGCCAACCGGGTCTGGACCCGTTTGGGGCCGGGTCTGGACCCGATTACCCGTGATGCTGAAGCGGTAAAAATCCGGGCAGTTTTAGGGCTGACGTGGCAGATGCCTGGGCGGTTTTCGGGCTGACGTGGCAGCGGTCCGGATGGTTTTCCGACGCTGACGTGGCGGATCTGGAGGATCAGGAGGTGCGCGCATTCTGAGGAGATCCTGTGATCCAGGAGGGGCCACGTCATTCCTAACCCATATCAATGTGATTATATAAGACAAATGGCTAAAACAACAACTAAGTTTTGGATGTTCGATATATGATATAATCTTTTTACTAGTATAATTAAAAGAGTTAAATTATAGGTGTTTCTGTGTGATAAAAATAGTCTATTATCTCGAACATATATTACACATTTTCCATACATACTCAACAAGGATATATTATTAATGGAAGCTCAGAAATTAATAATCAGTTTAGATAAAATATGAAGTGAACTTAATTAGATGGAGTTTCCATACTTCTGAGGAATCTGGAAATTAAATATCAGGCCGACGACCCTCAATCATGCATATGGAGCTATTAAAGAGTTCCACGAAACACTTCCTCACTCTCCGTATTGAGTGCCAATCCATCTATAATGTTGGGTTTATATCTTGCATATGATGTTGGATAATATGATGTTGGATAAGAAGACGATAAGACGACGGAAGGATCGAGACGATTGGAGACGGAGTGGAGCCGAGAAGAAACATTCGGCAGCAACAGTGGGAGTTGCGGTCGACCGCAACCTATGTGCGGTCGACCGACCCTTGTACGCAGTCTTCCCGAGAGGGGGACAGTCGACCGACTTGTTGGTGCGGTCGACCGTTCGCGGCACTGATAGGTTTCGGGATTGATTCTAGCAGATTCGTGAGAAGCCAACATACTCTTCAAGTTAGATCGTGCGGCTCTTATCGTAGGGTTATTTCTTATGTAATATCCAATGACTGTTATAACAAGATATTAATTTAGGGTTTGTCTCTAGATCTATATAAACAATTGTAACTGTTCATAGATTCATATGATTCTATTGAGTGCCGAATAGAAGAAGAGAATACTTCATCTGAGAGGGTGAATAATAAATGAACTGTTGCCGTTGTTTGGAAACAGAGAAGATGAATAATAAGTTAATTTTTTTATAAAAGAATTAACTTATTCGTTAGAGAGGATGAATAATAAGTTACTTTTTTATAAAAAAAATTATAACTGATGCGTTATTCCAAATAACGGCATCAGTATTGAGAATGCCGTTATTTGAAATAATGGTATCTGTTATAAGGTTTTCACACTTGCAATATTTTCTCTAAATGGAGACTACAAGCTGTCGAAAAACAAAATAATCTATACCGTTACTCCAAATAACGGCATGACACTTTTTTTAAATATAGATGTCGTTATTGGGAAAAACGGCATGTAAATAATTCATGCCGTTTTTCCAATAACGAATTTTACTGACGTGTCCAAAATTAAATTAGTTCGCTAATTATTTTTGAAAGTGGTTCCGCCAAATATTTTCGAAAAGTGAGTGAGTACCGCAAAATTTTCCTGCATTTGTTCTCCCCAATGATGCTTTAAATTAAGAGACCCTACTGAACCCTAGCTAGCTCTTCGTCAACTTATATGGATGATGTTTCTCTGGTTGAATTATAAATAATGCAAGAGTGACATGAAAGGTGGTTGTCGCTGGTTGCCCGGTTGGTAGCAAAGATGACATCAAACACCAACAAAAACAACCAATTCCCTCCATGTCACTTTTCTTTGATTGTCCTTAATTCCTTTTAAAATGGAATTAGGAATTTGATATCTTCCAGAAGGTGCCCGAAAGACCTTCTCGTGATACAAGTAATTATTCAAATCAATTTGGACTATTAATATCAACCAAGAAGATAAATAAAACAATTATAATATTTCTAATCTCTAATATTTTAATGGAAGAAGGTCTTAGTGTCATTTGTAAATATTTTGTCAATCTACCAACCTGTATAACATACGTGTATAACTATTATAAAGGAGGTCCTAGGTTCAAATCAAGACTACGTCTAAATTTTTATTTTAAAAAATTATATTTATTAAAACGTGCATCGCAAGTGTAAACTACTAGTAATATAAATGAGATTATCATTACGTTGAATACACATTAAATATAACTAGTAATTTATACGTGCGATGCACGTTTTAATAATTTTAAAAAATAAAAATAAAAACTCTTGATTTAAGGAGGATTTGAACCGGAAACCTCCTTTATATTAGTTATGTACGTGCATTGCACATGATGGTAGAATGACAAAATGACAAATGACACTAAGGCCTTCTCCCATTATAATATTAGAGATTAGAGATTAGAGATTAGAGATTAGTATTATTATTGGAGATTATATATATATATACTAGGTTTGCCCGTTGACACGTGCCTACAGCACATCTTCGGAACGGTGCACCTTGTTTGATCATATAAAATAGTTTTGGAGGTCTAGCAAATTAATTGA
This sequence comes from Hemerocallis citrina, assembly GCA_017893485.1. Taxonomy (NCBI): domain Eukaryota; kingdom Viridiplantae; phylum Streptophyta; class Magnoliopsida; order Asparagales; family Asphodelaceae; genus Hemerocallis; species Hemerocallis citrina. Next base: position 53,121,468 of record CM030368.1, read on the forward strand.
AGTAGAAAACATATTATATGAGAAACTTTTGGGGGTCCAGCAAAAAACATATTATATGAGTTTTTTTTATTTTTTTGAATTATTTTAAAAGCTTTTAGATTTTTAATTTTTTTAGTTTTTTAATTTTTAACTTTTTAAAAATTTTTAAAATTTTTATTTTCTTAATTTTTTTAATAGAAGAGGGAGGGAAAGAGAGAGAAAAAAAAATTAAATAAATATAGAAGTTGTTTTGGGTGGGGGATTTGAATTTGAGTTTTGGGGGGGGGAACTTTAGGGGGGAAAATATGTTTTGTGATGTTAGATCTGGACCTTTGATTTTTGAGGGGATTGAAGGAGAGCCACTTGATAGCTTTCTTTATGTTTTATTATATAGATATATATATATATACTAGTTGGAATGTACCGTGCACCAAGTGCACGTGACTTGGTGCACATAAATGGTGAAAAATTTATCTAAACATACTTGTATTTAGCACACCCATATTCTTCAAAGTACAAATTCGACAATGTCAATCATATTAAAAAGCAAACCATGGATTTCAAAATTACTCCAACGACAACAAGCTCATCGAAATCAGATTTGAATCAAGTATAATCAATGTATTTTTCATAAGCTATATCATCATTTTCGACTTTAACTTTCTTAAACTTAAAATTGATATTAAAAAAGGTTATTTAAAAAAACAAATTAGTAAATCCTAAACTGATATCATCGTATTTTTCAGTAGATCAATCATCACTTTCGACTTTAACTTTCTTGAGGTTAAAATTGCTTGTAATTTCTTGTTCACCCTTTTTAATTTTGCATCCTGTCAATATTCTTGTAGTTGTTCTTCCATATTGGACATCCTGTGCTTTGATAAAAAATGTTTACTCATCTCCAATGCATTTCTTGGTCCGTTTATCAAATTCTTTAACATTTTTTTCTGCATATATAGAATTATGCAATTAGCTCTTAATTAATTGTAACACTATGAGAATAACATATCATACCTTATTCTTAATATCTTCCAGGTCTTTTGCGGAACAACCAATGATGTACCTTGCTTCCTCATCAAATAAAGTCAATTCTGCCTCTGCACTTATATATTTTATTGTGATTTTGAATACATATCAGTAACAGGTTATATTTAGTTTTTTTTTTTAAATTTATTGTATTTTTTTTAATAATTTGATTGAAGAATGGAAAGATGGAAAACTAACAATATGGTGTTTTGTATACCTTGGCTCATATTCAACATTATTTTTTTTACATTTTCGGCAATAAGCTTCATCATTTTCAACATTGACTTTTGTTGAACAAATTTTGCATGCAATGTATCATGGATCTCTAACTTCTTTGACACTTTTGATCAAAACTTTGCAATAGTAGTATTTTACCTTGAAATATGGAAAAAAAATTAAAGTCATCAAAATATTTATAGACATATATATATAGAATTGAACAGAATATTTAAAAATAATTTCATTATTCATAATACCTCCGAAGAATTTTCGTCTGCACAATAGAGAATGTCAGATAGTTTCACTTCTTCCACATCCATTACTTTTCTTTTGTTTATTTGCAAGGAATTACTTTTTAACAAATTTTGTTACAGTTTATCCTGAAACAAATAAAGAAAATTATGTTAAATGATACTCCAAAAGGCAACAATTAAAGGATTAAATATACAAAATAAATTATACCATTCTCGAATTTTACATGCCTCTGGTTCATTCGGATTTATCTCTATTGTAGTGTTGTTTGCTGATGTGAGAGAGAATCCTGTTTTAAAAAGTCAGTAATAAAAAAATAAATAAATAAAATATATAATAAATAACATTATTAATTGTTATTGTATATAATTATCTCCAAAGTTTGAGGTTTTTATAGAGGTAATTGCAATAATTGGCATGTTGGGTGATAATTCTGTAATACCCTGATTTTCATGTATGAAAATTATTATTTTGTATTATTATTTTTGTACGTATTGTGCATGTGAAATTTTGCAGTATAAAATTTTATAATTATTTTCATTTCATAAACAAATGAGTACACACACACACACACACACACACACACACACACACACACACACACACACACACACACACACATATATATATATATATATATATATATATATATATATATATATATATAGGTCTCCTCCATTTGTGTTTATTAAAAGCCCATTTTTCTTTAATAAACATAAGTTTCTTTTATAGCTCAATTTAATTTATTTTTTAAAAAACTAATTTGGCCCATTAAATAAAGGCCCATGAATTTATTTTCTCTTTTAAATACAACTTGTAATGTAGACAATTTTTTTTAGAGAATAAAATGTACAACTTTTAAATATGGGGGACTATTGAATGCACGTGCATTGCACGTACACGTGTAGTGTGCACTCCACCTTGGCCGGTTTTGAATGGGAGGGAAAGGAAAAGAGAAGTGGAGTTGAAGGAGGTAGTTGTTTGGATCATGGTTGGTTACTACAACTTCCCCTAAAATCCTAGCCTTTGATCCTTAACTCCTAGATTAATCCTAGCCCTTTATTTGTCCCAAAATTTTAGTATAAATACCCCCCCCCCCCCCCAGCCTAGTTATTCTTGCACTCTTCATTCTCCAAACCTATAGTAAGAAAATACAATTATTAGTAGTGAGTTATTAGTAGGAAGTGACATTGAGAGAGTGGGTTTGTGTGTGCTTGCAACAAGGAGGCCGGCTACTAGGAGCTTTCGGGTTGCACTTGGGGAGCATCGGTTTGCACATCAAGGAGGAGGAGGAGCACTAGTTTGGCTAGCTCAAGAAGGACTCTTTCGTTTAAGAGGTGTTGTGAATCTTTCTCTCCAAATAAGGTGGGTTGGTTTTCTATATTTCTAATTAGACACCATGTTAGGGGTGATTGAAATGATAATGCATGAAAGAAACTAATAAGAATACGCTTAATTGGAAAAAATGACTTGCTAGTTGATTAAATTGATTGCTTGATAGATTGCATGTTATCTTGACATGAATCTTAAGTTTCATGTGGATCGTTTTGTAGTTATGGAATATATGAATTAGAATTGTTGTTAATATCAAAACTAAGTACAAAATGCTAGTAGATGAAATTATTTGTTTTGTGAGTTTAGTTGGACTTTCATGATATTGTTTAGAATGAATAAATTATAATATGTTTTGGGTTTATGAAAGAGGGAAAAACAGGGAATTGATGTAAAAAAAATTTATACTAAGTTGTGTTCGAAAAATGTCAAATGAATTATGAAAAGAGTAGTACACAAATTTAAATCATATTTGGATAATTGAAAAACCCCGCAGTACAGTCGATTGGCCATGTGCAATGGTCGACTGCCCTGATCATTGATTCCGAGTTGAAAAATATCTCAGGACAGCCGACTTATTACATTTAACAGTCGACTTCCCTGACCTCCTTATTTTCAAAATTTGCATTATTCCGGAACAACCGACTGGCCATATTCGACAGTCGACTTTCCCGAGACTTCAAGTAAATCTGTCATCTTTTGTGAGAAAATTCCTATGACGTGTGGCCTAGTATAGATGAGTACAACCTATGAAAATTTATTTGGAGTTATTGGACTAAAATAAAATGTATTTGAGGTGAAATTGTACTTGAAACTATTGTTTTCTTATAATTATAATTTCTTAAAATGTGGGTTTCCATGAGGTGATTAATGTAAATGTTAAAAAGCAAAATTGATGGAAGGAAAATATAATTGTGAAGTTTTATATGAGTTATTTTTATTAAAGAATAGTGTGACAATAGTGAGTTTGTGAATATTCATTTTGACTAGATATTTTGTGATATGATTTTAATGTGGAAATACATGTTAGTTATGAAATGCATGATGGATAATTGAACTCCGTGTATGATTATTGACTCATGAAAAGATTGGAAAATCATGTAATTGAAAAAGAGAAATGTTCTTGAGTTTAACAACTCAGATTGTGAATTTGTGAATTGAAATTGAAAATTAGGGTGTAGTCAAAACTCACACCGGCAAGTGAAAAGTGATGAGATATGATTATTGAAATTGAAAAGACCAAGTTTGGGTCAATGTGAAATGAAAGAAATAAGATCGGTATTAGTGAGAGGGCTAACCTTAAGAGAATTGATTTTGTTCATGATTTCATTAAATTAAGGATTAGTACATAGTGAAGATGTGATAAAAGTAAGAGAAAAATATTGAGTATGAGGGCTCCTTACCTTAGGAGCAGGATGAGTGATACATCTGGCGAGCACCAGTGAAGAACGCAAACAAAGCTGTAGCCATTGGATTGGCGGTGAGAGAGTATTCACAGGATGTCCTATGATGAGTCATGATAGGACGTGGATACTGCTCCAGAGTACCGTCCCGGTGGCGATGCTCGTGGGGTGTTTGACGACTGCGGGTGGTGTCATGTCTATGGTAAGAGCTGAATTACCACAGGATGCCTGCATGATGAGTCATGTATCAGTGCGTTGGGATTCCTTCCAGGGCGCTTAGACATGAGTTCGCAGGTCAGAAAACATCTAGAATACTTACCGTAGCTACAGTAGTAGATTAATTCATGACGAGGGATTGAACCCTACAAGATGAAGAACGATTAAGAGGCTTGCCCTCGGACCTATGTAGTATGGGATGCATAGAATCCGAACAAGTGCGCATTAGTGTCATGTAATATAAATAATTGCATTTAGGACTATGTGCACAATCACAACACGACATCAATAGGGTATTCCCCTTAGTTTGATATGTGAACAAGTTTGTGTTTGTTAAATATGGAAAATCAATTATACTGTTTCCGACATAGAGAGGATGGCTGTGTATAATATTCGTCGGTTGAATAAACTGACGTACACACAGTTTTGTATGCAGGATAAATGACATGATAAAGATTAAAGGAGAATTGATGCTTAGAGATTATTCAAATGTTGTTGTACTTGTATATAAATATTGTAAATTTGCTTTCGCTGTAAAATATAAAGTATAAAGATTTCTTGTAACTCTGATGTAAAGTGAAAAGTTTTTAATTCCTTGTAAAATTGTACGAAAGAAGTGTAAAGATCCTGTGGAATCTCGAATTCTGTTGTATTTTGGAATTCGGGGTGTTACAAATTCTTTCAGAGCTTTTCCTTCCTTGATTGCTAGTTCTTCCGATAATGTAAGTAAGATTGGTTTTGACCTTAAATTAAGACAAAACATATGAATTACAAAACCATTATGTAAATTATTATATAACTTAATTAATTGATATTACCTGAATCCTACAATTGTAAGATTTCGCTTCTCTACTTCATTACTATATTTTGAGTCTACCTTATCTACATCTCCTGCATTAATTACTGCTAAACAAAGATCTGTAGTTCAATGCAATTAGTATTTGATATCCTTTATTAGTAATAGACATATATATATATATATATATATATATATATATATATATATATATATATATAGTAACATAATTTTTTACCTTTAAAGACGGTAGAAGATGTACTTTGCAATTCATCTACAGTTGCAAATTTTTACCTATCCTTATCAATGATAAGATCTTTTTCAACTTCATCTACAATACTTCCCAACTTCAAAATGATGTCAAATTTATCGTGCATTGGGTTATATCTTTTGTTGACATTTTTAGTATTCCATTAGAAATTAAATAAGTTTTATGCTCCTCAAGCGTATGTTGGAACGCTTCCACCACTTCATTAAACATTATCGTCAGTATTCTAGTTCTGTACAAAAGATAAAAATTTAATATTAATAATTATTTTTGTATGTATATGTATGTATATGTATGAATATTTTAACAATATTTAAAGTATCTTACCTCATCATCCATAAGTGCAACTTTTGAGATTTTTCTTGTGTCTTTACTATTTTTGTATTCTTTCACACCATAATGTTTCGTAACCAATACTTTAATGGTCCACAATTGTTGATTTTCTTGCAAGGAATTAATAAAGGAGTATTCATTGTGTAATTTGTCCATTGATGTAGATAATCTGCAAAAAATATAATTATTGATAAGTTAATTTTAATTCATTAAAATAGAAAGTGTTTCATCCTCCATATATATGGTAACTAACAACACTTTAGTAAATGAATGATTAATATAACTCTCACTTTAAAATAAATGACTAAGATTAGATGGTTGATTGTACAATCTCAACTCTTACATTATAATATTATATTAGAGATATAACTCGTCAACAATGCTTGCATGATATGTAAGGTTGTAAGTTCTAAACACTGATCAGTTGTACGCATAGCATATTTTTGAGAGCAAGCTTGCGACGGATTTTGAAGTTAATAGGAAAGGTTAATTTTGAAGTTAACAGGATAGCTTGCGATGGTATTTAGTGGGACAGACACAGATTTTGTTCAAGACGATGTGTTGTTCAGATGTGAAAAACGTTTTGCCTCATTCTATACATCTAGCTTCTGCCTAATTCAAGTAACCTCTACTGGGGTGTCCTCTACCGGATCGTCCAATTTTGGTTCCCAGCCGTCATGTTACTTTTCATATGCTGCATCGTTGAAGAAAATGCGCCGTAGGCACGTATCCACGGGCAAACCTAGTTATCATATATATCCAAAAAACTGAAATACATATTCAACCAGAAGAAAACATGTTTAGCATCACATTTTCTAATAATATAGCAAATTGTTAGTGTAATTATATATACATATGTAATTTTCCTTTTTTTATGTAAAATAAGGAAATATATTAAAGATTTATGACAGCTTCCTTACCAGTTACCAATCATTAGTATTATTTAATAATATCGAAACAACACCTGTGATTAATCCAAATTCGAACTCATTATTGTGTGATTAACCTTAGGATGTAATGATGTCTTTGACATAAGTAGATTTTTCTAGAATTGCGAGGTGAAACAAATAATTAAATACGAGGGCATGAAGTGATCGAAATCAATTGCTAGCCTATAATTTTTTGTACATGTTTTATGACTCTTATCAGTTAATTTTTTAGCTCTGTTTCTTAGTCTTCATTAAAGTTGACTGATTGATGATATAATAAGATATTAAAAAAATTAGCTGCCAATTAATTTATGAAGTTTTATGACAAACAAAAAAAATTGTTGCAAAAAAATATAGTATCTTAATTAAAATGTTTGTGTTTTTCTAAACCCATGTTGGAATGGCTCATCTGAAACTGATATAAATTCATGGATGTGGATTGAAAATGACCAAAGAAGTCAACAACTGCATTGCTAATTTATTTCTTCTGTATGAAAAATAAAGTACCTCCATATGCCAATTCTCAGAAGCAGCTATACATGGAGTGGATTGTTACCATCCCAAAATCTCATATGATGGAGAGTACACTTCTTCGAATCACTTAATTTTAATTTTTTAATAAACTTTGATTATGTGTCGAGTACTCACCACATTAATGTTACTATTGTTAAGAATTTCCAGGAAAATCATTCAATGTGCATATATATTAAACATGTACTTACAGTGCTCCAAAGAAGTATAAAAAACAAAAAGTTAACTATTGTTTCAAATTGCTAAAGTACCACGACATGGAGCATGCATTCCGAAACATAAATCCACAATTATGGCATGATATAAGTATATGATATGTGATATATTTATGCTTTAATATTGCTGCTCCTATAATTATAACTATATATCAAAACTTATATACACAACCACTTGAGATAGGTTATTCAGGAATGTGTTGTCTAAGATGTGAATTTGAAAGGTATAATAAAAAAAAAAATTAAAAAAAAAGTGAAATTTCTCTTCGTAAATTTTACCTTTGAGTGCTACACGAAGAACCCTAGCCTTTCGATTTGCGAACTTGTAATGAGACGAAGAAAGGTAACATTGCAATGAATTTGTCTGGCAATTTTATTGGGTATTTATAGCCTATAGGGGAACGTTAACTTGAGGTGAATGTATATCTCTCATAACTAACTATTTAATAAATACAATATGACCCTATCAGTTGAAGATGTGCTGTATGATTAACTTAATTTGAAATTTTATCCTAATTATGTGTTCTGGATTCCAAGGTAAAATTCAAATTAAGTTAATCATATTGTGTTGTGTGTTCAAGAAGAAAAGTTGTTAAAATTCAAATTAAGTTAACCATATTATGCTGCTTTTATAGGAGAGTAAATTGGCAAGAAAAAAAGTTGTTGAAATTAGTAAAACAATTTTTTTTAGTAAAATTGTTAGTTCATTCAAATTCAAATTTGTTATCTTATTTATTAATAAAAACTTTAATGTGTAAAAACTTATAACCCATAAACTATAAAATGATAATCAAATAACCTTCTTTCCATTCTTAATTATTTAAAGTTGCTGATACATGATTGATATATGTCTAATATCTGCCTTTATTAACTGATACTAACTGATATAAGCTAATATGAGGTAGGGTAGATGGCAAATAATTCAGTTCGGCGTTAATAATTGCTCGAACAGGCAAAAAAGAAAAGAAGTCAAACTGATATTCATTAACATAAACATTCAGATGAGCACTATGCGGTCATGGTTGGTACACATGACAACACAATAAGGATCCTCGTTAGGGATGCACACATATTCAATGGAACAGTGGTGAAGAGCATAGCATTACAAACAAATGAACAAGCAACAAATTCTCCCCAAATAGAGCAACAGATAAAACAAATAATTAATCGAAAAATTTTACTTGGAGTAAATCATTTGAAGTGAGTATCCAAAAGCAAAGCCAGATGTCAAACACTTGGTTACATAAAAAAAAATATTTTTTGCTTAGTTAAAAGAAAACGTCGACTCTCTTTTCTTCTCTTCAAGTGTAGGAATCTTGGAACTGCTGCCCATACATTTACCATGCCCAAATACTGTTTTAATCAAAATCGATGACAGGTTTCACCTCCATCATCGGTTACAAAGGAATGATTCTCCCTCACTCTTTTCATTCATGTCTTGCTTAGGTTTTACAAAGGAATGATTCTCCCTCACTCTTTTCATTCATGTCTTGCTAAATTTAAAACCCTGACACTATGCTAAAACTTCGAAGTTAGAAAATTGCACTTCTATCTTGACAAAGACTTTGCCTGGGTTTACATCATATCAGTTCTACATAATGCCTTTTTATTATCACAAATTTCTGAACTTTAACAACTTTGAAATCTTAAAGCAGTGAGTAACTTTTTAGTCATCTCCAACAACAACATAAAAGAAAACTGTGAACAAACCACAAGATAAATACACATTCATGCTTTATACAATCAGTTGCAAATTTTCCAGAAACACCAACAAAAGTTCTGTTCACATCGATCCAATTATTTGAATTTTTATCCAGTTCTATCTAATTGACTACTAACATTTCAGTGCAAAAGAAAACTTTACAATAACAAGCTCTCAAAGAACAACTCCACTCAAAACAAATAAAAACCAACAAATGATTAATAAGCTGTACCAAACACACTCCCCCACAATCCAATTTGAATTTTCATACCCTACTCCTTCAGTTAGTAGTTAATGACACCAGCATCAACCTTCGGCGGGCCTGAGTGCCTCCTCACCTACTTCAGAGATGCCATGTCCGTGTCTGTGTTCATTCCCAGAAAAGGCAGCCTCTTCGTCCAAGAACTCACTGATCGCCTCTCTGATGATGTATCAAGCTTAGGCGGGCTCGAAAGTCGCGATTTGGCCTTTGATGATTCTATATTTTATTAGTCCTTCAACAAGAGACTACAAGTAGAAATTGGTGAACAATGGAATTACCTAAAGAGAGAATGCATATGCTAGAGCTCTTTCCAAGATTGTAGCCTCTTGCTTGTTCAGCAAACTCATTTCAATTTGTTCTTTCGATTGGGTACTATCATCCCATTCCTCAGTCATCTGCTTGTGAATATTTAAATGAATATCCCAAAATAAGCAGTGAAGAGAATTTTATTTAAATGGTATACATATTATAGTCTCCAAATATTTCCATAGGAAATTGATCAAATTCCGAATATTAATCACTAATCACTACCAATAAATTAAGCCATAAATGTCAATATTGTAATTTGGATACATCCAATGCATTAAAGTTATACAAGAGAGGCAAACAAAATATGAGAACTTTTATGAATTGAAGCGTAAGATAACAAGCTTTCAAAGGGCAATGTAAAATTCAATCGCAAGCAGTTACAAGAGCTTGGTGTTTATTCGACGGTTATATGAGTAATTGATTGATATGAAAGTGGATGTTTACTGCTTGAAGAAACAAAAAAATAAATTTCCACTCTTGAATTTTAAGCCAGGCTTATAGCTCCTCGAAGGTATGCTTTTTGAACTAGTTGTGTTCCTGGTTCAAAAACTTAGTACGTGGTTTGGGTACTATATGTGTATAAGTATGTGAATATAGTCATATTAAGCACCATAAGTGAATTGTGTTATCATGCAGGTTTAATAGACAAATACAATATGGAAAATGTGTGAAACGACAAATGTTAGTAAAAAAAAGAAACACATTACCTTTAATTTCTCAAATTCACTTTCGTGCTTTAATTGGATCTGCCTCTGAATAGCCTGATTTTTCTCGGACATTAGAATAGCCTGATTTTCCGCGGACATTCTGAGCCTCCGCATGGGTACCTTTGATTGAACTCTTGCCAGCATTTGCATGCACCGCAAAGTAGCTTATAGAGTCACTGTTAGTCAATGACTTCAGCCTCACCAATCCTCTCAAAGCCCGCAATGCTTTCCTTGCATTATGTATTAATCCCCCAAAAAACAATGTGATCAGTTATTGATGATTAGCTTTAAATGATACGGATATTATACAGTGATATAGATGTAGAAGAATGACTCCAATCGTCGGTACAGTTCAGCAATTCAAACCTAACTCAGTACCTCTTATGAAAAACTAACACCATCTTTAGGAATTGAAAACATTTGCGTGCATTGTGGTTCAAACCACAATAGTCATCCCCTAAACTTTCAATTTGCACTTACCACCCAGGGTGTGCAAAAAGATCAAATTAGCACTTGATGTTAAATCTTTTTTTCCTTTTCCCACCTAGCATCAATATATTGGATTGAAAATCTCATTTCCATTATACATGGGGAGTTTCAAAACCTTAACCTCCCACTAAGCCTATTTGGCTCCTTGAAGTCAAGTGTAGTTAGATCCATGAAGTTATAAACCAAGAGTCATACGTGAAAAAAAAAAATAAAGTCTCGAGTGGTTATCTATTTTTGTCAACAAACCACGTAGCAATCCATAACAAGGCTATTCATTGGTTATATCATGGCTATACCATTATTTAGCATTTAAACCTTACTTCACACTAAAATAGCACACCGTTCTGGTGAAATTTTGTAGCGACTAACACTCGTCACTTTTTTGCCCACTAATCCAAACAGATATTATGGTTAGGTTTAGACACAAATGACCTAAAAGGAGAAACCCTTATGGCCTCTTGGATCCAAACTAATTGAGCCTTCTATTCATCCCTCTAATTTTTCATATTCCATATGAGGCTATTAATCGAGTCACAACGTCAACAATTTTAAGGCACGCGAAAAACAAACTTATTTCAACTATTTACTAAAATGGCAAGGTAAATTATACCAGATAGCCTCTGAATGCAGTATGGATCTTGATCGTCGCTGCTGCCGCCTCCTTTAGCTTCCCACATACTTCGACGATTTTGTGATGTGAACCACCTTGGCCGTGGCCTGAGCAACCCCAGCTTTTTTTCGGCCTCAACAGCAACATCAGAGGCAAGGGCCACTGAATAAGCATGCTTGCTCTTGTCATTCTTATCAACCTTATGAAGAATGTTCGCAGATTCATAAACTATTTTGGGATCGAAATTGCCGCATTTCCCACATGCCCAACTCCTACTGTTTTTCTTCTACAAAAAACACACTATTCAGCACCAAGTTGAGATTTTGACAGCAACCCAGTTAAGGAAATCAAACAAGGTTTATATCAAACCTGGCTCTTCTTCTCCTTCGATTCAGAGCTAAATACCTTTTTGAACCAGTTCCCTATCTCCCCTCATCCTTCTTCTATTAATTCAACACTACAATTCACAACCAAATGAAATTGTATCAAAATTGAAACTTTTCAGCAGAGAACAACAAAAGTTGATAAAATTTAACATACCCATGTAACTAATTCAATTACAAACACAACGATCAAAATAACAGACAAAAGGCTATTTACTACTACAATTGACAACCAAATGAAATTGCATCAAGATTGAAACTTTTTAGCAATGGATAATAAAATTAACGAAACTTAACATACCCATATATATACCTATAAAGGCTAGGGTTTGGGGGATCGGAGGGATTGGGGGTTTCGGATTGGGTAGGGGCGTCGGGATTGGGAGTGGAACTGGGGTTACGATTTGGGTTTTGAGACATTTAGAGAGATCGGGATTTTGTGGGGAGAGATCGGGAGAGAACAGATGGAGATGACGGGACGACGGCACTGGCTGAGGGATGAGATAAGGGCTAGGGTATGGGGGATCGGAGGGATTAGGGGTTTTGGATTGGGTAGGGGCGTCGGGATTGAGAGTGAAATTGGGGTTACGATTTGGGTTTTGAGATATTTAGAGAGATCAGGATTTTGTGGGGAGAGATCTGGAGAGAACAGATGGAGATGACAGTTTTAGATAGATATTTAGTTTTTAGATATAAAAACTTAATAAACAAATACAAATTAATAAGAGCACTTGATTGGTTTGATCAACAAAATGAACGAAGGGTTAGAATTGGGTATGGACATATATATATATATATTTTTATTCTTGCTTTTATAATAGAAAATAGATATATTAGGATAGTCATGTAACAGATGTGGATTATAGGGATTTGGCTCACTCAGAATTTGGAAATCACCCTTCGCTCAAGTAATTACTTGGTGAAAGCAATGTTAGTTTAAAGGTAAATTTTTGGCAGTTGAAGCTACTGGAAATAGCCAACTGAACAATCCGTGGTTGTAGGTGCTTCTCGGCTTCTCCTCGCTATTTCGTTTCTCCAATTAAAGAAAAACTAGTAATTTACACTTGCGATGCACGTCTTAATAAATATAGTTTTTTAAAATAAAAATTTAGACATAGTCTGAATTTGAACATAGAACCTACTTTATAATAGTTATGTACGTGTATTGCACGGGTTGGTAGATTGACAAAACATTTACAAATGACACTAAGACCTTCTCCCATTATAATATTAGAGATTAGTGTTAGGGTTGTGTCATGCATATTCGTTATTCAGATTAAAAGAAGGTAATATGAAGCACGGAGGTCGAAGCGTCGAAGCGAGTAGAAGGAGAACAACAGCAACAGCAGGTGAGCTAGTTGCAGTCGACCGGTCTGGGTGACAGTCGATCGCACCCCCCGACTACACCCCGAACCGCTATTTGTACTGGGAAATCAGAGAGTGGTACGGTCGACCGGTTTTGGTGGATGGTCGACCGCCCGCGTCCCTATATTCAGTTTTGGGCCTCGATTTGTTAGGTCGGTTCAGCCCAATCTTCAACTCCAAGTTAGATCGTGCGACTTCTATTCAACTACTTCTTTTCCAGGTTTTATCGAACGACTGAGGATCAAGATTAGACCTAGGTTTCTCTCCATTCTTCTATATATATTGAAAACTCCTCCAATATGAGAGGAAGTACATCATAGATTCTTTTCTCCATTGCAAAGAGAGTCTCGAGAGAGAGATAGTTCTTGGTGGGTGAGTTTAATTTCTTGTGTCAAGTGAATCAGTAACTCCTTGTAATCTTTTCTAGTTGAATATCAGATCTCCCTATATTTCCTCCTGGATTAAGCAAAAGCTAACCGGGATAAGTCATCGTTGTTGTGTTTGTGTTAGTTTGGTGGATCTACTTGCTTGCTCAATTTATTCACCTCGTCTACTTCGATTCCTCATTGCTCTAATTAGTTCCGCTGCGACCAGATGGCATTGGTTGATGCCCCAATCCCAATAACTGGTATCAGAGCTTCAGGTTGCTGAGTCCCTTGGTTAAGATGACAAGCCACCATCTTTTGAAGATCAAGCAGTTTGATGGTAAGATCAATTTCAATCTTTGGAAGACTGACATGTATGATGTTCTTGTTCAAGAATGGTTGCAGTCAGTAGTAAAGAAGAAGGAAAAGCCAACTGATATGAAGGATGACGTTTGGAAAGATATTCGTGAAAGAGCCATAAGTCTAATCCGACTATCCTTGGCGGACGAGGTCAAGTGCAGATTTCTTGAAGAAACTAACGTGACAAGTCTGTGGGAAAGGCTCATAACTGACTACTCTGGTTCGTCGTTATTAGATCGGATGCATTGGAAGAGGAAGTTATTCCGTTTATCTATGAAGGAAGGTGTAGTACCCCGATTTATTTTCTAATATATATGAAAGGGGATTTATTTTTCTTATGATAGCCTATTATTATTACTTTTCTCCATGATAAATAAAGTGCAGTATTTCCTATAAAACATTCTTCTCAAAGCCCAAATGTGACTTGTTTATTTTCTTATATAAAAATACATATTTTGGCCCAAATGTATTTAAACCCCTAAACTTAACCTTTTATTTTCACAACTTGTATATGTAGCATTTTTCTCTCTTTATTTTCCGGGTAAGATGTGCATTTTATGGGGTTTTGTGTGTGTACACGTGCACAAGACATTTCTCTTGGCCGGATTTGTGGAGTGATGGGCTAGGATCATGGGCGGTTACATCTTGAAGTGTGGGTAGTTTCTTAACTCCCGATTAGATCTCAGCCTTTGATTCTCCAACTCTCCTATTAATCCTAGCCATCTATTCTATCTATTTTCTAGTATAAATACCCCTTCTCATCTCCTATCTCTTTTACACTAAGATTATTACTGTAATAGAGAGTATTTGTGAGTGGTGTGGGAGCTTTTCTGTGGAGGCAAGCAGCATTGCTGGAGATTTCGGTGTGGAGCAAAGGAACAAGAAGTGCTGTGTTATTGAAGGACTTTGCGGGATTTCGGTTTATTTCTTCATACAAGGTGGGTGTTTCTCAGGACTTCTAATGTAGGAATAATGCTACAATGGCTATGATTGATATTATGATTATAAAAGTGATTTGAATGCGGTAGAAATTGCTTGAACACGCTATTAATATTGAAAACGAGGCTGTCGGTACAGTCGGCTGCCATGTGAGCCAGTCGACCGGTACGAGACATTATTTTTGCATGATTGTAGTGATAAACGTGTGTATAAATGAACATGATGGTATGAATACTATCTGCATGGTTTCCCTATGACACATATGATGGAGGGAAGGTAAAGGAATAAAAAGAGCTAATGGTAGTTAATAATTTGGAATCGTCGAAGCAGTCGACTGATAGTGTGTTAAGTCGACTGGTACTTCAATCTGACTGTGACTGTTGGGTAGTTTCATAAATTGAGATATTTTCATCATGTGGACCCAGTTTGATGACTTGGGATTTACATCTTTATTGTTGTAAGGAATTATGAGCATATGTGAATGCATGTTTAAAGTATTTCCCTAGTGGAAAGAGCATGTTAGTAATTTGAAGATCCATGTTGTAGTGTTACTGAATGATAAGAAGCCTTGTCATGTGGAACATGAACTTATGTATACTGTTAATTGACATCATGATGAAATGCACGTAAGAACTGTAAATAATCTACTGAAAATGGATCTGTCCAGTCGACCGATTGCGTGTAGCAAGTCGACTGATCTGGACATAGAATTATGCTGTTGAAATTGCTAAGACAGACGACTGAGGTGTGAACAGTCGACTGTCGTGTGACTAATATTGTGAACTTGAAAGTTGCGGGACAGGCGACTGGTAGAATACACAGTCGACTATCCCGAGCCTTTTGATAACCCTGTTTATGACTGTATGAGTCGACTGGTGTTCTTCCAAGTCGACTGTACAGAAAGGACTTTGACATATTTGAATTCATGTTATTTTGCTGTTGGTAATTGTGAACTATATGATTAAAGTCAATGGATTCTGTTTATGACTGCATAAATTGTGAAATTGAATCATAGATGAGAATTGAGAACTAAACGAAATTATGAAATAAGAAATCATGATGAGAAAGTCTGTGAGACTCTAAAATGAATGATGAGCTGATGATGCTCCATTGGATATTGTGAATTTGAAATTGAACGAAAGAGTAGCTAAGTCTCCCCGGCAGTAAAATGAAATGATATTGAGAAATAGACCAGGTTGGTCAAGTGAAATGAAATGATAAGTCCGGTTGATGGAGAGGCTAACTCTAGAGCTTGATTTTTGTTCATGATTCTAATATAACTTAAAAATACATAGTGTGGAGGTGATGAAGGTGAGAGAAAAACATGAGTATGAGAGCTAGGGTACGGTGCGGGTGTGTGAGCCGCAGAATGCATGCTTGATGAGTCAAGACATGGCGCGGGCACAACTCAGTAATGATCGGACTCTAGTCACGCTTATGGGATGTTTTGGTGACTGCAAGAGGAGTGTGTTCAGGGAGGAGGCTGAATTGTCGCAGAATGCATGCTTGACGAGTCAAGACATGGCGCGAAATTCTACTCCAGGGGCCAGGATACATGCTTGTACTCATAGATTCATCTAGGATACTCATTGGAATTACAGTAGTAGAATAAGTCATGGCGGGGGATTGAACCCTACTAAAATGAAGATCGTTTAAGAGGCTTGCACTCGAACCTATGTAGTATGGGATGCATAGAATTCGAACAAGTATGCATTAGTGTCATAATTAACTAAGTAAATTGCATTAAGGATTTAAGTGCACAATCACGACACGACATCATTAAAAGTTCCCTAATTTGCATGTTTATGTTGAACTGGCTTGTGATTTGTAAGAAATGAGATTCATTATACTGTTTCTGGCATAGAGAGGATGGCCATGTATAATTATCGTCGGTTGAATAAACTGACGTACCCACAGTGTTTCATGCAGGATAATCACATGTAAAAGGAATGGATGCACAAAGAGTTCATTATATTGTTGTTCATTTATGTAAATATTGTACATTTTGCTTCCGCTGTGTAAATTCAATGTAACATGCTGTAACTCTGATGTAAAAGTAAAGATTTTAAATTCCTTGTAAAATTGTATGTGAAGAAAGCGAAAAGATCCTGAAGAACATCTCGAATTCAGTAAATTGGGATTCGGGGCGTTACAGAGTGGTATCAGAGCCACGCTTTCTATGCTTTCACACTCGTACAAATTTATAAGGAACGACACCCTAGATGTGGACATTAGAGTGTGTGTTTGGATTTAGAGATTTAAATGTAAGTAACTTACATTTGTGTTGCTCTATGATTTATGCTTCTTCCTCTCTATTCTAAGATGGCTGATCACTTTGACCCTGCTGGAGGCGACGACTGGCACATTATTGAGGAAGAGTACCATCCTGGACAGGCTGATTCTGAGGACGAGTATCACCCTGGGCAAGCTGATTCTGATGATGAGGAGTACCCTGAATCCCGAGAGATCACCCCACCGCCGAACTCACCTGATGATTCTTCTTCTTCCGATGAAGAAAAGGGACCAGCTTTGGGTAACGCTGTGGCTTCTCTGCAGAGGCAAGTGGATACCTTGAAGTATAGAGTTGGAGTTTTGGAGGCTCAGCTGGAGAAGCGGAATGCTGACTATTCTGTTCTTAGCCATCGGATTTGGGAACTTGAGAAGAAAAAGAACCTAACTGATGTGCTGAAGGATGAGGTGGATGAACTGCGGGATGAACTTCGAGCAGCGAAGAGGACCCGTAGAGATTAGATTGTCTTGGTTTCTATTTTCTTCTATTCTGATGTTAAAATGTTTTTCTAATTCGAATGTATAAACTTTGAAATTCAATGAAATGAAAGTTGGTTTAAATTCTTGTTTTATACTTCGAATTTAATGGATCTTTTGCATCAGAATATGGCGAGAAGGGGAGCCAGGAATGGTGAAGGTTTGGACCTGGATGCCGAGTTTGCAAGGGTTTACCAGACGCTGAATGCAGTGGCTGCAAACCAAGGAAGGGGGCCGGTGAATCCAGTACCCGAGGCAATCAAGCTAGTGGAATCGTTCAAGAGAATGAAACCACCAGTGTTCGAGGGAAAATCCGACCCGGATGTGGCCGATAACTGGATTCGGCAAGTGGAGACAATCTTCGAGGTGTTGGAAACACCGGAGGGCAGCAAGGTCAAGTTGGCGACTTTGCAGTTGGAGAAGGATGCGGCTGTTTGGTGGCAGTCGATGAAGAGGACTATGGGCGGCTTGTTGCTTGGCTGGGAGGAATTTTTGGAGGAATTCCGCAGTCATTATTTCCCCTCCGACGTCCAGGAGAAAAAGGCCATGGAGTTTCTGTCACTTCAACAAGGCAGCATGTCAGTGAGAGCCTATGAGACCAAGTTCACTCAACTCTCCAGGTATGCTCCAGAATTGGTGATGGATGAGGCGAAGAAGGCTCGCAAGTTCGAGCATGGTCTGAGGCCGAGCTTGAGATCTCGTATGATACCCCTTGGTATCAGGAGATTCGATAAGCTGGTGAAGAGGGCGGCAGCAACGGAGGCGGATATGGAGCAGTTCCATGTTGTTCAGAACAGGAGGAACAACTGGCAGCCCGGGAAGAGGCCGCGCCATCGGGGAGTTTCAAGGGGCAACCATCTGCACAGAAATTCAAACCGACAGGGGCGAATGCCGTCAGTGTAGCTGGGAGACCTGGAAACGATGCAGGGAGACCTTCTGCAGTCACTTGCTTTAACTGTGGTGAAGTGGGACATTACCAATCTCGATGTCTCAAACCGCGGACTGGCAATCACAATGTGCCAATACAGCAGACTGGGAAGAGGCCGTACCAGTCAGGGTGAGTATTTGCTTTGACAGAAGCTGATGCTGAGGAAGCAGATCAGGTTATCTCTGGTACGAGGGCTGATGTCTAGTGTGATTTCTTTTTCATTTCTCCTTCCCGATCATAGTGTAAAACTGTTATGTAATGATGTATGTTATGTAACAGCAGAACTCTATATTAATGGAAAGGGAGCTGTGGTGTTGTTTGATACTGGATCCTCTCATACTTTTGTGTCTCCTAGATTTGCTAAAGTGTTGGGAGTTGAACCAAAGATTTTCCCAGGCAAGATCTTAGCAGTGGCTACACCATCAGGGGAAACTTTGACCACTGATCGGTACTATGTTGATTGCGAGATAGTGATTGGGGATCGAATCTTTGGCATTGATCTGATCGAGCTGACTATCTTGGGAGTCGATGTTATCATTGGCATTGATTGGATGTCGGTGTACAGTGCGAGCATCGAGTGTAAGGCCAAGACGGTGACAGTGAAGGCTCCAGGTGGACCTGAAGTCACTTTCCAAGGGAAGTTGAAGTGTTCTAAGCTGGTGGCAACTATCCGCAAGGAAGAGACTCCTGTGGAATTGCAAGGGATTCCTGTGGTTCGGGACTATCCGACTGTGTTCTTGGAAGATTTTCCTGGGTTACCTCCGCAGCGTGATGTAGAGTTCAGCATCACTGTTCAACCGGGAAGTGCACCCATTTCTAAGGCACCGTATAGGATGGCTCCAGTGGAACAGGATGAGGTGAAACGGCAGATTGAGGAACTATTGGGAAAAGGCTTTATTCAACCTAGTGCGTCACCTTGGGGAGCACCAGTGCTTTTGGTAAAGAAGAAGGATGGATCGATGAGGATGTGTATCGATTACCGGGAGCTGAATAAAGTCACTGTTCAGAATAAGTATCCGATTCCTCGAATTGATGACTTGTTCGATCGTCTACAAGGAGCAGCTGTCTTCTCCAAAATCGATCTTCGATCAGGATATCACCAAGTGCGAGTGAAAGCTGAAGATGTGCATAAGACTGCATTTAGAACTCGGCATGGGCATTACGAATTCTTAGTTATGCCATTTGGAGTGACGAATGCACCTGCAATCTTCATGGACTTGATGAACAGAGTTCTGAGGCCGTTTATTGATTCTTTCGTCGTGGTGTTTATCGACGATATTCTCGTGTACTCCAAGTCTGAGGAGGAGCACACTGAGCATCTGGCAGCAGTTTTGCAGAAGTTGGAAGAGCAGAGGTTGTATGCCAAGCTGTCCAAGTGTGATTTCTGGAAATCTGAAGTGGCATTCCTAGGTCACATCCTTTCTAAGGAGGGAGTGGCAACTGACCCTCAGAAGATAGAGGCAGTGAGAGATTGGGCTAGGCCTACTACAGTGAAGGAAGTCAGAAGTTTCCTTGGGATGACTGGATACTACAGGAGATTCATTCAAGGTTATGCTCAGATAGCTGTGCCGCTTACCGAGTTGACCAAGAAGAATGCGAGCTTCAAGTGGACCGAGCAATGTGAGGCGAGTTTTCAGGAGTTGAAAGATAGACTGACTACTGCACCTATTTTGGCTTTGCCTAGAGCAGGAGTTGAGTATGATGTCTATAGCGATGCTTCACATCGGGGGCTTGGTTGTGTCTTAATGCAAGAAGGTAAAGTGATCGCATATGGGTCTAGGCAACTACGACTGCATGAGAAGAATTACCCGACTCATGATCTAGAGCTGGCTGCGATTATCTTTGCTTTGAAGCAATGGAGGCACTACGTGTATGGTGAGAAGCTGAACATGTACACGGATCATAAGAGCTTGAAGTATATCTACCAGCAGAGGGATCTCAATCTAAGACAGCGGAGATGGTTGGAAGTGCTCGAGGATATGCGACCTGAGATCAAATATCATCCCGGAAAGGCTAATGTTGTTGCTGATGCACTTAGTCGCAAGAGCAGTTTGGCCTGTTTGATTACGACTCAGAGGCATTTGATTGAGGAGTTGGACCGAGCAGGTATTGAGGTTGTCTTGCAAGGATTGGGAGCATCTTTATCTCAATTGAAGCTTCAGCCTACTCTGAATGCAAGGATCATTGCAAGTCAGGAAGTTGATGCTGATATTCTGGAGATGAAGGAGCAGGTTAGTGCTGGCAGGTTGCCCGGTTTTCAGACCAGGGATGGAGTGCTGTGGTTCGGAGATAGGCTGTGCGTTCCAGATTAGGCGGACCTGAAAGAAAGTATTCTTCAGGAGGCGCATGCTACTCTTTTGTCGGTACATCCTGGGAGTACTAAGATGTACAAAGACATCAAACAGCATTTCTGGTGGTCAGGTTTGAAGCGGGATGTGGCCGAATTTGTCGCGAAATGTGAGGTTTGTCAGCAAGTTAAAGCCGAAAATCAGAGACCCGGAGGTCTATTACAGCCGTTACCTATTCCGGAATGGAAGTGGGACAACATCAGTATGGATTTCATCACGGGTTTGCCTAAGAGTTCTAAAGGCAATGATGCTATTTGGGTTATAGTCGATCGACTTACCAAGTCCGCTCACTTTTTGGCGATGAAACTCACAGCTTCGATGGACAGGTTGGCTGAGATGTATGTTGGTGAGATTGTCCGACTTCATGGCGTTCCTTCGACCATTGTGTCTGATCGAGATGCGCGGTTTACTTCGCATTTCTGGAGGAGTCTTCAGGCAGCTTTGGGTACCAAGACAGATTTCAGCACTGCTTTTCATCCACAGACCGATGGGCAGACCGAGAGAGTCAACCGTATTCTTGAGGATATGTTTCGGTGTTGTATACTAGACTTCGGAGGCAGTTGGAAAAGGCATTTACCTTTGGTAGAGTTTGCCTACAACAACAGTTTTCAAACTAGCATTGGGATGGCGCCGTATGAAGCTTTGTATGGCAGGAAGTGCAGGACTCCCGTGTGTTGGTATGAGGTTGGGGAGCGTCAGTTGTTTGGTCCTGAGCTTGTACAGCTGACTTCTGAGAAGATTGATCTGATCAGGAAAAGGTTGGTAGAAGCTCAGAGCAGGCAGAAAAGCTATGCAGACAACCGGAGGAGGGACCTTGAGTTTGAGATTGGTGACTTCGTCTTTCTGAAGGTATCACCCAGCAAATGTGTGGTTCGTTTTGGCAAAGGCGGGAAGTTAGCCCCGAGATTTATAGGCCCATATAAGATATTGAAAAGGATCGGGAAAACTGCTTACCGGCTTGAATTACCGGAAGAGTTGTCTCAGGTGCACAATGTTTTCCATGTGTCTATGTTGAGAGGTTATATTCCAGACCCGAGTCATCATTTGCCTGAAGTACCGGAAGGTTTGCAGTTAGACCTGAATTACATCGAGACTCCTGTTGAGATTGTTGACCGTAGGGAGAAAGTCTTGAGGAATAAGACTATACCGATGGTCAAGGTAGTCTGGAGAAACCACTTGGTTGAAGAGGCTACTTGGGAATCCGAGGACAAGATGGTGAAGGACTATCCTGAGCTTTTTGCTTGATTGTATTTGTATTGATTGTATCTGGTATCTTGTATCTTATGTCTTTTTCTGGTTGGGTGTGTTGTATTTCTTCTGTTCTCGCTCTTGACTGTAGTTCCGGGGACGGAACTATTCTAAGGAGGGAGTGATGTAGTACCCCGATTTATTTTCTAATATATATGAAAGGGGATTTATTTTTCTTATGATAGCCTATTATTATTACTTTTCTCCATGATAAATAAAGTGTAGTATTTCCTATAAAACATTCTTCTCAAAGCCCAAATGTGACTTGTTTATTTTCTTATATAAAAATACATATTTTGGCCCAAATGTATTTAAACCCCTAAACTTAACCTTTTATTTTCACAACTTGTATATGTAGCATTTTTCTCTCTTTATTTTCCGGGTAAGATGTGCATTTTATGGGGTTTTGTGTGTGTACACGTGCACAAGACATTTCTCTTGGCCGGATTTGTGGAGTGATGGGCTAGGATCATGGGCGGTTACATCTTGAAGTGTGGGTAGTTTCTTAACTCCCGATTAGATCTCAGCCTTTGATTCTCCAATTCCCCTATTAATCCTAGCCATCTATTCTATCTATTTTCTAGTATAAATACCCCTTCTCATCTCCTATCTCTTTTACACTAAGATTATTACTGTAATAGAGAGTATTTGTGAGTGGTGTGGGAGCTTTTCTGTGGAGGCAAGCAGCATTGCTGGAGATTTCGGTGTGGAGCAAAGGAACAAGAAGTGCTGTGTTATTGAAGGACTTTGCGGGATTTCGGTTTATTTCTTCATACAAGGTGGGTGTTTCTCAGGACTTCTAATGTAGGAATAATGCTACAATGGCTATGATTGATATTATGATTATAAAAGTGATTTGAATGCGGTAGAAATTGCTTGAACACGCTATTAATATTGAAAACGAGGCTGTCGGTACAGTCGGCTGCCATGTGAGCCAGTCGACCGGTACGAGACATTATTTTTGCATGATTGTAGTGATAAACGTGTGTATAAATGAACATGATGGTATGAATACTATCTGCATGGTTTCCCTATGACACATATGATGGAGGGAAGGTAAAGGAATAAAAAGAGCTAATGGTAGTTAATAATTTGGAATCGTCGAAGCAGTCGACTGATAGTGTGTTAAGTCGACTGGTACTTCAATCTGACTGTGACTGTTGGGTAGTTTCATAAATTGAGATATTTTCATCATGTGGACCCAGTTTGATGACTTGGGATTTACATCTTTATTGTTGTAAGGAATTATGAGCATATGTGAATGCATGTTTAAAGTATTTCCCTAGTGGAAAGAGCATGTTAGTAATTTGAAGATCCATGTTGTAGTGTTACTGAATGATAAGAAGCCTTGTCATGTGGAACATGAACTTATGTATACTGTTAATTGACATCATGATGAAATGCACGTAAGAACTGTAAATAATCTACTGAAAATGGATCTGTCCAGTCGACCGATTGCGTGTAGCAAGTCGACTGATCTGGACATAGAATTATGCTGTTGAAATTGCTAAGACAGACGACTGAGGTGTGAACAGTCGACTGTCGTGTGACTAATATTGTGAACTTGAAAGTTGCGGGACAGGCGACTGGTAGAATACACAGTCGACTATCCCGAGCCTTTTGATAACCCTGTTTATGACTGTATGAGTCGACTGGTGTTCTTCCAAGTCGACTGTACAGAAAGGACTTTGACATATTTGAATTCATGTTATTTTGCTGTTGGTAATTGTGAACTATATGATTAAAGTCAATGGATTCTGTTTATGACTGCATAAATTGTGAAATTGAATCATAGATGAGAATTGAGAACTAAACGAAATTATGAAATAAGAAATCATGATGAGAAAGTCTGTGAGACTCTAAAATGAATGATGAGCTGATGATGCTCCATTGGATATTGTGAATTTGAAATTGAACGAAAGAGTAGCTAAGTCTCCCCGGCAGTAAAATGAAATGATATTGAGAAATAGACCAGGTTGGTCAAGTGAAATGAAATGATAAGTCCGGTTGATGGAGAGGCTAACTCTAGAGCTTGATTTTTGTTCATGATTCTAATATAACTTAAAAATACATAGTGTGGAGGTGATGAAGGTGAGAGAAAAACATGAGTATGAGAGCTAGGGTACGGTGCGGGTGTGTGAGCCGCAGAATGCATGCTTGATGAGTCAAGACATGGCGCGGGCACAACTCAGTAATGATCGGACTCTAGTCACGCTTATGGGATGTTTTGGTGACTGCAAGAGGAGTGTGTTCAGGGAGGAGGCTGAATTGTCGCAGAATGCATGCTTGACGAGTCAAGACATGGCGCGAAATTCTACTCCAGGGGCCAGGATACATGCTTGTACTCATAGATTCATCTAGGATACTCATTGGAATTACAGTAGTAGAATAAGTCATGGCGGGGGATTGAACCCTACTAAAATGAAGATCGTTTAAGAGGCTTGCACTCGAACCTATGTGGTATGGGATGCATAGAATTCGAACAAGTATGCATTAGTGTCATAATTAACTAAGTAAATTGCATTAAGGATTTAAGTGCACAATCACGACACGACATCATTAAAAGTTCCCTAATTTGCATGTTTATGTTGAACTGGCTTGTGATTTGTAAGAAATGAGATTCATTATACTGTTTCTGGCATAGAGAGGATGGCCATGTATAATTATCGTCGGTTGAATAAACTGACGTACCCACAGTGTTTCATGCAGGATAATCACATGTAAAAGGAATGGATGCACAAAGAGTTCATTATATTGTTGTTCATTTATGTAAATATTGTACATTTTGCTTCCGCTGTGTAAATTCAATGTAACATGCTGTAACTCTGATGTAAAAGTAAAGATTTTAAATTCCTTGTAAAATTGTATGTGAAGAAAGCGAAAAGATCCTGAAGAACATCTCGAATTCAGTAAATTGGGATTCGGGGCGTTACAGAAGGTACCGATCTCCAAGACCACATTACAGAGTTCAATAAGGTATTAAGGCAATCAACGCAGATGTGTGTGAGGAAGATAAAGCTTTCAACCTGATATATTCACTGTCGGATTCGTACGAGCCTTTGATCACGACCATGCTACACGGTAGATCTGCCAAGGAGAGTATTTTGGTAGATGGTGTAATCAAAGCATTGAAGGAAAATCAACTTAGGAAGGAGACCCATAAATCTTCGTCGTCTATTCCTACAAGTTGTCTAGCAGTGGATGGTCCTTCGGGAAAAAGACAAAGTGCTTTGCAAAAGGATTCGATTCATTACCGATATTGCAAGAGGCCAGGGCATATCAAGAAAGACTGTTGAAAATTACAGAATCAGGAGAGCGCAAAGAACGGGAGTTCAGCCAAAGTGGTTAGTGCCTTTGATTTCGCCGATTTGTGTCTTCTTGTTTCAAATTCTTTAGAAGTGGATTCTAGTTGGTTTCTTGACTTAGGGAGTTCTTCTTATATTTGCTTTAAGAGGAAGTTGTTTTCTACTTATAAGTCTACTATGGAGCGTTGTGTGACAACGGGAACTGGAGAGATTTGTGAAATAGTGGGTGAAGGGACAGTTGAGTTGAAGATGCCAGGTCTACACATGTTCACTTTAAGGGATGTTTTTCATATTGCTCTGCTGAAACGGAATCTGATTTCCTTGGGAACTCTTGATGCACGGGGTTACAGGTACACAGCTCGAGGTGGAGTTCTGTCTGTTTTTTACGGTCATCGTAAGGTGATTAGAGGTATGAGAATGGTTAGGCCAAGCCAAAACAATCTCTACAAGCTTTGGGGAATTTGAAATACTTGTGCAAGTGTTGCTCCTTTTCCCAGTATTCCCGCAAGCTTAGCAAGTTTTCCGCAAACTAGATTCATCAAGATGAGACCACGACGTTTGAATATCGTCGAGAGGTGGAGAAAGCCTAAGGGTAGGTATAGTTCGTGCAGAGTTTGGCAACTTCATGAGTACATCTACGGAGGTGGGCCTTTGAGGGGCTGCACTGGATTTGGTGAGATTAGGTAGAGATCATTTCAACTGGAAGAAGAAGCTATTATTCTAAGTTTTCTGTGCAAGTGGAATTTATTAGAGTTTGGAGATGAGTAACACATCATGTGATAGCATTCGTATGCAATCCAAGGTGGAGTTTGTTAGGGTTGTGTCTTGTATACTCATTGTTCAGATTAAAAGAAGGTAATATGAAGCACGGAGGTCGAACGTCGAAGCGAATAAAAGGAGAACAATAGCAGTAGCAGGTGCAGCTAGTTGCGGTCGACCGATCTGGGTGACAGTTGATCGCACCCCCCGACTGCACCCCCCACCGCTATTTATACTGGGAAGTCAGAGAGCGGTACGGTCGACCGGTCTTGGTGGACGGTTGACCGGTCTTGGTGGACGGTCGACCGCCCGCGCCACTGTGTTCATTTTTGGGCCTCGATTTGTTAGGTTGGTTTAGCCCAATCTTTAACTCCAAGTTAGATCGTGCGGCTCCTATTCAGTTTCTTCTTTTCCAAGTTTTATTGGACGAATAAGGATCAAGATTAGACCTAGGTTTCTTTCTATTCTTCTATATATATTGAAAACTCCTCCAATATGAGAGGAGGTACTTCATAGATTCTTTTCTCCATTGCAAAGAGAGGCTCGAGAGAGAGAGATAGTTCTTGGTGGGTGAGTTTAATTCCTTGTGTCAAGTGAATCAGTAACTCCTTGTAATCTCTTCTAGTTGAATATCAGATCTCCCTATATTTTCTCCCGGATTAAGCAAAATATAACCGAGATAAGTCATCGTTGTTATGTTTGTGTTAGTTTGGTGGATCTACTTGCTTGCTTAATTTATTCGCCTCGTCTACTTCGACCTCCTCATTGCTCTAATTAATTCTGCTGCGACCAGAGTGCGTTGGTTGATGCCCCAATCCCAATAATTAGAGATATATGACAAAATGAATTTAATCACATTTTAAAATAGAGTCGATGTGACAATATTACAAAGGAAAAGTACCCGTTAAGTGCAAGCAAGCAACAGCATTAATTTCTTGACTTAAACTTTGTATCCAAACACATACATAAACAGTGAAATGAAGATAATGCATACAATCGAGTACATGTTACTATTTATTTTTATGTGGGAGCAACAAGATTATTTAGATTTTTTGGAGGAACAATCAAGAACTTGATATTTTGACTTTTAAATATGTTGACTGTCTTTGACTGTGATTGACTTAACGATCTGACTCGTTTGTGCCGTAGGATTCAATTCGTGTGGTGATGATCATCTTTGTTGAACTGCAAAATAGTCTGAGACACCGGGGTTGATCCCGGCGACAAACCCTCTGACGCTCAAGTTAGAAATCCAAAAGACTTTAAAAGAGCTTTTGTGGAGAAAATACTGATTACCTATTTCGTGAAGGTAGGAAGTATTTATAGTCACCTTATGGGTCAGTTTCGAGATAATCATTTATCTCTACTTCCCGGTGGTTTGGATTGAATCGGTTATCTCTCCTCTCTGAAGAGATAAGAGTGGTTGGGAAGAGTTTAAGACTCCTTTGAGGATAAGAAATATGGTTTTTGAACCATGTCTTATGGATAATTATAGATTTAAACCGCATTTAAACAATCTGGACCCATTCATATTAGGCTGGTATGACAATCCAGTTAAACAGACCCGTTTCGGGCTGTTGGGTTTGAAAGAGACCCAATTCCCGTTTTACGGACGTGAAATTGCCCTTTTACCCTTAAGAGCTTTGAGATTCGCGTCTGATTCGAACGGTTCCGATTTAGTTCTATTTTTACCCATATCACAAGCCCCCCACAATTATAACAACCACAAGAGAGATCAGTGATTTTCCTTATTACAGTAGGTTTACACCAAGGTTCAGCTTTGAGACTCTATCTCTTTACTTTGGTTATGGATGAATTGACGCGTGGAATACAAGATGAGGTGCCTTGGTGTATGATTTTTACCGATAACATCGTCTTAGTGGGCGAGACTAGAGCATGAGTCAATGATAAATTAAAATTGTGGAGAGAAACTTTGGAAGCTAGAGGCTTAAGGATAAGCAGAACTAAAACAGAGTATATGGAGTGTAATTTTAGTAATATTTAGAACACAACTGAGGAAGTAGTGAAGCTTGATGGCCAAGAGATACCTAAGAGATACCGTTTCTAATATTTAGGCTAGATTATACAAAGAGATGGGGAGATTTGTGAAGATGTTATACATAGGATCCAAGCAAGGTGCCTTAAGTGGAAAAGTGCCAGCGATGTTTTGTGTGACAAATATATAGCTGTAAAGTTGAAGGAAAAGTTTTATAGGACGGCTGTTAGACCAGTAATGATGTATGGAGCAGAGTGTTGGACAACAAAGAAACAACATGTCCAAAAAATAAGTGTAGCGGAGTTGAGGATGCTAAGATGGATATGTGGTAAAATAAGGAAGGATAGAATTAGAAACGAGCATATACGAGACATGCTAAAGGTAGCTCAAATCCAAGAAAAGTTAAGAGAGAATTGCCTCAGGTGGTTTGGAAATGTCACACATCAACCTAGTAGTGCCCCCATTAGAAAGAGTGATTTGATAAGTATTGAGGGTAGAGTTAGGGGTAGAGGAAGACCTAACCTAACTTGGGTGGAAACAGTGAAAAAAGATATGATAGCTTGTAACCTTACAGAAGATATTACGCTAAACCGAGCAGAATGGAAACCAGGATTCATGTAGCCAACCTCAACTAGTTCGGAAAAAGGCTTTGATGTTGTTGTTGTTGTTGTTGTTGTATCACAAGCCCCCCACTCCTGAAGACTGAATTTCACAGCCTTTAAGGAGTAGTTCGCCCATTTTTATGGTTTTACAGAACGTATCGGGGTTTTCGGGAAAGTCTGGATCTTGCTCGAGGTATAACGGTCTTATTCTGAGTTTATAAAATACTCAAAATCGATTGTAGAACTTTCGGGAATATTTGTGATTTTTCCAGATTCTTTCGAGTTTTTCCCAAATTTTAATCATTTTTTGAATTTTTTAATTCAATTTCTGAGATTTAATACTAATTATAAATTTTTTTAATTAATTATTCTGAAGTAATAATTATTTTTTTAAATTTTAATAATATTTTTTAAAATTAATAATTATTTTTAGAATTTTTAATTAATTTTTTTTCAAAATTTTTAAATAAATAATTTGATTTAATAATTAAATAAAGGAGTTAATAATTACTCGATGACGTGGCGAGATCTGGAGCGTCGATCGTTGCACACATGAAAATCAACGAGATCAAATGGCATCTAGGTGTTGATCGGTCAACTCTTCATCGCTCATTTTTCGTTCGGTTCCTCGTTTGCTTGGCGCGCTCTTGCAAATGACGTGGTGAGCAATGCAGTGAGCGTTGGCGAGCGTTGGTGAACGTTGGCGAATGATGCGGCGAGCATTGGCGAATGATGACGAGGCGACACATGGCGTTTGACCATTGACTGGTTAACATTGATCGTTGACTGGTCAACATTAGTTTGTGCTTATTTCGTTTGGTTCTTCGTCTACTCGGCGCGCTCTAGCAAACGATGTGGCGAACAATGATGAGCGTTGACGAACAATGCGATGAGTTGGCGAACGTTTGACGAAGAGGATGAGGCAACATGTGGCGTTTGACCAATGACTGATCACCGTTGACCGTCAGATGGTCAATGCTAGTTTGGTCTTGTTTCATTCGATTCTTTATTTGCTCGGCCCGCTTTGGCGAATGTTGTGGCGAGCGGTAGCGAGTGTTGGCAAATGGTGTGGCCAACGATGACGAGGCAATACGTGGCATTTGACCATTGACTGGTCAACATTTGATAGTTGACCGGTCAACACCAGTTTGACCCCGTTTCGTTTGGTTCTTCGTTTGCACGGCCCGCTCTGGCAAATGTTGGGGCAAGCGATAGCGAGGGTTTGCAAACGCTTTCTGAAGTTTTGGCAAGTTGTGGTGAACGAAGTGGCACCTTCAGCGAACGACTTGGGTGATTCGGCTAACGCTGGGGAACAGTTTCCAGAGTTTTGGCATTGCGAAACGTGACATGTTTGACCATCAACCACTTTGACCGGTCAACGATTGAGTTTTGTCGCTTAGTCATACTCGACCATTGCAATTTCCTGCCTTTTGGGCTTCCGCATTGTTTTGGGGGTCTACTACCATGGAAGCTCAAGAATCGATAGGTTCTCCTAACCCCCCCCCTCTCACTTCTCCCTTATTTCTTCTCATTCTCTCTTCCCCTCAATTTTTTTTATCAACGTGGAAATTAGCTCTAGAGCAACTCCAGCGAATTTTTCCGATCTCCAGCGAGAAATTTTGACCATAGCTATCAAATTGAAGGTAATTTATTTTGTACTTTATTAAAGATGTCTAGAGTTTCTTCGGGCAATGATACCTCCCCCTCTGGTCGTGTCGATGTGTAACCACCTACTTCCTCTACTAGAGTAGACAAAGGGAAAGGTGTAGCAGATCCGCTTCGGTCATCGTGGAGACGATTATAGAGAGAGAGTATGAGGGAGTTTGGGAGACACTTGATCGTTGTGTCGCATCTAGGCGGCGTTCGAGAGTGTACTGCCAAGGAGTTGAGGTGAGTTGAGCATGGTATGAAGCGATTCAATGAAGAGAATGTGCCGCATAAGCATTCAGAGGCTAATGATGTCATTTCCATGCTTACAGAGGTAGATTTGGCCGTTATTAGAAAAAGCTATAAAATCCCGATGGAGTTCAATCTTGTTGTGCCAGGCCCCGGAGTTAGAGCTTGCTTGCCACTTTCCCCCAAGTTGTGCATCTTCCCTTTCGACGCCTTTCATGCAGGGCTCCGCCTTCCTTTCAATCCCTTTGTGAGAGAAGTTTTGAAGTGGTACGGCTTGGATCCCATTCAGCTCATGTCGAACATATGGAGACATGTTACGGGGTTTGTGCTACATTGCTAGGTGGTGGGGTTCGAGCCTCGATTAACCGTTCTACGCAAGATGTACAAGATCCACCAGAAAAGCAGGTCGGAGTATCGGTTCTTCCTTACAGCTCGTAGGGATGTGCAACTACTTGATAACCCCGATTCGATCAAAGTGAGAGACAATTACTTTGTGATTTGTAGTCGCGAGCCGTGGGGAGTCCCTACAATGTGTAGGGAGGATGTGCCAAAGAGTGAGAGGCAGAGCCGATTTTGAGCCCCGAGGAGGAGGGTATGGTTGGCACTCTTTTGGATCGTCCGACTTTTCATTGAAGAGAGATAAAGGAGGTGTTTTTCTTCAAGGGGGGTCTCAGTCCGATGAACTCTAGTATGTGTCTTCTTTCATATGTTTTCCTTGTCTTCTTATTTACGTTATATATATATATATATATATATATATATATATATATATATATATATCATTTTTTTATCTCCTCAATATTTCACATCTTCTATTTGCAGGAGAGGAAGATATGGATTTCAATGAGATCATGTCCTAGCATTGGGCTTGAGTAGCAAGCGCCCCGACGAGAAGAAGGGGAAGAGGATGGTTACCAAGTCTTCCCCGTCGAAGGTTGCCAGGAGTGCGGGGGGTGATCCCCTTGTGGTGGACTTGGAATCTCCCCCTGCTACCTCTGCTGTTGCAGGTGACTTCACATTGTCTGCTACTCTAGCTCTTGAGGCTCCCCCTTTTACAGTGGTAGCGGACGCGATCCTGACCAACGAGCTGAAGAAGATTTTTTTGCATGATTAGTCGGTTAGGAGGCACGATGGCTTCCTTGGGGCTGCAGTGAGTTGAATGGATGCGATTTGCCACTTGGCTACCCCTAAGGATAAGGCCTCGATGAAGCACGAGACCGTGGGAGACTCAGCCTTAGAGATTGCCAAGGCGAGCATGACGGCATGTATTTGTTATCTTCTTTTCCTACAATTATTTTAGTGGAGTGTTGGTATCTATCTTCTGATTTGTAACTTTGAATCATTTCTTTGTAGAAATTCTGTCACTTTAGCCACTTGTTGAAACAAGTGGCAGAGCAGGAGTGGGAGCTAAAGG
This sequence comes from Hemerocallis citrina, assembly GCA_017893485.1. NCBI lineage: Eukaryota > Viridiplantae > Streptophyta > Magnoliopsida > Asparagales > Asphodelaceae > Hemerocallis > Hemerocallis citrina. Next base: position 53,153,720 of record CM030368.1, read on the forward strand.
TGATTTAGGATGGGGAGAGGGTTGAGTGGTCAAAAGCCGCTAAGGAGGTAGAGGCTGCTGCACTCTGAGCGAAGACTCAGGAGACTCGAATTGCTTTGCTGGAGGCTGCCTTGGCCAAGGAGAAGGAGCTCGTGGCCTCAGAGAGGGAGCAAGTGGTTCGGGAGAGGGAGCTGGCAGCCCACGAAAGGGAAAGCGCGACTAGAAAGAGAGAGATGCTGCAATGCAGGCTGCTGAGGAGGAGGCGAAGAAGAAGGCTGTGGAGTACCTAGCTACTAACATGGAGAAGGCCTATGCCAGGGCCATGGATCATGTGAGTGAGCGCATCCCAGGCTTCGATCGCTTGGGGTACTCATTGTTCCTGTCGCCTACTGAGGAAGCAGAGGGGAGGTGGGAGAGGAAGCAGAGGATGGGGAAGTAGAGGTGGACCCTCTTGCCATGGTTGTGAGTAGTACAGGGGTAGGTGGGGAAGCTGAAGGCGAGCAACCCCTATGGTGCCACCTAGCGAGGTGGACTCTTGACTCCTTTTCTTCATTTATCTATATCTTTAAGTCGTTTTTTTGTATTCGCCTAATAGCGGACTGGCCACCGCTTTTTGTATCTCTATACTGCAATGAAAATATTTTCTTTCCTTAGTTGTTCACATCTTGTGTGGCATTTGACCTCCTTGAGTTTTTGTGTGTCTTGTGACATTGGTTATATCCATTAGAGTGATCTACCATTCTTTTTTCCAGTAGGTTGTCGTGATCACTGCACATGCTGTTAGGTTTCGAGGGCAATCTCAGATTCAATACACATCGAAAAATTACAAAATAAATTGAAACCTAGCCATGGATCTATGCGAAAACCATAAATCGTGTTTAGGAGTTATACCTTGAAGATGGATCTACTGTCTCCGCAATATGCCGATCACAGCACTACAATATTGCGGTGCCTCTACAGTATCCACACGAACAGATCAAATCAAACTTTCTCTCATGCTACGGTGGTAGCTGCGAGAAAGGGATGTTCCTCACGATCTCTATCTCTCTCACACAATTTTTATAACGGCTAGGATTTTCTCATGTGTAACTTTTCCATAGATACGTATTATATATATAGGTGCAAAAAATTAACCCTAAGAGAGTAATGAGGTTGTTGGGCTCACAATCTGACCTAGGTCAGATTCATCTGTGGGCCATTGAACTTTAGTCAGTCCATTTAATCTAATTAAATGTCCAACTAATGTCAGGCGTCCAAGTCTTACTTGGATCCCTAATTAAATTCATCTTATGAACTTAAATTCCAATTTCGATCCATTCTAAGTGTGTGACCCTAGAGGTTCCTATTACGTTGACAGTAATACTAAAATTATATTCTAGTATTACAAACAGTGAGCGGTATTAGCAATACATCACTGCTACTCAAGTAACAGAAATGTCACTGATTTGACATAACCTATCTGTGACCAATGTTACCATGTAGTCTAGTCCTTTTTTCTAGATATCTTAATTTACCTGAAGGCATAAAGCGTCTTTCCCTTGTATAGTTCAATATTTGGTTTCTTGATGTCCGAGTAGACTTACTAAAACAAATGAGCTCAATATCTCATATTGACTGATTTGAGTACGACTATACATTTTGCAGTCTCACTCACTCAAGGGGCCCATAGATTTCGCTCCTGTTATGTAAGAGGGACAAATTCTATCTAAGTTACTCACATCCCTCCGTATGATTTGTAGTATATCCAATAGTCGACTTTATAATTACCTTATTACAGGCAACGTTTGACGATATTAAAACATACAACTTCTCATGTAGGAAACCTTAGTGACTTCAAGTCAAGGACTACATACACCATTGTCACTGTGAGAACCACTTATGATACTTACGTAATGATCCATGCAACATTCTCATGGTGGGTCAGTCTAGTACATTATTACTCTAATATGTACCTGTGTAAAGACTTGATATCTCATATCCATGACCCGTGAGATATGATCATCAGTCTACGCACATATTAGTCTCTATGTATTATTATTGTCCTAATTCACAATAATACTTGACTAGGGACATTTAAGAATAGTGTTCTGATTACAACCAATAGGATCTCACAATCAAGTCATGCACTTGATATCCCGTGGTATTGAACCTACTATTCTAAGGATTTTATTATGTTTATTTAATCACAATAAATAAATTGCCTCATATATGAAATAAATATCATGATACAATGTAAACTAGTAATGTCAATACACAACGGGCCTCTACGGCATACACCAACACATGCTCTTTATGAAATTGAGGTTTCCCCCCTCCGTACCAAGATCCTCGTGAATGAATTGGGTCTTTCTCATTCATGAGAGGCTTTCAAAAGCTGAAGCGAAGCTCAGCCATATGAGAAGAGTGTTGTCCCGAAGGGGTATAGAAGCAAGACGTAACGACAAGATCCTACGAGAGGTGCCTCCAACCGGTGTAGAAGATCATCCGTCAGGGGAAGCATCCACTGGAGACTCCTCGAGGCTCAAAGTCCTTCGCCGCTCTTTCCTCGCAGAAACCATTGAAAGAGACGAGCTGAAGAACATAGTGCTCGAGAGGATTTTAGAAGTGGCTCATCTTTGTAGAACAATCCTCGAATTTTCTGTGGGAGCCAGTCTAGGTGTTTTGAAGTATTCTAGCACACCTCGTTTGATCGTCAAAGTGAGGGATGATTCCCTCAGAGAGATGCTAGTTAAACTAAAAATGGAAGTTCATCGGTTGAGACGACTTCTCGATGGTGCTAATGTTGGGAGCACTTCTTGTTCGCATGAAGAGCATGCCCAGGGGAGATCATTTCATGAGCTAGCCCTACATTTGCCTGGAGTTCCATGGAATCTGGGTGACGCTCAGAGCGGGTTTTCCGGTTCATCCAGCGGGGCATCAATCGGAGGGGCTGCATAAGCGGTAGGCACAGAGGGTATGACCTGATCCGCAGGTTTGGATATCCCTTCAGATGGTTCGAGGGAACAGAATAGTGCTCGGGTGTCTATTGGGAGCCATAGACCACGTGTGTCCCTCAAGGGGAGCATTTTGTTACCCAGAAAGAGTAAAGATGGTGCAGAATGAGATATTGTAATAATATAGAGGCTTGTTTCTTAATAAAATTTGTAATCGGATTCTTCTTGTGAAATGAGATTCTCCTAAGTGTTTGAGCAATGTTTCTGTGAATTGTGTCTTTTAAACTTGTGGTTGTTTCAGGAGCACTCGAACGACGAGCCCAACTTCACATACTTTCTTTGGGGAAGTGTCTAAAGTGGCTCTATGAACCATGAGTGGACTCCGAACAATAGTGATGTCGAGTTTTGGGAGCACTCGAATGGCAAGCCGAACTCCGCGTGCTCGCTCGGGAGCCTGTTGCTAAAGCGCCCTATGAACCTTGAATGAACTCCGCACCTATCCGGGGTTGTTTCAGGATCACTCGAACAATGAGCTAAACTTTGCACACTTGCTCGGGAGCAAGTGGATGAAGTGGCTATATGAACCGCGAGTGGACTCTGAAAATAGTGATGACGAGTTTTGGGAGCACTCCAATGGCGAACCGAATCCCGCACACTTGCTCAGGAGAATGTGGTTAGAGTGATTCTAAGAACCATGAATGGACACCTCACTTGTCCGGGGTCGTTTCAGGAGTACTTCAAATGGCAAACCGAACTCCGTACACTTGCTCGGGGGTAGGTGGCTAAAGCGGCCCTTTGAACCCGGAGTGGACTCCGAACAATAGTGACGACGAGCATTGGGAGTACTCGAATGATGAACCAAAGCCCGCATACTTGCTCGGGAGCATGTGGTTAGAGTGGTTTTATGAACCGGATTCCTCACCTGTCCAAGGGTGGGCACTCGTACGGCGAGATATACCCCAGACACCTGCTCGGGGGAAAGTGTGCTCGTGCGACTTTAGGGATTCCTGAATAGATACCGCAATTGTCCGTTGGAGTGTTTGGTGAATTGATGGTGTTTTCTTGGGCACGTACATGTGTTTATCTTATTACTTCCTCAGGTTGAACTATTCAAGGAGTTATTGATGTATTACAAGGAATTTTGTAAAAGAAAAGAATAATTTTATTGAAAAATTCAAACTTAAGCGGCTGCTTCAATGCAAGTCATTATTATATACTGTGACCATTTTAATCATCAGCCTTTATTACTTGTTTAATACTAACCACTAAGCGAGGGCGTTAAGCGCTCACTTTATACTTCATGAGGTGCTTGGCGTTCCAAGTTCTGGATATTCTCTTCCCCCCAAGTCTTCAAGTCGGTAGGTCCCTGGGCGGACTACTTGTGAGACTTTGTACGGTCCTTCCCAGTTAGGGACGAGTTTCTCTTTCTTTCGGGGGTTGGATATCTTGAGCTTTCGGAGGATCAGGTCTCCTTCCTGAATGTTGACTGGGTGAACTCTCTTATTATAAAATCTTTCTACCTTCTGTTGGTAAATGTTGCTTCGGAAGGTAGACCTCTCTCGAACTTCCTCGAGGAGGTCAAGATTGGCTCGAATGTCATTCGAGTTTTGCTCTTCATTGAACGATAGGAAGCGAGGAGAAGGTATTCATACTTCTAGAGGAATGAGAGCTTCTGTGCCGAACGTTAGGTTGAACAAGGAGGGATTCTCTTCGTGGTCCCATAGGACCAGAGCACACTAGGGAGTTCTTCAACCCATTGTTCCTTTGGGGCTTCACCAAGCCTCTTATTGAGGCCATCTAAGATTTGTTGATTGGTGTTGTCGGCTTGACCATTGGTATGGTGATGTGAAATTGAATAGAAATGCTGCTCAATACTTATATTGGTGCAAAATTTGTGGAACCCCTTACTAGCGAATTGAGTTCCATTATCAGTGACCAAGATGCGGGGGATCCCGTTCGGCAAACCACGTTCTTCCAGAAGAACTATTGGACTCTATGCTCAGTGATTGTTGCAAGTGGCTCCGCCTTCATCCACTTTGTAAAGTAATCAATAGCAACCACTAAAAAGGTTTGCTGTCCAATTGCAGGGGAGAAAGGCCTGAGAAGATCCATTTTCCACATTGCGAATGGAATGAGAATTGACATGGAACTAAGGTTGACTTTGTAACACCCCACAAAATTGGAAATGACAATTTTTTCCTAATGTGTTACACACGTGTATTTTGTAATGTACTTCTCTACGTATTTTGGTTTCTGACTATTTATGCATTTTCCGTATTCTTAAAATCCTATTTGAGTCAACTCAAATATTAAATTTCAATCCCTGTATTTTTACGTGCTTTTTACGTATTATCGATGCACGTATCGATTACGTATTTTTCCACCGCTACGTGTAATATTTTAATGTGTTTCAATTATTTATGACTTATTCAAATTTATTTTTATAAACGGAAGTTTATTTTTCTCCTATTTCGATTTAAATATTTTTATACGTGTAATGCACGTGTTTTTCTATGTACGTAGTAATTACGTCGTGGAATATATATAAAATTAATAAATATATTTTTCTTATGTTGTTTTCGATTATATTTTAATGATTTTCTGTTGAATTTTGCATTTTGATATTTTACGTGCAACGCACGTGTTTTCGGTGAACGTATTTGGGCGTATTCGTTTTTAAAATAAAATTTGAAGTGTGTGTATGTTTATTTTATTTTGCACGAAAAACTATAATTTTTAATTAAACTAAATTTTATATGCATCTTAAATATTGTATACATATATTTTAAATTATATATATATATGTGTGTGTGTGTGTGTGTGTGTGTGTGTGTGTGTGTGTGTGAGTGAAGTGTGTGCAAGTGCAACGCATGTGCACGTGTTTTGGACATGAAAGAGGTGAAGGCCGGCTGTTGTTAGGATGGGGGGAAAAACAAAATTTTTGAAATATGGAGTGAAGTTAGTGGGTTTGATTAATGGGTAGTTAATATAACTATCCTCTACTACTCTTTATAAAATACCCCCAATATCCTCTTTCACTCTCTCCTCCTTCTCCCTCTTTCTTCACATCCTCTGCCTTTTCCGAAAGCCACAGACCAGCACATCCCCATTTTGTTCTTCACTCATCTCACCATTCAACAATGTGTGGGTACATATATATAGATAGATACAGTTATTCCTCCTTTTCATTCTCTCCTCATGCTTCTTTCCTCCCATGTCATTTTCGAACCCCCATCCAACCAGCACATCCCTACTGTTTCCCCACCAACCACATATACAACACATATTTTCTATTCTATATGTATACATACATACACACACATATATATATATAGGTAGATAGATATATTTGCATACAAAAGTGAGATGGTGCTTCACTGTGCATGCCGAAAAGAATGAAGGAGATAATGTTGCTGGCCGAAATGGAATTGGAGGCTTTTCCTCGTGCGCGGAATTCGAGGAGGCGAAGCAGAGTTTTGCTACTAGGAGCTTCTCATTCTAGGAGTTTAATTGAGTACATCACAAATTCTTTGGGTGGGTGATTCTAAAATCCTTTCTAATTTAGGAGTAGATTTGCATGCTAGATAATAGATAATTTAATTGTTAAATTTTGATTGGTATGTTAATTTTTAGATTGCATAATCTTGATATAAATGTGCAATGATGTGTGGAAATATTATTGTGAATCTTATACTCCAGAACTCTTGTTGAATTAGAAAGAAAATATTCATTGTTGAAATGAAAAGAAATTATACATGGTAGAATGTTACTTCAATGGTCAAAACTATGTAACATATCTGAAAATGGTTTTTTAATACGATTAAAATAGAGAAATAGTCTCATAAGTTTACTTGAAGAGTATAAAGAATTTTTTTTATAAGAAGTTTTGATGAAAGACCACACTTTAATTGAAAATTGACGATATGAGTTTTTTAATATAATTTGGTGGAGAATTTTGTTACCTTGTCAAAAAAATAAAATTTTTATAAAGTTTGAATATATAGGTTGTACTGTATTTTGATAGAAATATATTCTGGAAAGAGATCTACTTTTTGAATGAGTACAAATTAAATGAAAAACCGAGTTATTTAAAGGAAGAAGTAAATACAGTGCAGCTATACAAAAAACATTTTTAATTGAGTCCTATACGGACTAGTCACCTTGGACTTACTGGTCATTGGGTGCATTTTTAAAACTGTTACTGTTCACAGGCGGGTTGGCTCTTGGTTCTGGGTTCGAACCCGACCTTGGCCATTTTGATTTTTCTTTTGGTTTTTCTTGATATATTGAGTTTTAAGTGAAATAAAATTGAGAAAAATTCTATTTAATTTTTTCAAATTGTTTAGACTTTATGAAAATTATTTCTACAATATTTTGATATATTTTGTGAGAATTGAAAGAGAATTTTACATTTAAGAACTCAAATTTATTTGATTAAAAGAATTAGAAGTGATTCTTGTATTGAAAATGTGACTATTGTCCAATTTAAGAGAAATGAAAATTTGGAATGCAAATATATTTCTTCACGATGAGATAATATGATTATTAATACTTGATGCTGTTTATTTCTGAGAAACGTGTGGACGCACCAGGTGTGAGTTCGGACTCAATTTATATTGAAGGAGATTGCCGCTCGTCTGCCGACCTTCAGTTGACCTTCTGGGACCTACGATGAGCTCGGAAAGATGTTTGAAGGTTGGGCTCGGATCGGAAGGGTCGGATCCGAGGTCTTGTGTACCTGCAGACGGTCCTGAAACACCGGGGTTTGTCCCGGTGGCGGACCCTCCGACGCTCTAGTCAGTCTCTGTGAGAGAGTAGCAATAACTAGGTATATTTAAGTGGTAAAAGATTGATTACCTCAAAAGGTGGGTGTGGGTCTAGTATTTATAGAGAATCCCAACCGGGTTTGGTTCCACTTGGGGGCCGGGTTTGGATCCGAAAGCCCATGGGCCTGACGTGGCAGAAGGCCCAGGGGGTTTAGGGCGGACGTGGCAATACCAGGAGTGGTATAGGGCTGACGTGGCGAAACCCTTGGCGGTATTTGGAGCTGACGTGGCCCATCGTGAGCCCCCTGTGCCTCTGGGGGGAATCGGAGGGCCTAGGCTGCGCCAGGTCACCCTTCTGCCCCGCCAGAGAGGGGGGACGGCCTGTGGGACTGCCCCGGATCGGACTCCGAGGGCTACTGAGGCTCATCGGTACGAGGAGGCCGGCACCGTGAGGGCAAACACGAGGTTCGGCGCCGACCCTGAAGTGGTCCGGAGCCGAACCAGGTTGCCATCTTTACCTTTCTGAGTGGGAATTGTATTGGGCCCTGGTTGGGCCTTAGGCCATTTTTACCCTGTCACAATACTTGATTAAAATTATTTGAATTGGACACAATATTAGAGCATCCACAGTGGTTTGCTAAATACTCAAAAATTAGAAATCCATTTAGAAAACAGACGTGCAGTGGTTTGCTAAAAACTCAAAAGTTAGAATAGCAATCTACAGTACTTTGCTAAAGTTAGGAAGCCGGATGGAAGATTGCTAAATATAGAAGACGGATGATGGTATTCCGTTTGTGGCTTTGGATGGATGAAGATCATTCATTTTTAACTTTTTTTTTTTTTGATTTTCTTTGATTTTTTTAAAAAAAAAGTTCAAACTCACCAAACGGATGAAGATCATCCGTTTGGTCAGTTTGTGACTTTTTTTTTAATTTTTTTTTAAAAATTTTTTTGATTTTTTTATAATATAAAACCAAAAAAAATCAAAGAAAAAGGCAAAACCATCCAAACGGATGATGTTCATCCGTTTGGAATGGTTTTGACTTTTTTTGTTGACTTTTTTTTTTAAATCATCGATAAGTATTATAAAAATAAAATAAAAAAAAACTAAAAACGGATGATGTTCATCCGTCTACAGTATTGTAAAAATTAAAAAAAAAAAAAAAAACTAAAAACGGATGATGTTCATCCGTCTACTTAAATTTTAGGATTTTGACCACTGCAGCGAACTACTCCGATTGCTATTGCTAAATGCTATTTTTAGCAATAAGAATAGCAAACCACTGTAGATGCTCTTACAAGTGATTAAATTGATAAAAGATGTTGAATTGAATTATTTCTTGTTATGAGATTATAAAGAAATATTTTTCTTTGAGAAAGAGATTGTGAATAAAGTAATCGAATTATTATTTTGAGATTGAATATAAAAGATTGTTGATCTCTAGAAAGAGATAGTTGTTGGAATCTAGAGGCTAGGCGAGACCCTAGTGACCGACAGTTTTTATTAATGAATTTGAGAGGTAACCAGTGTGGGTTGAGCATCTCTTGAGAAGTAGCTAGGTTGGGCTGACTGTCTCTTTTGTTTGGTTTAAGTCCGGTAGGGTAAGCTAGCTCTAGGTTGTGATGATTTTCCTGTAAAACAAACTAAAAATATAAGGACTACATTATAGTGGAGATGTGATGAAAGTAAGAGAAAAAAATATAAGTATGAGGGCCATCGGATCTAAAGTGTGAGTTTTCATAGGATGTCCACATGATGCGTCATATCTGGGCGTGGATACTTCTCCAGGATATCGTACCGTTGGCGATGCTTGTGGGGTGCTCAGTGACTACGTAGTGCCATCGTTCCATGGCAGAGGCGAATTGTCCATAGGATGCCTGCATGATGCGTCATATCAGTGCGCGGGATTCTCTCCAGGATGTCTAGACATGGGCTTGTAACACATAGAACACCTAGGATACTTACCATAGTTATCGTAGTAGTTTAACCTATGGCGAGGGATTCAACCCTACAAGATGAAGTACGATTAAGGGCTTGCCCTCGGACCTATGTAGTATGGGATGCATAGAATCTGAACAAGTGCGCAATAATGTCATTTAATATAAATAACTATATTAAGGATTAAGTGTACAACACCCACGACATCAATAGGATAGTCCCTCTTTAGCTTTGTTTTGTGATTAATTTTGTGGTTGTTAAAGTATTTAAGAATCGTTATACTTTCGGCGTAGTGAGGATGACCGTGTATAATATTTTGTCGGATGTAAGCAACTGACGTGCCCACAGTTTTATATGCAGGACTTGGAGTTTACAAGAAGATATAAAGATGAATTTGATTCTGATGATTACTTAAATGCTAAAGTTATTACTGTTGTATATTTATCATTATTGTATTTTATTTATTTCTACTGCGTGTTGATGTAAAAGACTCTGTTGCAATAAAAGTTTCTAAATTCCTTGTAAAATTGTACAAAGTGAAGTTTAAAGATCATGTGGAACTTCGAATTCGGACTTATTTGGAATTCGGGGTGTTACAGGCTTGGGGGATCCGCTTAATAAAGAAGTGTTTCTAACAGGGAATGTATTGGTGGACATAAGTTTGAGCATCATCGAGGAAAGTAGGCTAGTAGTAACCATGATTGAGTACCTTTTGTTCAAGGGATCTTGCGCCAAGATGGCTGCCGCCTATCCCTTCATGGACTTCTTTAAGAGTGTAACTGGCTTCTTCGGGGGAGCGACACTGAAGTTATGGTCAACTATCAACTTGAGTATAGGAGTGCTTGTAGAGGACTCCTTCTACGAGTATGTACCTTTGGGCCCTTACCCGAACCTTTCTCGATTCTTTAGTATCCGCAGGGAGGATCTCTTTATCGAAGAAATCAAAAAGGGTTTCATCCAAAAATCATTGGGCGCTCGAGGGGCTATAGGCATGAGCCCCAGCGTCTCTTCTTCAATACTTGGTCTGAGTAGGACCTCAATCAGCACAGTGTGGTTGAGTCCGTCAAATGATGAGGATGCGAGCTTGGAGAGGGCATCTACATGCCCGTTTTCTTCTCGCGGAATGCGAGTGACTTCGACTTCTTTGAATGCAGACATGTTCTTTTTTACATACATTAAGTACCTGACCATTCAGTCATCCCTCGCCTCGTATTCTCTTCGGATCTGGTTCACCACTAATTGGGAGTCACTGAATACTCCGACTCTTTGTGCCCCTGCCTTTTTTGCTAGAAAGAGGCCGACAATCAGGGCTTCATACTCGGCCTCATTGTTAGATGCTAGAAAACTAAGGCGTAACAAGTATTGTAGGATGCACTCATCAGGACCAATCAAGATAACCCCAGCTCCGCACCCCTCGAGGCAAGAGGACCCGTCCATGTACATGCTCCACAGTGGGGGGGTTGTCTCCTTTCTGGGGAGGATTGGTGAGTGTGGTTTCGACGATGAATTCGGATAAAGCTTGGGCCTTAATTGCAGTTCTGGAGCAGTGTGTGATATCATGTTGGCTTAACTCAATTGACCACTTCATGAGTCTCCCTGAGCTTTTAGGTTTCTGGAGGACTTGCTTGAGTGGTTGATCGGTGAGGACCCATATGGAATGTGCCTGAAAGTATGGTCTGAGCTTTCGGGCGGCAGTCACTAGGGCATAGGCCATCTTCTCCATCTTCGAGTACCGAAATTCAGCATCATAGAGTACAATAATTGCATAGTAAATCGGCTTCTGCACCCGCTCTTCTTCTCTCACCAACACAACACTAAGGGTTAGATCTGAGGAGGCCAGGTAGTGGTAGAGGGTTTCTTCGGGTGTGGGCTTTCTTAAGATGAGAGGATGGGTGAGGTGTTCTTTGATTCTTTCAAAAGCTGCTTACTGCTCTTCCCCCCACTCAATTTTTTTTGCTCCCCGAAGAGTTTTAAAGAAATGGAGGCACTTCTTCCCAGATTTGGATAGGAAGCATCTGATGGCGGCGAGGCGGCCAATAAGCTTCTGAACTTCTTTGATAGTGGTTGGAGGAGACATGTCGGGGATGACTTTTATTTTCTCAGGATTGACTTCAATTCCTCTCTGGCTACCATAAATCCCAAAAACTTCCCCGAGGCAACCCCGAAGGCATACTTCGATGGGTTCAGCCTCATGTTGTTGATCCGGAGTATATTGCATGCTTCTTTGAGGTCGGCTACATGGTCATCTTTCCTAAGGCTTTTCAAGAGCATATCATCCATGTATACTTCCATATTACGACCGATTTATTCTCTAAAGACTTAGTTCACTAAACGTTGACACGTAGCTCCGACATGATTCAACCCGAATGACATAACTCGGTAGCAATGGAGCCCTTGATTGGTGATGAAGGATGTATTTGGGATGTCTGACGGAAACATGCAGATTTGATTATATCCCGAGAAAGCATCCATAAAGCTTTATAACTCATGGCCTGAGGTGGCATTTATCAAGGCATCTATGCTCAGCAAGGGGAAGGGATCCTTCGAACATGCTTTGTCGAAGTTGGTGAAGTCCATGCAGGTCCTCCACTTACTATTGGCCTTGTTGACCATCACGACATTTGCTAGCCACTCAGGGTAACTAACTTCTTGGATGAATCGGGTTGCTAGGAGCTTCTCAACCTCTTATTTGATGGCTTGTTGCCTTTCAGGTGCAAATTTATGGTGCTTCTGTTGGACAGACTTAGCTTCCGGATTTACACTTAAGCAGTGCATAATTAAGTCCCTAGCAATGCCCAACATATCTTCAGCTATTCAAGCTAACAGGTCCCAATTCTCCCTGATGCAGACGATGAGTTGCTCCTTGACTTAGCGGGGGAGCGCCTTACTCTTCCGGAAACACTTAGCTTTATCCTCTTCGGAGAATGGGATTTTTGCTAATTCATCCACGGGTTTGGAGCTGGCTTGTCCCATATCAAGGGGGAGTTCCACGGTATTGAGGGGAAGGACCGAGCCCCCCATTGTAGCAGTGTAGCATGCCGAGCAGCTTCCTGACTTCCCTTGGCTTCCCCTACTCTTGCGGCCATAGGGAACTTCATTTTCAGGTGGTACGCCAAGGCAACCGCTTGGAGGGGCAGCTAACTCCGGACGGCTGATGCAAGTTATGTCTTCTCCTCTCGCACCCTAGTGCTCGAGTCCCTTATAGGCCGTGTTTTTGGCATGGGACCTCAATTTACTATTGCTTTGGCAGACTTCATATCTACCACCATAAAGTCCAATGCTTCTGTGCAAGTAGCTGGAGCCTTCCCCAAAGTTATGTCAAGGGTTACAATTCCCTCGATCATCTCGAGGGCCCCATAGAATCCATGGAGGGTGTACCCGACTAGCTTGAGATGATCCTGCTTAAGCTTAAGGCATTCGAACACATTCAGGAAGAGGATGTTGACTGTGCCATTATCGACTAGAACTCAACGGACTTCATGGTTTACCATACACATGCTAATCACGAGTGCTTCGCAGTGAGGTGTTCGGACATTTTGCAGGTCTTGATCTGAGAAGGTGATGCTAGATCATGGGCTTTTCAGAGGCGGGATGTTGTGTACTGAGTTTACCTTTCGAACAAAAGCTTATCTTGACGAGCTGGAGGCTCCCCTCTTGGGTCCTCCATAGATAGCATGAAATATCTCCATCCTCCCCAATTCCTGGGACTCAGTTGGCCTCTCCCCTTGCTTGTTGGCTCCTCATGGAGGAGAAGGCTCGGTGTCATTTGTTTGAGAAAATTTGGCGAGGTATCCTCATCAGAGAAATGCCTCTACCTCATCCTTAAGGGCTCGACAATCATCTATAAGATGATCATGATCTTTATGGAAGGCACACCACTTGAGTTTATCCTCTCGCTTGCTCGGTGCATTCATCTTGGGCGAGGTCGAGGATCCCGTCATTTTTGACTTCCATAAGGATGGAGGATATTCTTGCATTTAGTGGGGTGTACTTCTCAAAATGAGGCATCTGCCGCTGACCCGTGGCATCCTTCTGGGATTTTTGGAATTCATCTTCGTTAGTGCCTTTCCGTTTGTTCTGGATGAAGGAACCTTTTGTCCTTGTGTGCGGATCGCTTCTTCGACTTGGATATATTTCTCGAATCTCTGAAGGAGGTCAGAGAAGTCCCGGGAGATTTCTTGATGAGGGAAGATTTGAGGTCATCGTGTTTGACATTATAGTAGAACGCGACTGTTGCCATTGCGGAATCAAGCGAAGGGATTGATCTTGACTCAACCGTGATGCATTGGAAATAGCTCTTGAGGGGCTCCCCATCCCTTTGCTTAAGATTTGACAAGGAAGCACTAGTCTTCTTGAACTTGCTGCTGGTGATGAAGTGTGTGGGGAAGAGCTCCTTAAGCTGGTCGAAGGAAAATATAAAGCCCGGTGAAAGGTAAGAGAATCATTCTCGTGCAGAGCCCTTCAAGGTGGCCGAGACAGTCTTGCACAAGAGGGAGTCAGATGCTTGGTGGATCATTATGAGAGTATTAAAACTCTTAATGTGGTCTACTGGGTCGGTCACCCCGTTATACATCTTAAACATCGAAACTTGAAGTTAATAGGGACGGGAGCCTCGATAATTTTCTTAGAGAAGGGAAGTCTGACGGGACAGTATCTTCCCTCTTGTTTTGCTTCTTCCTTCTTCAGTGATGTTAGACGGTCTTCCATCTTTTGGAGACGCCGCAGGACTGCTTTCTCCTATTGATCAGATCTGGTAGACCCGTGAGACTCTTCGCTCTGCAGAGTAGTAGAGCAGTGAGGACTAGGTTGCCGGGTCTTGGAAGGAATTACACTGAAGGCCAGAAGGATTTCGTCTCAGGTCTTGGGAGGAATTAGACTGGTGGATCATGATCTTTATGGATGAGGAATTACACTTCCTCATCCATTCTCGCTCTAGGTGCTATCTTGCTGGTTGGAGTCGGACATCTCACTTCTCTAAGGGAAGTTCACCTGCGGTCCCTTGGGGGGGACAACGGTCCCTTTGCCCCCTAGTGGAGGGGGATCTCCTTCTTAAGGAGGAGGAGGTGGAGAAGAGGGTTGGCTTGTCGGCTTGAGGCCGCCGCCTTCCCTTCCCCTTGGAGGCATGATGGAAATTTATTTGAAGTTTGGTCAGATCTTTTTTGTTGTTCCCACAGAAGGCGCCAATCTGTTGCAACTTATTTTTGTGTGGGAGCAACCAGATGATGTTGATTATTTGGAGGAACAATCAAGAACTTGACATCTTGATTTTCAACGGTGTTGACTGCCTTTGACTGCAATTGACTTGACAATCTGACTCGTTTGTGCCGTAAGATTCGATTCGTGTAGTGACGATCATCTCCGCTGAACTGCAAAAAAGTCTGAGACAGCGTGGTTGAACCCAATGACAGACCCTCTTATGCTCAAGTCAGAAATCAAGAAGACTTTAAAAGAGCTTTTGTGGAGAAAATACTGATTACCTGTTTCTGCTGGAGGTAGGGGGTATTTATAGTCGCCTTGAGGGTCAGTTTCGAGATAATCATTAATCTCTACTCTCCGGTGTTTTTGGATTGAATCGGTTATCTCTTGTCTACGAAGAGATAAAAGTGGTTGGGGAGGGTTTAAAACTCCCTTCAGGACAAGGGATATGGTTTTTGAACCGTGTCTTATGGATAATTATGGGTTTAAACCGTATTTAAACAATCTAGACCCATTCTTATTGGGCTGGTAGGACAATCCAGTTAAACAGACCCGATTTGGGCTGTTGGGTTTGAAAGAGACCTAATTCCCGTTTTACGGATCTGTTTTTAATGAAATTGTCATTTTACCCATAAGAGCTTTAAGATTCGTGCCCGATTCGAACGGTCCCGCTTTAGTTCAATTTTGACCTATATCAACACTAATGTATGTATACATGGACGATGGAAAAGTCTAGATCAAGAGGAAGAGGAAGCGAGAGGGAGGGCCTGAGAAGAATGCTCTGAATTTCAAATGAGAAGTTGAAAGACGCTGATTAAATATAAATAAAACAACATATCTCCAAATTCATCAAGGCGGCATTGACGACTTAATTTGTCCTGGTGTCCAAAAGTTATCAACTCAAGACTGATTGATTGAAGAGTTGTATATATAATAGATCCAGGGGCTGAGCTACCCTTTGGCTAAGGGTGACAAATTGACCCCAATTTTTTTTGAAAACACCCCATTTTTTTGTAAAACTTATATGACATCATCTTTTTACTAGTTTGTCTTATAATTTGGAATTCAAAAATATATTTTTGTAGATCTAGGTCCCTAACTATTTATTCTGATCCCTTTCTTACTTAATTAAGTTTTTTATTTTTATTTTTTTATAAAAAGATGATCCCGTCATCACTTTATTAATGCGTAATTAACGAAACAAGTAGATAGCTATTACAAAGTCTAAACAAGAAAAGTCTAAACGACCACAACAGAGTCTAAACGACAACATCAAAATAAGCCACATCTAAAATAGCGAATGAAAATACAAAGAATCAAGATGGACATCTCCGACCACCTTGGAACATCACGAACTCTGCCCTGATCAAAAGTCATATCCAGACACTATTCCTCCTCCATACGCAGCCTTTTCCTGGTTGCTTGACCTCCGTCGACTGATGCTGATTCCTTGATCTTTGAAGTTGCTTTTATGAGATCCTTCTCGCCCGGCCCCTTACTTCCCCACTTATCAAACTGACGCTTGCTCTTCCTTGTATATTCAATGTTCTTCTTGTTAACACTTCCTAAAACTCCAACCCCAACTCCCTCATTTCCTTGCTTCTCCCATGCATCGGTTTCTGTTTCTGAGACTCGGTTGTCCTCTCTAATATTGTCTAACGCACCGATCCTATCTTCCAAAGGATTGCTAGTCTTCTATTCAATAACTACACCCTTTCCTTTTCTTTTCTTGGGCTCAAATCCGTGCACTTTGCTTCCACAATACATGCATCATCGTCCATTGAGTTGAGGCCCGCACCATGACCATGTCCCTTTACCTCTTTCGACCCACTATTAAAGCCCAAAACATTACTCTTTATTAAGTGTTGAATAGCCCCTTTTATAGTTGCCTCTAATTGACTGTTGGATAAAGTAAAAAGTCCTTTCTCCTCTTCCTCTGTAGTTTCGCAAATCACATCAGAGGTAGTCTTTAGGATTCCTTTGCTCTTGGTCCACTCTGTGGTATCTTCTAACTCATTGGGTCCCATCAAATTTAATGCTACACCTTTCCTTTGCCAACAATCCTTTGAAAATTTTGCCGAAATGCCCCTATTTTTGAAAATAATTAGCGAACTGCCCTTGTTTTCAAAACATTTAGCGAGATGTCCTTGTCTGTGACACGTCAGCAAGAAACGTTATTGCGAAAAACGGCATAGGTTATTTCGATGCCGTTCTTCCCAATAACGGCATCTGTTTAAAAAAAAAATTGCATGCCGTTATTGGGAATAACGGCATCAGTATATTTGTCTTACAAGTGTGATTCTTCTAAGTTTAAAAAGTTCTAAGTGTGAAAAAAACTTATAAACAATGCCGTTATCCTGAATAACGGCATTCGAATGACTGATGCCGTTATTGGGAATAACGGCATCAGTTATATATCAATATGCACTCTTGCTGTTGTTTGGAAACAGAAAAAATTAATAAAAAGTAAAAAAAAAAAAAATTATAACTGATGCCGTTATTCGGAATAACGGCATCAGTTATAAAGTTTTTTTTTTTTTTTTTTTTACTTATTGATCAGAGAAGATGAATAATAAGTTCCTTTTTTATTAAAAAAATTTATAACTGATGCCGTTATTCGGAATAACGGCATCAGTATTGAGAATGCCGTTATTCGGAATAACGGCATCTGTTATAAGGTTTTTCATACTTACAATTTTTCCTCTAAGTGGAGACTACAAGCTCTCGAAAAACAAAACAACCTATGCCGTTATTCCAAATAACGGCATGCAATTTTTTTTTCAAACAGATGCCGTTATTGGGAAGAACGGCATGGAAATAATCTATGCCGTTTTTCCCAATAACGTTTGTTGCTGACGTGTCACAGACAAGGGCATCTCGCTAAATATTTTGGAAACAAGGGCAGTTCGCTAATTATTTTCAAAAATAGGGGCATTTCGGCAAAATTTTCCAATCCTTTCTAGCCATCACCCTACTCTGATTTGAAAACCCCATTTTCGATTAGTCTGACCCTTCGCCGCTCACCAAATGATCCGTTGGTCCATGCTTGCAATGTACCCGTTCCTTCTCCATATCCAAAATATCCAATGGCTTGAACACCACACCAAGATCTGACGGACATGATCGACTTTGAAAATTTAATTTTGAAATGGACTGACTGATGATATCCTCCACCTCATCGTCTTCAACCTCTGTCACTACCCATTCTTCCTCTGCAACCTTTGGCGCTCGAATGCACTCCTTCCTGAACGAAATGCCCTTCCTCGCCTCCGTCTCGACTTGAACATTGTAGAAATCATGTTCAAAGTCAACTAGGATCGCCGAAGGGACTTCGTTTTTGTTCTCTATTCCGACCTTGAGCCTCGCGTACCCACATCGAGAATGCACCTTCGTGTTGTTATCGATCTCTAATAAAACTCCAAAGCTTTGCACCAGGTTTTGAAAACCCGATCTAACCCAACAATGAACGTGGAAATTGAACACCCTGATCCAGACGAACGGCATCGCGGCGACGTTAGCATCTCCATACTGCCTCGTCCACCGTTTGAAGGTGATGTAGAAGTCTAGACCTTCCAGCCCTATAAGGTCTAGTACTTCTTGAACCTTCTCCTTGCTGTTGCAGTGCACGAAGAAGACATTAGCACTGATCTGTTGCGGAGAAACTTTCCAGTTGACACACGGCTTGGTCACTGCCGTTAGGATGTCTGCGACGTCCTGAATGGTTGGGTCACCTGATTGCGCTTTAACAACCACCACGTTGCCATATCTACGCTCAAACTCCGCCATTATCAGGGTAGGAGTGATCGAAGCTTTGATTGTCTTCCTTGCTCCAGCAGCGCTCTCCTGTGTGAAGCTTGTCGCCGAAGTTTTGGGTGTCTTGGGGGGCTCTATCCCGATGTTGAGCTTGGGACAGTCAGTGGATATGTGACCATAGCCCTTGCAGGAGTAGCAAAGCCAGTCATTTGGGCAGTTAATAATCGAATGACCACGTTGAGCGCATTTATGGCATTGCTGCCTCGTCGATAGGGTTGCGGTTGCCGACTCCGTTGAGGAGGGGCTGATCCTTCTCGAAGACCCCCTCGCCTCCCTTCGATCTTTCTTACTCTTCACTAAAATCCATTCACCCTTATCTTCTTCTATGATTATTGGCATCTCCAAGGGGCGAGAATAACTTCTATGGTTTTCTCTACGTTACCTCTCCTCGATCTTTTCAGCACTAACTGCCTCAGCGTATGACTTCCTCTTGCCCTCCGAAGTTCTTAGATGGTGTTCCTCCTTTGTCGGTGAAGACTTCCTACTTCTACGACCGCCATGTCTTTGCTCCTCGAGTTCACCTCTATCCCTAGACTGATCTCTATGATCAGCACGGGGAGCTCTCACCAGAAGTCTAGTCTGAGAGCGACTTCCCTCTCCAACAGCTTTGCTGCTACCGTACCTCTTGTAAGTGCGACGGGCGGCCTCTTCTTCCCTACCGCGCTTAACCATAGTGTTCTGCTTTTGGGTTCCTGCGGTTGAATGATGGTGGCTTAAGTCTAAGGAGTATCTAGGGTTTTGAGTCTCTCTGTGACCTTTCATTTTTTTTCTTAGCCTTTCTATTCATTACTTTACTTAATTAAGTTGTAAATTAACCTTTAATGTTTTACAAATTAAAAAATCTCATTCAATCAATTAAAGTTGAAAGCGTTAATCTAATAATAAGTTAGATGCTAAACTTCACTTTTTATTCATTTATTCAATCATTTTTTACTGTCTAGTAAGTAAATTAGAAGATTGATATTCCTCTCAGGCCATGCTCTAATCTCAATGTAAGATCTCTTAATTACTTTCTGTGTAAATCAAAATCATAAGGGCTAAGAACCTTTTCTTTTAACTACATGGTAAGATCCAAAATCACTCATTTATTTTCTAATTTCTTAACAAGAACAAATTTTATTAATTAACATTCACTAAACATAATCTGTCGATAGTAATTTTTAGAAACTAAGCACAATTGCAGAAATATTTTCTTGTTGTTTTACCAAATTTAGCCATCGTTTAATTTATAGATACGAGTTAGTTCCAGCAAATACTACTTGCGGCCAAAAATGTACTCCGTGCCTACGTGTATTTGATGTCGAGTTTCAGCAAAATTCATAAAATTATTTCAGCAAAAACTAATTTTCTTCCAACATAAAGTTTCATGAAATTTTCTGTAGCAATACAGAAATGATTTATAAGAGCATCCACTATCGTCTCTGCTATATTTTAACTATATGCAAATTTGGTTTTAGCACAGATGCTCTTCCGCCACTATGGTGAGAGCTATAATTTGCAAAAAAAATAGTAAAATATATAGACGGAAGAAGATCCTCCGTCTACTCTCCTTATTATAATTTTGTTTTAAAAAAATCCAGCCGGAAGAAGATCTTCCGTCCGGATTTTTTAAATTTTTTAAAAAAATTTTGAACACATCAGCCGGAAGTTCAACTTCCGTTTGGGATTTTTTTTTGATTTTTTTGATTTTTTTTGTCTTTTAGGAAAAGGACAAAAAAAGAAAAGGACGAAAAAAATGAAAAAATTAAATAAATGAAAGATACGGAAGTTCATCTTCCGTCTCTTTCAATTTTTTTTTAAAAAAAATTAAAAAATATCGAAGACGGAGGAACATCTTCCGTTTAATAATTTTTTTTTAAAAAAAAATTAATAAATTCGATAGACGGAAGATCTTCTTCCGTCTATACAATTTTGACCGGTCAAATTTTAGAGACGGAAGATCTTCTTCCGTCTATTCGAATTTTTAATTCCAAAGAAATCAAAATTTTTGATAGACGGATGATCGTTTATCGTCTTCTATAATTTCCAAATGCTATTCTACCCTGCTATATATAGCCGACTTCTAGGATTATAGCAGACGATAGTGGCGTGAAATTTCAAAATTTTCATTTTTAAAATAAATAGCCGACGATAGTGGATGCATGCTCTAAGTGCATATTGTAATCAAATTTGAGTGTTCTCAATTGCCAAGACACATTTCTCGATATGTATACGGTTTTTCGACACTCCAAGGTTTTGCATTTTGGTCTTCTCGAAAAAGATGACTACTTTAAATTAACTCTTGTTGCCTGGAATCTAGAATTTGATGAAATCAGAAACCCATTAAGTGGGCCTCAAAGAAGCACATATGCCCATATAGCAGACCGATTATAAATAGCTAAATTTGGGGGAAAAAAAAAAAAAAAACTTGAACTATTCTCTGAAAATCTCGCTGAACATTTTTTTTCGCAGAAAACTACTCTCAAGTATAGTTGCAAAAAACCTCATGAAGTATATTTTCAAAAAATCACATCTAACTTTTCTACTTGTATTAGATAACCTCATTCATTTTTGTAAGTTGGTTCAGAAAACATCATCTATCTTTCTTATTATTGTCAAAAAACATCACTCAACTTTAGCAGAAAGCTCAGACAATCGGATTAAATTTTTTACAACTATACTTGGGTGTGATTTTTTGTGCAAAAAAATAGTTCAGTGAGGTTTTCTGCATAAAGGAAATAGATTTTAAGAGTTTTTTTCCCTTCAAATTTAGCCATTATAAATTTATAAAAGTTTTGGATTTATATTAATTAATAATTGGATAAATTTTAACTTAACCCTATTGATTCTTCCCAATTTGCACCTCAAACTATCCAACTTATTTTTCGACACATTACCAAACTGCCTTGATACTCAATTTGACAATATACTGTACTCTGTTTATTTGGATATCACGTGCAATAATGTGCAGCTGAAATTTTTTTTTAATGACTAAGTTACCCCTGAATTACCCTTAATATATCTCTACTATTTTAATGGGAGAGTAAAGATTTCTAACAAATAAACTCTAACTTTGTAACTATATAAACACATATAATACATGTTCAAACTATATCCAACAAATATAAATGTGCACCGCACGTATAGCCCAAATCAAAACATTTAAATATAAACTTTTTTTTATTCAATATATATTCATTTAATTTGATGACTTTACTTTTTTTAGACGTGCATCGCACGTACATTATACTAGTGATTTTAAGAAGAAGAAGAGTAGAAGAAGAAGAGAAAAAGGTGTCAAGGAGAACAGAGAAACTGGCTTGCAATCCTCCTCCCATGTCCCTCCGAAGTGTGAGAACCCACCGTTGCACATCTCCTTCCTTCCCAAACCTGAGAATGTGATTCTAATGGGGTTGAGATTGTGATGAGAGAGAGATAAGGTAAGGGAAGGTGAAAGTGTTTTGATTAAAAATATGTTTTTTAAAATATTTATTTTTATTTTGAACCTATTCACAACATAATTGAGGGGCATTTCAGTCATCACATACTGAATTTAATGGCGTCAGTCAAATATAAGTTATGTGTCAAGGAAAAACATGAACAGTAGGATGAAGTGTCAAAAAATAAGTTGGGTGCGGTGCGGTGCGGTGCAAATCGGTGAAAACTTAGTAGGATTAAGTGAAATTTATCCTTAATAATTGGTTGCTTATAAATAATAATAATAATGATTAATTGATTCTTTCATTTGGCGTCATCTCTCTATAATCTGCAAAGACTCCATACACCGCAATCCAATATTTTTGAAGTAATCTAGATGAGATTGGATGCTATCAAGAAATACTTATTCTTACAACCAACATTTAGTTACTAACTCGTGACTTGCATATATATATATATATATATACACACCCGACCTCTGTATAAACTCAATATAAAGATTTATAAATGAATAAAATTAAATTTGCAATTTAGTTGACCAACAAAATAACATATATACATAGTATCAATCCTTGATTCCAATGGCTTTACTAGATTACTATATTCAATATTCCATGTGTTTCATATTCGCGGTGATGATGATCCTATCGGAGGTTGGTTGGGCATCAACACCGAAAGGTTATTACTTTCCCTCAGCTGTCGACAACTCCTCCTACTTTGCCTCCAATGACAAGAATAATTCCTTGGGTAATCAGGATGTGAACGTTGAAACATCAATGTTGGAGAGACACGAGAAATGGATGAGTCGGTATGGGCGAGTGTACAAAGATGCA